>VZTE01002601.1:434602-522005 GCA_013397775.1 Eulacestoma nigropectus
TTAAGTGTTTTCACTGGAGCCGTAAGTGTTAGTGAGGTGCGAGTAATTAAAATAATGAGACCTTGTTGCTGGTGCTATCGTTTGAATCTTAATTATTTGGTATCGGCACTGTGAAATAACCACGATGCCTCGAAGAATTGCAGTATTGTTAAATCTTTTGGAAAAGGGGCCTGTAAGGAGTGCAGTTTTTTCCTCTTCCTGCTCTGCTCAGGGAGCTCGCTTCGGTTTTGAGCCCCGGAGCGGGAGAGGGAGACCCGCCGGGATGAGCCCGGGAGAGGGAGAGGCGAGATCCGCCGGGATGAGCCCGGGAGCGGGAGAGGCGAGACCCGCCGGGTTGAGCCCCGGAGCGGGAGAAGCAGAACCCGCCCGGAGGAGCCGCTGTGTCGGCTGCGCTCCCTGGTACCCCCGGCACGGGAGGTCCCGGGTTTTCGGCCCCCTGTCGCTGCTGGCACGTGCATGACAGCGCTGCTTTGCTCCGCCTTCCCGGACAGCCGCCTCTTTCCCGGGGCAAGGAAGGGAAAATCTCCCTCCCCGGGGCTCGGGCAAATTGCTGCGGATAGCGCAGGGCAGACAGGGGAGCGGAGGGTTGTGATGTGTTCCCTGCCTGGGCAGCGGAGGAGCGGGAGAGCCGGCAGCACCCGCTGCATCCCACTGCATCCCACTGCATCCCACTGCATCCCGAGCTTCCCAGCAGTGCTGCCGTGCCGGTGTGCTGCTGCCTGTTGCCACTTGCGACCGACTCGGAGTTAGGAACACAAAGGGGTGGCAGCATGTTTGTGTATCTTTGGCCTGAAATGCTAAAAATGAAAGTGTTGCTTTCAAAATAGGAGAGAGATTTTGAAAGGAACAAAACCCGATCAGGTTTCATTTTCTCTTGCTGCTATTTCTGTGTGAATCCCAGCCCTGAATCTACCTGTCAGTGTGTGTCATTGGAATTTTTGTTTCTCTGTGATTGAAATACAAAACTAGAACGTTTTTGGATTTCTGGGTAGCTTGAGTCAATAAACAGCATTTAAAATGAAATGCAGGTTTAGTTAATTTTCATCTCTTTATGTATTCTGAAGGAAAGAGAAGGCAAAGTTAAGCATCAAGTACTGTAGTTTTACATACATTTAGATGATTTGGTCTTCAGTAGCTAGAACAATAAAGTTGAATAGTCTGTCCATTTTCATATTTTTAGTTACTGTTGAAACAATAGACTATATGTTTTAAGCAATTATGTTTACAAGAACTTTGTATTAAGAGTTAAGAGCATCAAAACTTTGGGAATAATGAACACAAAAAAAGAGTAGATGTCTTTGATACTGGAGACTGTTGTTTCCTGAAGTTCCACAGCAAGGGAAAAAGTCCTGTTTGGATTTTTTTATTATTTGAAGTCATTCTGCCTAGCTAAGGGGACCATAAAACTATTCAATAGCATTATTAGCTAGAGAAATTTATGAGGGATTTAAGTGAGCTTTTGTTGTGCTGAGGGTTTTGGATCATTTGAAACATTTTAAGTAACTGCAAAACCAGGATAAAAGAGTTCTTACAGTAAGGTAATCCTTCTAGTTGTAACTAAATAGTTTCAATTGCGGAAGAGTTTTTACCTTCCCTGAATTTCTGTTTTTGTGTATTTCTTCAGACACTACTGTAAAACCTTAGATCAGTGAGAATGCACCATGGCAATGGTCCTCAGAATGCCCAGCGCCAGCTCCAGAGATCCAGGTCCTTCACAGGCAGCGAGGGAGAAGAACAACAGGCAAATTTACCCCAGTCCCCCGCAGCCTCTTTTGCGCCTTCTGCAAGTCCCTCTGCGCCGCAGTCCCCCAGTTACCAAATCCAGCAGTTTATCATGAGCCGGAGCCCGGTGGCCGGGCAGAATGTGAACATCACCCTGCAGAACGTGGGCCCCGTGGCCTCGGGCAACCAGCAGATAACGCTCACCCCGCTGCCGCTTCCAAACCCGACGTCTCCAAGCTTTCAGTTCAGCCCCCAGCAGAGGCGCTTTGAGCATGGGTCCCCCTCGTACATCCAAGTCACCTCTCCACTGCCTCAGCAAGTGCAGTCCCAGAGCCCCACCCAGCCTAACCCGGTGCCGGTGCAGACGCTGCCCAGCGTCCGGGCAGGCACTCCTGGCCCTGGCCTGGGGATGTGCAGCCAGAGCCCGACCAGAGGATTTGTGGATGCAAGCGTGCTCGTGAGACAGATCAGCCTGAGCCCTTCCAACGGCGGACACTTTGTGTACCAAGAAGGACCGGGAATTGCACAAATTGCTCAAGGAGCTGCTGCACAAGTGCAGCTTCCATCGTCTGGGACGCCTGCCACGGTGAGGGAGCGCAGGCTGTCGCAGCCTCACTCACAG
Organism: Eulacestoma nigropectus; assembly: GCA_013397775.1. Classification (NCBI taxonomy): domain Eukaryota; kingdom Metazoa; phylum Chordata; class Aves; order Passeriformes; genus Eulacestoma; species Eulacestoma nigropectus. Next base: position 436,947 of record VZTE01002601.1, read on the forward strand.
TCTGGGGGCACCATCCACCACCTCGGGCCTCAGAGCCCCGTGGCCAGCGGGGCAAATATGCAATCTTTGACTAGCCCGGGCCACATCACGACGACCAGCTTGCCACCCCAAATCAGCAATATTATCCAGGGGCAACTTATGCAGCAGCAGCAGCAAGTGCTTCAAGGGCAGCAGCTGAGTAGACCCATTGGATTTGACAGGACTTCTGGTGGATTGATAGCAGGAGTTGGAGGACCGAGTGCGTTTGGAATGACATCGCCTCCTCCTCCCACAAGTCCTTCACGGGCCACTGTGCCACAGGGGCTGTCGAGTCTTCCTCTCACTCCTACAGCTAACACAGCAGTGAAAAAACAACCCAAAAAGTTGGAGGAGATTCCTCCTGCCAACCAAGAAACTGCTCAAATGAGAAAACTATGTTTGGATCATCACCACAAGCAGATGGAAATTCTTAAGGAAACTTTTAAGGAATGTTTAATTGAACTGTTTTTCCTGCAACATCTTCAAGGGAATATGATGGACTTCTTAGCTTTTAAGAAGAAGCATTGTGTTCCTCTGCAAGCATACCTGAGGCAAAATGACTTGGATCTGGAGGAGGAAGAAGAGGAAGAACAATCTGAGGTCATCAATGATGAGGTAAGAAACTTTTTTGGAATAAAATCGTAGATGAAGTTGGAGCGCTGGGATTGTGGAGTATTAAAAAATGTAACAGTACATGAAAAATCATTTTTGCTTGATGAAGTATGGCAGTTTTTAATAAAATAGTTGGCCTGAGAGAATGAAGTTCTGCTGAATAGTTTGATTTGATGGGTCTGTTTGAGTGTGCTGTTAGACATATGGATTTAAAATAAAGGAATAGAGAGGTGAAAGGAGCTTCCACTGTCCTCGTTAGTTGCACACAAATAAAGATGGTCTTAGTGTGGAAATGGTTTTAAGCTCTCAGAATGGTTATGACTAGAAATCATAGTTTGAATTTCACTTAACTAGACTTGGACAAACCAAAAAAGAATGAGAAAAAGCATTACAAGAGGTTAGCCTGACTGATTTGCCTTCTAACCATAGATGTTACTGAAGTTCAGTGTTGCTGCAGCCAACAAAATATGTGAATTAATCTAATTAGTGAGAGAGAACATGTGTAAGAGTCCACAGTCATGCTTTGGGATGTTTAGGCTGCCCTGGACATCTGCGTATGAGTTGCTGTCTAAAGGATTAGCAACCAGCACTTACAGACTGGACATTGACAAGTTCACTTTGTTATTTATGCAAAGGTTTAAAGTACTAACTACCTTGAATTCACTGTTTATTAATGGCAAAGAACTTGAAAGAAGCTTGTCACAAACAGGTGCTGTGCAGCTTTTCCTGCACGTTTGTACCCGTCCGTGGGTGCTGGAGCACTGGTCTGGTGCAGAGCCTGCCCACAAGCCAACATGGCAAGTGGTTGCAGCAGGGTAGATAGAACTTAAGCCCCTGCACCACTTGGCACTCGTAAATATCTTCTGAAATTCGTGAAAATATCTGTGGGTATGTAGTTGCCCCTTTGTAGAAGAACCAATATTACATAAAGAACCTCATGTTGCTTTGAATACCTTTTGGAAATGAGTGCCTTCAGTGAAATTTGATGACTCTTAGGTATGAATCATTAGCAATCATACCTTCAGTTGGAATTTGTGGGAAATTTTAACAGAGTAGCGTCTGAAGTTTAATTTATTCATTGCTTTGTTGTCTAAACTTCGTAATTAGGAAAAACATATTTCTGCTTGTGACAGTTATTGACAATTTTGAAGGAATAATTTCTTTATATAGTAACATAAAAGCTAGACTGTTACTGTAATTTATTGACAACGGATATTCAGTATTTTTGTTTCACCTGGTTTGTGTTTTGTCAAATTGTTTAGGTGTTCTTGTTGGGTTGCGTGTTTGTCAGCTGAAATAACCAGGTATTTTTAACTACCATCTGCACACTTTGAGGGATCTTTAGTGGGTGTAAATCGAACAGGTTCATTGAAGTCAGTGGCGCTGCTACACTTTAAATGAGTTGAGGCTCTACCCCTCGGTGTTTCGGGTTGAGAATTTGCTGTTCTTCGCTGCCTTCTCGTGGTGGATCCTCTTTTGTTTGTGGAAGCCGCTTGTCCCTGTAACTGCTGGAGAATTTTGCAAAGTGCAACAGCAAAAGTCTTTATGTGTTTTCAAGTGATGAATCCTTCTGAAAGATTAAGACATCTTTTGAGTATGTTCTTTCTTTGTATTTTTTTGTCGTCTTCTGTTTTATTTCCCCCTTCCCCTCTTTATCACTTTCTGCTAAAGCAATGCGCTTCATCCCTTGCCTGGAAGGTTGATCTCTTTGGGAATTCAAGGGGAGAGTGAATGGTGGCTGTGCTCATTGCTTAAATAAGTGTTGAAGCTCTCTTACGTTCAAACTGTCTGTCATGCTAATATGTTGTCCGTTAGCAGCAGCAATCATTAAATTTAAAACACACTTTTATGTTAACTGGATTTAAGAAAACATTTCCAGTGATGAGAAGTCACAATAAACAGTCAAGGCTGTGCTCTGTTCTGCTATAAAAAATAAGACAGAACTCTAAAAATGGGCTGTGCTCGAAACAAGTTGCACTGATGGTGGTTTAGTTATTATCCCCTCTTCAGTGAGGTGCCATCAGTACCAAAGGAGTGTGTTGAACAGTTAAAAAAAAGAAAAACTTTTAAAAAGAAAATGATTCTCCCTTCTTTTTTTTTTTCCCAAAATATTTCTCTCAGGTAAAGGTTGTGACAGGAAAGGATGGGCAGACTGGTACTCCTGTCGCTATAGCAACCCAGCTTCCTCCAAATGTTTCTGCTGCTTTTTCATCCCAGCAGCAACCATTTCAGGTACTTTTCAATGGTTCTAAAATGTAGTTTCATCCCAGATTTTTTTTCTTCATTCAGATTTGATATTTCTTAGATAAATTAGAATTTTCCCAAGAGCCCATCCCTTATCATCTAAATGAAACCAAAAAACCTTTGCAGTCTTCAAATGCATCAGTATAACTGAAGCCTTGAGGAAGTTAAAGCTTTGTCTCCAGGTTGCTGGCTTATTGCATTAACTTTCAGCTTGAATGTTTTCACTTTGGTTTGTTTGTCTTTTGTATCCCTAATGCATTTGGTTCATTTGTGCATTCTGCGTAGTGATAATATGGATTCTTTGTCTGTGGCATTGTAATTGTGGATTTCTTCTAAAATTCTTTTCTTTTTTTTTTTTCCCCCTTATGTATTAAAGGTTTTGAGTGTGGCTACAGAAGGTTTTGGATTTGCCTTCCCTGAAATGTGTTAAACAACAATACTAATCCTCTTGACACAATTTGTTTTAAATAATTAACTGCTTTCCATTAGCTCTGCCGTAAATGTTGGGAAGAAGAAACAGAAGTGCTTATTTTTATTATGAAAGTCCTTTTTAACAATTTTTTTCTTTTTTCATGAGGAATGCTGAAGAAAGCCAAGAAATAAATGTGATAATCAGTTAAAATTTTTGTGTATCAGTGATGATGCAACTTTTCAGTTCAGTGTGGTTTTATGCAGCTGCCTTCAACTCTGGCATCACCGCATACATACCCTGAGAAGTAATATACCCTAATTCCATCTGCAACTAAAATATTTACCTTCTAGCTCAATGATATGCTTAGCAGGTGTTACAGGGTGAATTATTCTGCTGTACCACAGCAGCTGTACAGTCTGTGCTGCCTTCACCTAGGCTTTGGAAATGGGAAGTTACATGAAATACAAGCTGGGTTGTGCTCCTGCGTGTAACAAATGGGATGTTCCCTGTGATATTGTACAAAGGAGTTGTGTAACGAAGGGGATTGCTCTGAGGGCTCCTCCTTATGGCCAGTACTGATATGTCTTGGAAGTCTCCTTAGGTAGTCAGGCTTCATTTAAGCTGTTTAAAATACCTAATGTTATATCAGGTTAGTTATTGTAGTGATTAGGGTTATCATCAAGCTGTAGCTGCAGCAGTGATGATACTTTTGAAGGTATTGCACCATTTCAGACCAGTTTCAGAGAAACTGGTTCATGCTAAAAATGTACAAAACTCTGTGTGTCACACTGACCTTTCAGCACAAACTGCTAACAGAAAGTGGCATTTCTTTCCATCAGTCTTGCTCTTTGCAACTGTTTATGGAGAAATAATGTGTCCCAATCAGCATCACCATTCAAATCCCAGTGCATAAGTGCAGCACTCAGAGTGATTATTGTGTGTGTGCTGCATAATCATGACCTCGGGAGAGCTGCATTATTTTAATTAAAGTTGGGACAGTTTTAGTCTAATATTAGTGGTATGTGACTGCAATTTATAAAGACATAACATGTCTGCTTTCTGAAGAGTCTGGCCTAAATTACATGGTGATAATACAGACACCTGGGAGGCATATTCTTAAGAAAATGTCAGTCAGAAATCCTAAAGTAGAGATGCAGCCTGAAACTGTGAGTGTGCAGTCATCCAGAGGGAGAGTGCAGGTGGAATAAATGGCATTTAATGTGGAGTTTGAAGAATGTTACTTTCTTAAACTGATGTCCCAGAAGCATCTGATGCAAATGGGACATGAACTGAATTTGTTAGTCAGTTCAGTAGCATTTACAAAATCAGTTCTTGTGGTTTATTTTAAAAATTCTGTAAATGCCCAGATCTGTGATGCTCTGCCAGACACTGGCTGTTGGACCTGAAATAAGCTGCATGTCTGCCTCATGAGAAGACAAATATTTGAAAACTTAATCCCTATTGAGTGTGAAATGGCAGTGAACCGTGAATATGAGTCAGAGATTCTTAAAACCAAAATTTACATCTTAAGGCTGTAGCTGTATTCCTGAAGTGGCCACAAATGGCCTCAGAGCAGCAAAGAGATTAAGTGTTATTAATTCATAGCTATTGATTGAGTCTGAGGGGCATGAGATATATTCAGCTCAAAAAGGAGCATTTGAAACCCAGTCATTGTAGGTGATGTTGACTGTGATTATTATGTCACTGCTGTGATTTATTTCAATATAGACTGGTGTTTACCTCCATGGGTTTAATTTACATTGATAAAATTTCGGTTAAAATCAGAGAAGAAAATACCTGTGAATAAAGTAAAAGATTCTTATGGGAAATTACTGTCTTTGTATGTTGTCATAAAAAATTTTCACATTTACATACCCATACTGTACCTCGACATGTTTAAGGCTCTCACCATCAGAAAATTACACTTTGAGAACTAGAGTGCTAAATTAATTCATTTCCTAGGATGCAGAGACTGCCATACATGAAGTCTGTGTGTGTATTTTCTGATGGAATCTCTTAAGACATTTTTTGGGATAGTCCTTATTTTTCTCATATTAAGTTTTATAGTAGAATATTTGGTACAACATGGCCAAATATTGAGGAGAATTTAAAAATGGCTTGGAAACTCACTAAAAGGAATTGGACTTGCACAGACACTGATGGACATTAATAAGTACTTGCCAGTATGCTGAGGCCCAAAGAGCATGAAAATACACAAATTTGTTTGCATCAGTAATCCTATACATGAGCCTGCCACCTGTGTTTGATGCTGAAAGGATTCTCTGGGATATGTTCTTCCCATCATTGCCAGTATTAAATGTAGTGATTTAAAAATAAAGTTTGAATGCGCTGTGTAATCTTACTGAAGCTAAATTCCAACTTGCTGAATCAGAGCCCAGTGATTCCTTTTGCATCTCAATATCAGTAGTGCTCTTCCAGGCTTGTTAATTCATAGTTTGTGTGCTGTTTATACTCAGACAAAATGGATAGTAATTTCTGGTGAGCTCTGATGTCACCTTAGCCTTATGGCAATATTGTTTCTCCTCACTGAGTTTATTCATGAAACTCATTTTACCAGCTGTGCAAACAGGTTCAAGTCCAGCATCTGGAAACGTGTAACTGGAACTTGTGTTACTTGGCTGAGGTTATTTATTCCATCCTCCCAGCTTTTTCCTGAAATATTTCAACAGTAACTCTCACAAAGCTCTATCCTGAGAGTGGTTAGAGACTCAAATAAGCTTAAACTGTTTTCAGGATGAGGATGAATTTGTGTGTTACTGATGTTTCCTACAGATGTACTACACTAATGAAAATTTCCATTAGTTGAAAAAAAAAAAAAAGTAACAAAAAATACTGGGCAAATTTATTTTTTACATATCCCATTTTCCTGAGTTTGGTATCACTTAACAATATGTAGCTGTGCATTTTATATAACCAACTTCATCACTGTAAAATTTAAACTCAACGAAGAGTATCTTTGCATTGTGGACAACTAAAACTTCATAGCAGATATTGAATGAGTCTTGTTTCCTTTGTTGTACAGCTGTTCTGAAGGACTCGTTCTCTGCTGGCCTCCTTAGATCCCTTTGTAAATTCTCTCCTGGTGTTAGACCATCTACAGATTGAACTTCTGTGATTTGTTTTCTTTTCCCTGTAGCAAACGCATACAGGGACTCCAGGGACGGGGACTGTGAGCACCATAGAGATTGAAGCTTTTAAGAGACAGCAGCAGGCCCTTGCACCAGCAGGTATGTTCCACAGGCACGATTCCACTTCAGTTCTCTTTTCTTCCCAAACAGTGATTGGAGCCCACTGTTCTGTAACTCTTGAAATACATTTTTGCCTCACCTTGGGAATCGCCAGATCCTTAGGACTACCTACTGTGACTGGTGCTGTGGGAAGAGTGCACTCCACTCCCAGTAGATAGGCCTGGATTTGGCAGGCATGGAGACATTGTTAGGTTGATTGTTCTGGCTGAGAAGATTGGAGATGGCCAACTTGAAGTCAGAGGGACTCTGCCCCTGGAGCATGTTCTTCATAAATGCTACACATGTACAGTAGTCATAGCTTTCGGAGCTGATGTTGGAATCATGTGTAGTAGTTTGCTTTGTAAAATTGAACCCATTCCATTATACCATGCCATAAATGGAATTTGAATATCACAGATTCGTCTAAGAGACCACGAATTGAAGTGGGCCGTCATGGGATGGTTTTTCAGCACCCGGGTGTGGCTTCAGGAGTTCCTCTTCAACAGCTAATGCCAACAGCACAAGGTACTGTGTCACCACATGCCAGTTGCACATTAATTTAACAAGGAGATGTTGGTGATGGAACTAGAAACTTGGGCTTCCGGCCTGCCGAGATCCTAGTCCCACCACACACTTCTCCATGTAAATTAATACTTGGTATGCAATGCCTGGTTTGTTTAAGGAGCTGAGTGACGGGCTCCAAAGGTGCATGTGGGCATGGAAATACGTCACAGGTGCTGATGCAAAATGGCCAATCTGAGAATTCTGGAACTGAGCCAATGATTTATGAAAAGGAAACCACCTAATTGGAACATCACGACGAATTTTTATTCATTAGTCATGCCAAGCTTTAGAATACGTGTTAGAGTGAATGTGTTAAGAACTAAGTAGTATTTAGACTTGATGATGTTTTTTTAGGTTAAATTCCATTAGCTCACCAGTCCTTTTTTTTTGAGTATACAAAATTTAGAATGACATGCTCTTTTATAGTTGCTGTGCTCCAAATTTTAGTTACAGTCCTGTGCATGAAGTACTTTGATGTTTATTGTAATGGTGATTTATTTTGTGATTGTGGTGTGGTATTTTCAAGTGATGGTGTCTTGTGCCAAAGTAAGTAACGAAACCACTCTATTCGCAGTTGATTTCCTCCTTAAACAGAGAGCATTGGACATTTTAATCTCATCTGTGCCGTGTGTCCTCTTGCCCTGCAGGTGGAATGCCTCCCACTCCCCAGACGGTGCAGCTGACGGGGCAGAAGCAGAGCCAGCAGCAGTACGACCCCTCCAAGGGCCCTCCGGTGCAGAACGCGGCGAGCCTGCACACGCCGCCGCCGCAGCTGCCGGCGCGGCTGCAGCCCGCCAACGTCCCCATGGCGTCGCTCCCGGCCACCCTGCAGCTCCCGCAGCAGCAGCCGCAGCTCGTGGAACCTCCGGCTCAGCCGCAGATCCAGGTGAAGATCCAGCCCCAAAGCGTGCCCCTGACGGCCGCTCCGCTTCCAGCACCGCTCCAGCAGCAGGTGCCACCAGCAATCCACGTGCAAGGACAGGCACCCGGCCAAGTGTCGCAGCCTCAGGCTACGATACAGCAGCAGGTATGGGAGTGTTAGTGGGGTGGAAGTGTGTGTGTTTCCGTGGCCAGTAAAATCTAAGAATGCCGTCTTCATTTTTTAATTCCACCGGACACTTAAATCCTTTCCTTGTAAAAATGCAGGTGTACATTTTTTATTAAATTAAAGTCTCCATTAGGTTCTGCTGTAGTGTAGACTAAGTATTGAATCCTCAACTCATCAGTAACCAGTGTGTTTCTTGGGCAGACTGTGACTCTGACACGACCACCTACAGATCCTGCTCAGAGTTCTCAGCGTCTTGCAGCAAATCCACTGCCGCCTACCTCATCCATCGCTCCAGCAGCGATCCCAGGCACAACACCGCCTTCTCCATACCCAGTGCAAACAAATAGGACCTCTCCAGCAACCAACAAGTCCCTGTCTCCTATTGCATCCAAGCCTCCTGGCTTAGCAGTAGCAGCAGCAGCAGCACCTAAAACACAAAGTCCAGCTCAGAATGCAGCAGTGTTGCCACAGGAAAACTCTCAAGACAAGCTGGCTGAGCAAGTAAAGCTGGTAAGATATTTTCTGTGTCATACTTTTACACCTTTTCTTTTCCTGTCAATTAATTTAATGAAGTGGCAGCAATTACTATTTTTCTATGATTCTGCAACTTCAGGTGCATTCTGCAGCTTCATTGTAATTCTCTGTACTTCTTTTCAAGGAAAATCAAATCCATCAGCGGATAGCAGAACTGAGAAAGGAAGGTTTATGGTCCCCCAGGCGACTGCCTAAACTCCAAGAGGCTCCAAGACCGAAATCCCACTGGGATTATTTGCTGGAAGAAATGCAATGGATGGCAACTGATTTTGCCCAGGAGAGAAAGTGGAAGATGGCAACTGCTAAGAAGGTACTTGAAAAACATTTTTTAGCTCAGAACAATCAATGTTGATGTCACTCAGTTTGGTAGCAAAGCTATTGAGGTATCTTTTGCTACAGATAGAAGTGATGGAAAGATGAGGCACTAACTTTTACCTTTAAGAAGTCATGTTGTCAGTTTTGGATGCGGCATCTGAGACAGACTGGATAATTGTACAGATTGTGAATGCAAGTAACAGTTTGTGAGTTTTATTCCTCTGAAAATCAAATAGCTTGTGTAGAGACCCACTCAATATGTTGACTGGGTTATATTTAAATAAAAGATAGAGTTATGCCTGTCTCACAAATGAGTTATTTCCTCTCAATGAAGAGTAACTATAGAATTCTGTAAATAACTTCCATTGGGTGTGGTTGTCTGTCTAATTTTTTTTTCTTAATCTCAGAGAAATATAAGAGTAAAGACAGCAGTGAGAACATGTAGAGAACTGTTTCCATAGGGAAAGAGAGCAGCACAGCAGGAATACAGTAGTGGAATGAAAATTTGTATGGTGTGAGATGAAATACGTAAAATCTGTTACTTTTCAAAGAGCAAGAGTTTTCTATGGATACCAGCAATGTTGCATCTTTTTTTGATACATTTATGACCAGTTTAGGCTAATGAAGAGAGCAACTGAACATCATTAGTTTAAATTACCATGTTGTTTTCTACTGTATATTCTGAAATGATGGCGACTCAGCAGCAAAGTATTTAAATAAGTGTATTGTTGTGTACAATAAACATCTGCATTTTGAATATAATTTAAATCTGGATTTCCATTTGTGGCCAATGGTAGGTTTTTAAGAATAGGAGAAACAGGAAGGGCAAATGTGAAATGATCCTTCCCCTGGCACTATGCTTCAAACTTCTGGAAGTCAATGTTTTAGGGACCTCCTGAGCTAAAGGTTGCAATCAAGTCAGTCTTAACAGCCATTGACTGATCTTTCACTCATGTATGTACACTCTTTTTGAACTCATTTTAGCTTTGGTCTCTGACATTTTGTGGTGTGATTTCTGTGACTTCATATGTGCTGTCTGAAAAAAAAGTTTTCTTTTGTGTGTTTGCTGCTAATTTCAGTGGATTTTTTTCTAATTTTTTTGTATTCAGAGAGTGGATTAAGAGTTTCCTACTTGATTGCTTAGTTATAGTTGTATTTTTTTTTTCTTTGAGTTTCATGTCTGTTGCTTTACTGGCATGGTAAGAATTAGAAATATTGGAGGTAAGTGCTATGTGTGTAAAGCTATGGTCAACATCTGGCTGCTGATAACCACTATAATGTTAAGACATGCAATGATATGTATTTTGAGGTAACCTAATCCACTGTTTCATGGTATTTTAGATGGTAAGAACTGTGGCTCGTTATCATGAAGAAAAGAAACTTAATGAAGAGCGAGCTAAAAGGGAAGAACAGAACAAACTGAGGAGGATTGCAGCATCCATTGCTAGAGAAATAGAGTATTTCTGGTCAAACATTGAGCAGGTAAAGTACCCACTCACTAAGACTTGTGCAATTTGTGCTGGTTTTTTCATCTTCAGTAGTTTATTTGTAAAATAAAAGTGCTTTATTAGGCTTGCTTTACATTTCAGGTTGTTGAAATTAAACTGCAAATTGAATTTCAAGAGAAAAGGAAAAAAGCTTTGAATTTAAAGAGATTTTCAAGGAGAGGTAATTGTATTCCATTTCATAAGAAATACAGTCTGAATTCTGATGTTACTGTTTTATATAATTTCACTCAGTGCAGGTTAAGCTTGTTGGCAATAAAATTGTGAGTTGCTAGTAATAGGTTGTGGATAGATCTGAATGATGAGTTATGGGTTTTTAATGTTTTTGTGCTAGATTTTGTTAATAATTCTCGTGTTTTGCTTTGCATACGTTTCAAAGTTCATGTAAGGAATGTAAAATTGCTAAGTGATGAATGCATACATCAAGTGTAATAATTTTCCAGGTAAGGATACAAAAGATGACCTTTATTTGGAAAAAGAAAGTGAAATGGTAAGTCTTTCTGTTTTTTTTAAAAAACTCATCAGGTTAGTTTAAAAGTGACTACATATGTGAAAAAGTTTTGGTAAAGGTGAATTTTTTTTTAAATACATGGTGCCGATAGGTAGATTTCACTGTAGTTACTGACAACTGAATATTCAGTCACAAGCAGAAGTATAATTTTTTTTTTCTGGTTGGGAAGGGAAGTGGATTATGGTCGATACATGGCTTTAGTGGCTGTGAATCATTCATTCTGATTTTAAAGACCAAAAAGCCGTACAAATTAATTGCCAGACCTGGGCAGGAGTTTCATCTGCAGTAGCCAGGGGTTGACTTTGTGGGGCATGAAACGTGTTTTCAGGTGTTCAGCAGAGATTTATTTATCTGCTGAGAGATGAAGGTGTATGTTACAGAATGCATCAAACTGAGTGAAACTTGTGTATCTTTTTCTCTGGATGAAATGTGTGCTAGGAATCCTTGGCTGTGTTTGTGCAACTGGAAAAAAATGGACAAGGGATAGTTCTGAGGCCTTGAGCCATCTGTCGTGGCACAGCTGATGCCCATGTGCTGAAATACTCCCCCTCCACCAAGCAGAATGCCTGCATCTGAATTTCCTGCTAGGAACAAGCCTTAGCATGTGTTCTAAGCCAAACTGTGGCCCACCACTGGCTGTGAGAGTTAATTGGCACAGGCTAAACAATTCTACAGAGTGCTCTGGACAGCTGAGACAATTGTAGGCCTGTGCCATATCCCTGTTTTATTGACTAGTGAAAAAATTTAGTCAATTGAGTCAACCTAGGTAGAAGTTTTGTACCACAGCTGGACCTGAATGATTTGACCCATGAGCGCTGGGAGTGGCTGACTGCAGACTCCCATCAATTCAGAAGCAGAGTTTCTGTTTTTGCATGACCAGGGAAGTGCTAGTAGGTGTTAACTGTCTATCAGCAGATGCTTTTGGGACTGCAAGACATGTTTTGTTGTCTTTGAAAAACAACCAAAGCCCCCTGCTTATCTTTGTTTTCTATGATTTTAAATATTATAATTATTTAATGCTAGGGGGGTTCATCATCTGGAAGGAAAAGAAAGGCAAGCACATCTTTGACTGATGAGGAAGGTAAGACACTTCTCAAAATTTTGCATCGGTAGCATAGTACATAAGTTGAATATTAAACCCACAGGTTTTCAGTCTGTTACTTTATGGGGGCAGTGCTTTTCACGAACCAAATACCAACCTTCCTCTATTTCTTAGAGAGATTAGATAGTCAATTAAATAGTAAATTATCCCTAGAAGAGCTTCAGTGAAGATTTGAAAACAACATTTTCCTTGAAATTATACTGCCATCATTATTGGTGGATTTTAATTCTCTCTGTCCTCATTCCTTCATTTATCAAGCCTTACTAATAGTCTTGAAGTTCTTTTGAGGATTTTAGACTGAAATACCCATCTGCTTTGGGTCCTTTCTTGTGATAACAACTCTGTCATGTTTCTGACAAAGGAACTCCCCTGTTTAAAGCTACAGAACAACCTATGGTGAACATTGTCAATCAACACCTAACTGCCTTCTGTCCTGAAGCAGAAGTGCTTCTCTCCTTATCACTTATCTTTTAAGTGCTACATATAGTTGCTTTCAGATTATCTTATTTTCCATACGTGTTTAATTCTTTTTAAGTCTTGCAGACTTAGAATATTCTGTGCTAGTTCACTTCAAGGGTATATAATTACAAACCTCCTGAATTATTATATAATTTGAATTCCAAGATTTGCATTTGTTTTTCTTGTAGTTGAAGATGAAGAAGAAACAATTGAAGAACAAGAAGCTAGAGAGGGAAACATAAACCATCAAACTGAATTGTCTAATCTAGCCAAAGAAGGTAGGCATGTGGCTTGATTCTTCTCTGGACTGGGCTCTGAAACAACAGCTGGAAACACACAGCAGTTGTTGTATTTGTAAAGAGGATTGAAGCTGGGAAATTGAGTGTATTCAGATGTTCAGTCCTGTGTAGTCTGTATTTAGGTTTTTTCTGTTTGGAATGCTGCAGCAGTTTATGGGATGATGATGGACATCTGTATATATTTATAAAGCAGTCCTAGTTATCACACAAGGTGGCTTGAGAGAAAGTAGTTCTCTGGTGAAGCACTGCATTAAAACCTTACACCAAGACTTTCAACCCAAGTTCTAGGAGTGCATGATAAGCACTTAAAACCCGGGTTGTATCAGATTGAACAGGGACATTTTATCATCAGCTGTCTTGAGTATCTCAGAAGGGTTTTGTGACTGACTTGGTAGGTTGGAAAGGGCCCTTAAGTGCTGATCTTGAAGGGGGAGTATAAATATTTGAAGATAAGGAGATTTCAGGGAGAGTGCTCTGGCTAGCAGTTCTCTCTCATTAGCAATGTAATTGTCGTGCTGAGCTTGATATGTGCAAAGTACCCCACAGAGATGTGTCACTTACCCTGGTAAAAGCAGATTTTGGGAGGCAGGCTGCCCGTTAGGCTGAGCCTGCCTGGCAATTAACATGCGGTTTCCAAATCTGTTTGTTTGGTCTGTTTGGCAGCTTAGTGGCTGCAGTGAACTGGCCAGTTGGAGGGATTATAACCCTTGGCCAGTCAGCCAAGTTCCTAATGAGAATGTTTGCTGATTGACTGGCCACTGCCAGCATGTACATTCCTGCTTTAACAGCTCAGACAAGGGATCCTGGAGTTACTGGTTAGAGGGGCTGAGGTACAACTCAGTTTTGAAACTTTTGAAGTCTTGCATTGTCTTCCAACCACTCATGCCCCTACCTTCCCAACTGGGGGTTTACTGAGGGTTGTAGGGTGTGTTTGTAATACAGTAAAAAGCAAAGTGTGAGAGCAAACTGCTTGGTGTAATGCCAAATGTTCTCTGTAATTGAGGTTATTAAATAAATATTGGCATCCTTCACCTGATAATTACCTCTGAAGTTAACTTCTGATTAGAGAACTGGCTTTATGCAATTGTGAAGAATGTAATGAGATTAAAATTGATAGTATCTATTGTTTCGAGTTTTGGTATTTTTAAATTTACATCCTTTAATGACCTTCAGCTGAATTGCCTCTGGAAGATCTGGTAAAGATGTATGAAGGTGCCTTTGCAGAAAATTTTCACTGGCCCCAGCCGAAGCCTGACAGTGAAGAGGAGAGCAGTGAGGAAGGTAAATTACTCTTTGTTTAGAAGTTGTGCTGATTTACAAGGTGAAATAAGTTGTTTGGCTCTTCAGGACTCTGTGAAAGGACATTTTTTTCTAGGGGAAAATACATTTTGAGTGAATCACATTTAAAATTTCTCAGTTTGTGAAAAGAGGGCAGTGTTTTCCTGTCTTAAAGTAAAGATGTGTGAGATTTTCAAGAATAATACTGAGCCTTAGAAGACCCTCTCTACACTGAATTAAACAGCACACTTCATAGGTAGCTATGATTACACCTCTGTTCTGTACTGACATGATGATAGGTCTACATACTTGAAGACAGGTTTTAAGTAGTATGATAAGACCTCCCTAGAAGCTGTGAAAAGCTAATGGTCATGTTAGCCTAGCTAGTGCGAATGTCCATAACATGTGCATGAACCTCACCTTAGGCTATTTGCATTTTACCTGAACTAGTTTGAAAATCACAGAATTCCTTTTAAAAGTTAGCTGCCTCCTTTAGACCCACGTCTGAATCCTGGTTATCTCAGTTCCTTTGTGTAACTGCTACTGAAGTTTATTTGAGATGCCACTGTAATTTTTCTCTCCTAGAAATGGAAGACCATATGTCTGATAGGGAAAGTCCCCAGAAAGAAGTTGTCCTCATAGACTCCCTTCTCAGCATTGACCAGTACAAGGGCATGGACAGATCGAGTCCTCCCAAGAAGCACATGCGAGACATAGCAGAAGTCGCTGCTGCAGCAGAGATGTTGTTACCTAAAGGGAGCTCCAGGATAACAACAGCAGTAAGAATCCCTATTTTCTGCTACTCCGTGTGCTGATGTTTACATAAAGACTGCTTTTTTCTTCGTTATTTTGTAGCTTTTAGCAGGAAATTGCATTTTTTTTTTTTTCAAGTTACGTATAGAATGTTTATGCTTTATGCCACACTCTGTGAATTTAACTCAGGAAAAAATATCAAATTATTCACGTTACAGGTAAAATATAACACTCCATCACTGTTGTATGGGTCTCTCAGAGAATATCAGAAGATTGGGCTGGATTGGCTGGCAAAGCTATACAGAAAGAATCTCAATGGCATCCTGGCAGATGAGGCTGGACTTGGAAAAACAGTGCAAATTATTGCCTTTTTTGCCCATTTGGCTTGTAATGAAGGTAAGTTCATTTGGCTAACAGTTTTAGACAGGTACTGGGCCAGCATTATCTTTGTGAATTGTAGCCGAGGGTCACTTTTTTTTTTTCCTACTGAACCATAGCAGGCTTTAGTTAATGATAGGAGTAAGATTATATCAGAATAACTTTCTGATGCATTGTGACATAGGGGTGCCATCTAGTCAAGTATCGTGTCTGATCAGTCTGTTACCCTCTAGAGATTCTTCTGAATACTTGTAAATTCTTACTAGAATAGAAAAGCCTTACAAATTGTTTAATGACCAGGAGCAGATTAGTCATTAGAATACCTCTGTTGTTACTGGATCTCATTTTTAATGATTAATTTAGTGCAATGCACTTAAAAAATCAAGGGAGAATATAAGGCACATGCATTGTGAGGAGTCTCTTTCCGGTGTTAACTTCTGTGTTTCCCCTTCTGTAGGAAACTGGGGCCCTCACCTTGTTGTTGTCCGGAGCTGTAACATATTGAAATGGGAGCTGGAATTGAAACGCTGGTGCCCGGGGTTGAAAATACTTCTCTACTTTGGGAGCCAAAGAGAACTTAGGGCAAAAAGACAGGTGCTGTGTTTTGCAATTCTTACACTGTTGCCTAAGACCTGTAGCCTGTCTATATGTTCCTTCCATGGTGGTGTGATATGAGGAGTTTTAACACACTTCAAGTTGGTTTACAAAGAGATTCACACCTAATGGTTCTAGATCTTCAAAGGCATTTTTTGAACCCTTTGGCATTGAGCAATAGTTGGAATGCTTCACCTGCTTTCTGAACTGACAGTAATTCAAAGACCAAGTCTTTCTTTTAGAATGTGTTGGGTCGTAGTGTGTTTTTTGATGAAGAAGTAGCTGGTTGTAAGATATTTGAGAGTTCTGCCTTAACTTTTCTCTCATCCTTTCTTTCCTTTTCCATAGGAATGGACTGAACCCAACAGCTTCAATGTGTGTATCACTTCCTACAAGCAGCTGTTCAAAGGCCACACAGCATTTATGAAAATGCGATGGAAATACTTAATAGTAGATGAGATGCAACAAATAAAGAATATGACTGAGAAGCACTGGGAGGCACTTTTCAGTCTTCGCAGGTACAGAGCAGAGAATTGATTTCCTGCTGGCAGTGGGTTTTTCTCTTTTCATGTTGCACAGTTCTCTTCTTAACAGAAAACTGATTAAAAGAAACCTCTTTTGACTTGGTCTGCCCAAATTCCTGAGCACTGTGCACCTATAGAGAGATACCTTTATTTGAAACATTCAGGATTCAGAGAAATGCTTGAGTTCTTTTTGTTTCCACTGTCATAACACTGTAATTCTGCTTTGCTGATATTCTGTGCTCCCAAACAGATTGATGTTCTGATAGTCTGAAATGAAGGAGCTAGTTTGGTGGTATATTCAAGATTGAAAAGATACTTTATCCTAGGTTTAATTTAATTAAATCTACATGATTCTTCTATATAGCTGACAAACATAAAGGCATAGTAATCAGTCAATTAAAAATCTTCTTTTGTTCACAGCCAGCATCGTTTGCTTCTGATAGACACTCCTTTGCATAACACATTGATGGAGCTGTGGACCATGGTACATTTTTTGATTCCGGGAATCTCCAGACCTTACCTGGATTTTCCAGTAAAAGCACCTAATGAGGAGAACCAGGATTATTGTCATAAACTGGTCATCAGGTTGCACAGAGTATGTTGTCATTTTTTCTCATGGGTCCTACTGCAGTAGTAATGCTCTTGAGGAGAGGGGGAATAAAAATACGTGGTTCAGATCAGAATTTGTGTCCTTTCTTAATACTTTGTTCAGTTTAGACAGAAAATCCTGCTGAAAGCAGGGGGTTCTGCTACCAGAAGAGTGGGGAGATTTCTTTTAAAAATAATACAGGGCTCAGATTTTGAAGCATGCATGCAGAAATTAAAGAACAAATTAATGTCTGTACAACTGTGTGCATAGCAGTATGATTATATATACCATATGCAGTTTATCACATCAAATCTGTTAGGTGTGAATAAGTTTAGCTTCCTGTTGTAAACTCTTTGAAGTGAGAATTCTTTTCCTCTCAATTCTGAAACGTTTCAGATGATTCAACCGTTTATTTTGCGGAGATCAAAGAGGGATGTTGAAAAGCAGCTCACAAAGAAATATGAACATGTGCTCAAGTGCCGTCTGTCTAATCGACAAAAAGCCATGTATGAGGATGTCATATTACAACCAGGGTAAGGGCTTAAAACAGTAAATATAAAATGCTGTCCCTTTTAGTGCTTAAGCAAGTAAATAATGATTGTCATGGTGGGGGAAGTGTTTTAGTGTTTCTCTGAAATTTTCCATTATGACCTGTGAATAGAAAGTGATTGCATTATAGACTAGAATTACAGCAGGTGATGCTGTGGCCTTGTGAAAAACATGCATTTACCTCTGGTACCTAAGAATTGAGTTACGATGGTCAGGTCTGCTACATTGTTTTAACATTTGTCTCTAATGAGTAGTTCTTAATTTTTTTTAAATCTGGAGTTTTTCCTCACCCACCCCCCTGCCAGTGGTAATTGACAGGTGCAGGGGTGAAACAGAAACAAAGGTGGGAGAGGATAGGGAGCTGGATAGGCTGTATTTGATTGCAAGGCAGCACTGGGTCTTTAAGTTTCACTTTTCCAAATTTACTTTTGGTACAGTGCTGTTTAAAATACTGCAGAAGACCTCAGTGAAATCTAAACTTGTTTTGCATAACATACTGCATTGCTCATTCTCACCTTGTTGATTTAGGGGACATTTCCATATAAGCTGCACATAAATCAATGTCTTTCTCTATGATTTATTTGGTAGAACCCAGGAAGCCCTCAAAAGTGGACACTTCATCAGTGTCCTGCACGTCCTGATGCAGCTGCAGCGGATTTGTAACCACCCTGATCTGATAAACCCCCGGCTTTCAAGCTCCTCTTACGTATCAGAAACACTGCAATACAGAACAGCCTCTCTGGTGCTGCGAGCCCTGGAACGGGATATTTGGAAGGTCAGTAGAAAAGTTAAGGTTTTTTCCCCTCTCTTAGTGCCCTGGCAGAATTTCAGTACTTACTATTGTTTTCTTATATGTCATAAATCTACCTGAAGTGTATAAATAGAAGGAATTCACTCTTCCATAACTGTGCCTACCTAGTGTGTTCTTGCCGCATTTCTTTTTTTGTCACAGTGGTTTGAACTTTTCAAGTGGTTTGTAAACAGTAATTGTTCATGAACTACTTGGTCAAAGAGAAATTAGCTTTGCTTTCATCATGCTGATATTTGCAGGAATTTTCTGACACTGAAGTCACTCTGGGTAGCGCTGTGCTTATTTATGGCATTCTGCAATTTTCTTTTTGCTTTCAGTAGCTGGAGGAAAGCAAGATTTACTTTTTCACATAAGAGTAAACATTCTGTTATGGTGACTAAATTGGTACCCTTCTGTCAATCCATTTGAAGTACCATTATTTCTGTTATTGTTAAACAAGTGATCCCACTCCTTGAGATGATAAAAAAGAATTATGATTAAAAGAAGTATGAGTAATGGAGCAACTGAAGTTTCTTGTTTGATTTTATTTCCATCCTTCATATTTTTCTACTCCTAAATTATAGTCTGGCATTTAAGCTTGATAGTTAACCTTCAAAGAGTTCTATTTAATTCTTTGGAAACTATGATATGTGAAGAATTGTTAAATGTCCCTTGCTTTGATTTCCATAAGTGGCTAATGATGTCAGTTCTTTTTCTTCTAATGCTTAAAATGGGACTGTCAGTTTAAGATTTATTTCCAAGTTTTCTGGACAGTTTTGATTAATAATTAATAGTTTATTCCTAAAACTTACACCATTTAATTCAAGTTAAAAAGTAAACATCTAGAAATTTAATTCAACATTGAACGTAAAGAGGACTAACTGTTTGCATCATCAATAAAACAAACTTAATTTTCTGAAATCCCTAGGAATCGGACCTGTCTCTTTTTGATCTCATTGGAATGGAAGACAAAATGACTCATTATGAAGCACAAATGTTGCCAAAACAGAAGGTTACGAGAAAGCTGATTGAAGAAATCTACAGCTCCCCTCCACCACCGGCGAGGCCCAACCCAGTGAAGCTCAAACCAAGCAGGTGTGTGCACCTGCACTCCTTCTGAGCTAGAATTACAGCAGCAAAATGTGGTTCTGCTGCAATCTTTACTGAGTTCTCTCTGCATCTCTGCTAACGGGATTCACACAGAAGCTCAGGCTTGCCTTTGCATTTAATTATTCTCTTGCTTTCTTGTTTACCTCTGAAAAGAAGAATTTTGTTTTTTGAGGCATGCAATTCCATTTGAAGTTTGGTGATGGATTTCCCATAGTCCTTACTTCACCAGCAGATGAGCTTTGTTCTTGGATCTCGTTTATGGCAATTGAGTGTTGTTTTGCAAAACTTAGCCTGAGGATAATTCAAAACTTAATTGGGCCTACAGTGTCAGCTGTGGTCTTACTGTAACGTAAGAGACATACGAAGTGTTATAGCAGTAAATTTTTTCCAAGTATTTCTCTCCTAGTGAAGTGGTGCTCTCAAAGTAATGTGGAACTGTTTTTCTAATGCAAGAGAGCTGCCTGATGACCTGCAGCATATTGTTGTCTCTCTGGAGATTATATGGGGGCCCTTTTTTTTCAGATATCTTTTTCCAGATACTGACCTAGCTTCTTTAAGATGTTTGCTGTAATTCTGAAGCATCCTTCATTAAACTGGGTGCATGGCAATGAAAGTTTTCTTTCTTGGATTTAGCAAAATCACTTTCTACAGTGTTTACTCAGGAGGTTTGTGAAGTGATGAGTCTTGCCAGCTTCAGCCATCTGCAAGAAAGAGATTAGCATCTGACATGATCAGTTTATATGTTCCTCGGGTGACAGTTTGTTTCTAAAGGCCAAACTACGATCTTCCTATAGCCTTTGCCTTTTCCTGTTCTTGTCAGGTTGTTCCAGCCTGTTCAGTATGGTCAGAAGCCCGAGGGCAGGACTGTAGTTTTCCCAAGCACTCAAGTCCAACGCACGGTGACCACGGCGACGGTGACTCAGCAGGGACAAGTGCGAGGCAGATCCCCCATAGCCACGGTGTCTTCAAATCAAGGTAAGGGAGTCAGTGCCGCCTTGGTCACCTGCACCTCTGCATAGACAGATACAAGTTAGTCTGTTTAATAGAACTCCTTTTCCCTCTAGCTTAATGGTCTAGAATACTAATGGCTTAAAATACCAACAGACTAATTGCCAGTAAAATTCCCCACTAGTTTCTACAGTATGATCTGCCAGTGTAATGCAAAACTAAGCTTTGTGTAACCTGTTAGCATATGGAGTAAATATGCCACAGTTGGTGTTTAAACCCCGAAGATGTGTAATGTTCTGTCAAAGATGGGAATGTACAGTGCTTCTCTGTATTTATTTAGCCTTTAAACAATGCTTTCCAAGTAGATAATGTTGTAAAAATAGGATGGAGTAAGAGGTGTGGCTAGAAATCCCAGTCTGTAAGGACAAAGCCGTTCTTGTAGCCGTTTGATTATCCTGTTGGAAGGTTTCTTTTTAATGCAGGTTGTTTAAAAGAGCGGAGTTAAAACCTCTAACAGCTTGCACAAACAACCCTTATCGATTGCAGCCGCAGCAGCACAGTTTCAGACAACTCAGGCTTCCACCAGTGCTCCAAGACACCAGCCCGCAGTGACCTTCACCACAGCAACTAGCGCAGCCAACCCAGTGAAACCGCGGGGCCAGACCTCTGCGCCGGCCCCGCAGCCGGGCCAGCCCCAGCCACAGCCACAGCCCCCCCCGCACACCATCCAACAGAGTGTGCTGCCTCAGAGGCTCGTACTGACCTCTCAGGCCCAGGCACGGTTGCCTAGTAAGTGGCCTCCCCTTTCAAGGTTTCTCCCACCTTTGTACTACAATGAGGTTAAGTTACTAGGCACCCTAAAATGTGTACAGAATCGTTGTTTTTTTTTCACTCTTCTGATTAGCCTTGCTCAGTACGTTGCTTATGACCAAGGAAAATCGAAAATTGGATAAGAAACAATAGAATTGCTGTGGACATACATTAGCGGTGTCAACTTAATCTCCTATTTCTGCATGTTTCTTCTGCTGGCAAGACTTCCTTCCGACCAAATGTTTTAGCTCTCTCCTAATTATTCCTTTCATGTTAAACACTAATCCATCTGCTAAAGGCCTCTGTGGCGGAGAGGAGCGTCGCCACTGTTAGGCAGAGAAAAGCGATGAGGCTTTGCTTTAAGGTTGTATGTGCACTGCCTATTAGCATGTGTAGAGAGTACTGAGCACTGATGTATTAATTTTATCTCTGGGGTAATGCACTGCCTTTACAAAAGCTGAATTTTCACACCAATATTTTTTCAATATCATAAAAATGCTGAAATGCCTCTAACCTTTCTGCATTTAAATCACAAAAAGCTTGGTCCTTACCACTTCAAAGCTTTTTGGTTTGTCTAAATGCAGATTGCTTGATATAAATCATGTTTCATCAGCAAATTTCAGATGTGTATTTACTGTGCCACACATATGAATATTTTAATTTCTTCCTTGAACCTTCCTTCATGCTGTTGAAAAGGCAGTGAAAATCACTTCAATGTCTATACTTGTTCTGTTGCAAAGTGTCACATGAGTTTTCAGGTAGCTCAACTTTTTTGCTAATGAAAGTGGTAATTTCTAAAACGTTGATGTTCTTACCCTTTAAACAATCAACTTCTTTCCAGTTTGTCCAACAAATATAGAAAGCAATACCTGCTTAACTTTTATATGACACTTTTGATGCACTAAGTATAATTATGCATGGAAGGCGCTTCAGCACCAGTTTACTAACCAAAATGTAGAATTGTGAATATTGAAAAGCTCGCCTACCACTTTGATTTTTTTAATGCCTGTTTCCCTCCTTAACAGGTGGTGAGGTAGTAAAAATAGCCCAGCTGGCTTCTATAGCAGGAGCACAAGGCAGGATTGCTCAGCCAGAGACCCCAGTGACTCTGCAGTTCCAGGGGAACAAGTTCACTTTATCACACAGTCAACTCCGCCAGCTCACTGCAGGGCAGCCCCTGCAGTTACAAGGTACTTACTTCAACACAGGCACTTTTCCATTATTCAGAATGCTCGTGTTTTGATATGGGCACCACCTTCCTTGCTACTGTATGTTGTGGAGATTATTCCATCCCCAGTGCTTATACTGCCCTGCTCTTCCTGTTTTCTGTGTGAGACCGGGGTGCCAAGGTAGCTCTGGTTTGAAAGATAAATGCCTATCAAATGAAAGACGTGGTTACTTTCTTTTTCAGCATTGTATTTCAAAAATGTTATTATTTGATTTGTTTTCACACCCATGCAACGCAGCTAAAGCAAGGTGAGGCATTATTTGGTATAAACTCCCTGCTGAGCAGAAAGACAAAACTGAGAACATTCTTGGTTTGTTCTGAAATTGTGTAAATAATTCTTCAAGATTGGCGTGCTTCTGAATTTTGACCCAACTATTGCCCTGAGCTGAATGCTCTACCTACAGTATATTTTGTTATCAAATCTCCCTTGCTGGTGGTGTATATTGCCAAATTTAGGAGAACCTGCATATCTTGATTCTCTGTGGCCAACAAAATAAATAGAGGGAATGTTAAGTGAAGATTTTTTGTTTGATTGGATTTTGTCCAAATTCTGTATAAATACCTATATTAGAATAATACCCCTATGACTCCTCTTCAGCTGTGAATACTTGGGTGTTTCCCTCCTTTTTAGCAGATTGGTGTAATGAACGTGTCTGGTAAAATTTAACATAGTTTGAAGCAGTAATGATCAGCTTGCAGCAGTAATAGATTCTGCTAGAGAACATTAATTCTTTTCTACTCTCTCCACCCTAATGTGTTTTAAAATCCTCCACTGCAGGAAGTGTCCTTCAGATTGTGTCAGCCCCTGGGCAGCAGTACCTGAGGCCTCAGGGCCCCGTGGTCATGCAGACGGTTTCCCAAGCAGGAACTGTGCAGAACGCCCTGAATGCTTTAGGAAACCAGCACCAGGCAGGTGTCCCAACTTCCACTGCAGTCACACAGCAAGGTGGGTTTTCCAGCCTGAATAAATGTCTCTGTCTAAGTATTCGGTTGCTAGAATCACATTCATCTATAACTCCAAATTGTTGCAGATCATAATTCTGTAAGTTGAGTTCAGAAGTGGGTAAACTATGAGGCAAATTCTTCCAGTTTGTACTTGATGTGTGCTGGAGTTTTAAGACAATTTTTAGTACAAACTTGGGAGAGCATGTAACTTAATTATAGATATTTTTTTTGCCAGTTTCGCCTTCAGTCAAATTTTTGTGGGAAGAAGTAAATTTGAAATACTTTATTAATTTTTGCAAGGAAAAATCAAGGGTGATTATTTTTTATACTGGCAGAAAATGTCCAGTAATTCTCTCCATTTTCCCACATTGATTTTGCTTTTATCTGATTTCTTTCACTTCTCCAGCTGATCAAGCTACAGTTTTCCATTTCTGTCTGTGAATGTTGCTTAGGTATTTAGTTCCTTCCTGTAAATGTGGTCAGTTCCTTGTTTAAGAACACAACCAAGATGTTGATCAAAAATAATAGAGAAACTAATGCATTTACAAAAAACCAGTAGGTTATTAAATGAAGATAAATATAACACTAGGAGTTCATTGCCTGAAAATGGCTATCTGCTGTAATTTTCTTGGGACATAAACCATTCCTTCAAAATGGTGTGATGGTCTTGGAGTGTAGTTACCTGTCTGGGAAAACATCTGCTAACGGTTGAATTCAGAAGAATGCTACTGAGACTCCATCATATGATTTCACCAATTTGTAGATACACCGAACTGATGTGTTTTCTGAAAAATCTTAGATGATTTGCTTAAAATAAGTTAAAACAATCTTTTCCTAAATTAGAACATTTTCTACTTTCCGTTGTGCTCGTATTAACATTTTCTAAATGTTAACGTGTATTGCAGCATACATGACATTTTGTATAAAGTACAAATGCAGCACAGCACTTTGCTTTGTGCAAAGCAAAGTAAAATTCCATTGATCTATCTTGGATTTTTGTGAGAACAGTTAGTGTAAATACCTGTCAGAGATCTGATGTATAACGAAGTACAAATTTGCAATACCCAATGGACATTTAGACTAAAAATTTGTCTGCAACAATGATGTGTTACAGCTATGAAATGTCTACTTATTGAAAATAATAAATGGGAGCAATTTTCAGAAGAATAAATATGTAAACACAAGGTTTATCCTCAGTTTGTATTCCAGGTAGAGCTACAGTTACTAACTTGCCATCTGGTGACATGGGAGCAGTGTTAAAACCAGCACCTTTGCATGGACAGTCACAGGTACTCAATTTTTATTTTCTTGTGGAAGCACAACTTTTCAGAATCAATCGTAAGTCCATGTAATAGTTGGAAGCTATAATTTGCAAAGCTGGAATCAATTAAAAACTTTGATGATTACAGAGTAGGTAAATACCCCAACTTCTGTCCATGTTTCCGGTTGACAGAGCTGATGCATTTTCATTTGTAATCCATAGATAAAATAAACTCTGGTGTATAAAAGCAGCTGAGAGCTTTCTTCTGCTGTGATAGACAGGTTCTTGTAACTGTAATATATTTTAATTATGTAGTAATGCATAAATAAAGAAATCATAAGTTCTTTTTTGTGTTTTGAACACGATGGCAATTGGGCAAATTTTTATAGATTTCTAATCTTAACAAGTTTTTAGAAAAGATACTCAAGCAACTTACAAAGCATAGGGAGACATCAAGAATATATCAAAAGCTATGAAGATGTACTTTTAAAAAGCAAGAAGATGCTAAACTAAGGTAGAATTGATTCTTTAATATGAATTGAATTCAGCTGTAGTCTTCGGATTTTATCTGAAATGTGTACCTTTAGTAATTGGTCTAAGTAGTAGTTCTACTCTAGGATCTATACTCTGATCCTGATAGTTTCATTCTAAAGAACCCCAAATCCCTCATTTATTGTGATGAGCAGCAAATGCGGTTTTTATTCACCTTCTCTTGGCAAAGGAGACGTATGAGGAGAAGAACCGGCTCTTGAAGGAGCGCCTGGACAGGATCTTCTCCGGCAACGAGCGCCGCTGCTGGCGGGCCCCGATGTACGGCCGGGACGTGCTGAGTGTTTGCTCTCTGGCTGGGGACAGAAAGGCCTCCCAGCTGCCTTCCAGTGAAGGCAACAGCTGGAGGTGGGCCGGCTTTGTCAACTGCTGCCTTTCCTCAAGTGCCTCCGGAGGCCCAAGTAACCCCTTGCGGGAAATGATCCTGGGTTTGGTTCAGCAACAGGAATCTCTAAAGGATCTTGTTAACAGGTAATGTGTGACTCTGCCTAACATCTGGTTATTTCTAAAACACCTTTTCAAAAAGGCTTAAATTGCTCTTGATGAGCTTATTTGGTTTAGACTGGTTTATTTAGCAGTAAATGACGTGCAGCATGAAAGTAAAAATAAGTCACTTCTATTTCCTTTGAATCTTTAAAATAAGTGTTTTCAGTGTCTCTTTCCTAATTTCAAGCCCAAGTTCAGCTGACCATACTTAGGCTTACATTCTTATGCTTTGGATTTACTTGAATAGGTACCTCTTGGACCCAAATACCAAGAGTTAAGACCCAGAGATGCAGGCAGAAGCTAGTTTAGCCAAGATTGACTTTTATTGCTGTGCCTATGATTATTGATAATCAGTTTACGTGTTGCTTTTAAATCGGAATTCCTTGTTTTGACACTTTTCACAGGGCTCTCTTCGTGTTGCCAGCTGCAGTTGCTGCTCCCCCATGTTTGTATGTAGCAAATCCTCCCCCTTCATACAGTCACAGACTGAAACTCCTTAAGCACAGCCTGAGGCAGAAGGCAGCTCCACACTTGCATCAGTTGCAACAGCTGACAACTCCTCGCTTGCTGCAGTTCCCTGACCTCCGGCTGGTGCAGTATGACTCAGGTAGGGGACATTTGCTGACAATATTTCAGTAATTTCCTGTGTCACATGAATGGAATTTCTATATAAAACTCATTACTGGTTTTTCTGTTTGAATTATAGGAAAATTAGAAGCTCTCGCTGTCTTGCTTCAGAAGTTGAAATCTGAAGGGCGCCGTGTGCTGATTTTGTCACAGATGATTCTGATGCTGGATATACTGGAATTGTTCCTGAATTTCCATTTTCTCACATTTGTGAGGATTGATGAATATGCCAACCAGGAACAACGGCAGGTAAGTGTGCCCTACCAGCTGCCCACTGGTACAGCAGTATGTGCTGCCCAGGCTTTTAGACACTACAGCATGGAAAGGAAATTTGCCTCGTTTTGTACTCAGTTTGAAACACTCAGCATGTTTTTATCTGTTTTTTTAATTAGGCTGTAGTGAATTTGGTTTGGCATTTTATTTTGGTGTATGGTTTATTTAGTCCTTGCTTTTATTCTGTTTATGTAGGAGCTGATGAAAATTTTCAACAGAGACAAGCGCATTTTCTGCGCCATCCTTTCCTCTCACAGCCGTTCCACGGGAGTCAATCTTGTTGAGGCAGACACGGTTGTGTTTTATGACAATGATCTGAACCCAGTGATGGATGCAAAAGCTCAGGAATGGTGTGACAGAATTGGGAGATGTAAAGATATCCATATATACAGGTGATGGTGACAGTCAACGTCTGCTTTTTAACATGTTTTAATATAAGGTTATTTCAGATAATGCTGCCCTGTATGACCTGGAATAAAGTGGAAACAGTGCTGAAAACCACCTCCCTTCAATAAAAAAGATGCCAGGGTATCCTATGAAAAAGTGGGGGGGTTTAACACCAAATGTAATGAATGAATCATACCTGCATGGCTTTTGTCTGTTAGTCTACATAGAATTTTACAACTTTTCCTTTATATTGTTGATTTTTTTTTAAAATGGCATAAATTATTAAAAGAAAGCTCTGAAGTAGAGGTGGTAGTATGTTTTTTTCTGGGCCTGCACCATAACTAAAAAATCTCTCACAAATTATCACATTTTAAGAATTTAGTGTTATTCTCTAAGGATAATTTATCTTTTTGTTTCTGAAAGCTGTTTTGGAAATGACTTACCAGATTTCTGGGGTTTTTTTCCTTTTTTTTTTAGGCTTGTCAGTGGTAATTCTGTAGAAGAGAAACTTTTGAAAAATGGCACAAAGGACTTGATCAGAGAAGTAGCTGCTCAGGGAAATGACTATTCAATGGCCTTTTTAACACAGGTAAGTTAATATTCAGAATGCATTGAAACACCCGTGTCTCAGTGTTTAATAAATTCAAGCATCTGTGTTGGAGTGCTTAATAGCAGTTTAGTAGAAGTCTGTCTGGGCTAGAATTAATAAGGAAGCATATTGGATTTCATGATTGCTTGAACTCTCAGCATTGGGGCCACATTCTCTGAAATACCGTCCTTCTGTTTCGTTCTGTTATTTGCATAGTGATGCACACATATCACCCATGACTTAATATATTGTTGTTTCTTCACCTTGCTGCAAAATTTTGCAGAGCTTGTAAGGATGAAGGTCTCAACAGCTTTAAAAATGTGAAATAAGAAGTTTGGGTGTTTAGAGAGATAGGCTCTCAATTGCTGCTCTGAAGATACATGAGGCAGTGACTGCACTGGTGAACCCAGACCATCCCAGCTGGCACTCCCAATATAGAAAAAAAGTAGAATGCTCCCAATGACTGAATGTATTTCTCTTTTTTCCTTCTGTTTACCAAGCAAACAATTCAGGAATTGTTTGAGGTTCATTCTCCTATGGAGGATTCTGGATTTAGAGTGAAAGCAGAAGAATTTGTAGTACTTTCTCAAGAGCCATCTCCAGCAGAAAATATTTCACCCAAAGTTGCAAGACCATTCATAGAGGTAATGATTAACACATACATTAAAAATACAGCTGTGCAACATTAGTATTAAACAGCTGACTAATCTTGTTTTATTTGGGTAAATGCTGTCTCTTTTTCTGACAGTTTTATGCTCTTTTGTTGTTTGTGACAAAACTTCCAAAAGCCCAAAGCTGAGTGTTATACTTTCTGGGACTGTTTCTCTTGCTGCAGCAAAGGCTTAGTCCAGAAATTTGTGTTGCATTTCAGTGAACTGCTTATGGAGTTTCTTTCCCTATTTTTAAATCTTAATTATTTTTAAAATGTATCTTTCTGAAAGGCACTCAACAGCATTGAACGAGAGGATGAGGAGTCAAATGATCACATTCAAGAAATAGGATCTGAGTCAAGCATTGAACCTTTAATCTCAGAGCTCTGCGAGACAAAATACAATGAAGAGCCCTCACAGCTGCAGGAGTTAGTTGCTGTTGTGGATCAGGTACCATGAT
Source organism: Eulacestoma nigropectus (assembly GCA_013397775.1). Lineage (NCBI taxonomy): Eukaryota > Metazoa > Chordata > Aves > Passeriformes > Eulacestoma > Eulacestoma nigropectus. Next base: position 465,596 of record VZTE01002601.1, read on the forward strand.
TTCCCTTGAATATCTGGCTAAAAAGTAATGTTTAGTTCAAGTGTTTCAATTTCTTTGCAGTTTGACCTTAAAGCAACTTTGTTGTCTCTCCCATTAAATGGAAGGGAGATCTCCCACTGATTTAAGATGTTAAAATGAGTTTCAAGGAGAGCTTTGATATTTCATATAACACTTATTTTATTATCCTCAAAGTAACATTTTTTCGCTTTGATACTTCCTCCAGCTGACTCCAATTGAGAAATATGCTTTGAATTATCTGGAGCTCTTCCACGGTTCAGTTGATGACAACGAGCCACGGTTGAGTGAGGTAAAACAAATCTTTCTTTTCCATGTTATTCTGTCACAGAACAACATTTATTATATTTTCAATATGAAATGGAAGTTTCTCCAGTGATGTGGAATATATTGTAGGCACTTCTGTGATCTTTTCTTGCTATACCTTATAGCAAGAAATGCTGTAATATATAGCATTATGCCTTAACAGCATAATGTCTTACAGAGAGCTCATTATTTTGGGATTCTCTGGTTTAAGCAAGTGTCAGTTCTTAATTTGTTTTTTATAAAATGGGAATTGCTTTCAGCCTGGCTCAGCAAATATTTGTTGTACTCCATTGATAGCGGGGGAAAAAATGTCATTAATTTCAGTGAGCCTGTGTTCTGGTTGTCTTCGTTGTTTAACTGAAATTCCTTGATTGCTTTATATCGCTGGTTTAAAAACCCTCAACAAAGGCCAAGAACTATCTTCTAAATGATTGTGAAAATATCTGTTAAGAAATTGCTATAAGATTCCTGTGCCTGAAAATGACAAAATTCAAGGCGTTTATCTATAAAATTACAAATTGGTGATTTCTAATCCAGTGTCTGTTACTGAATAAAGTTTCTAAGGCGTCTGGCTTTCATCTAGATGGAACTGAAAACTGCAAAGAAAGCCTGGGAAGTCCAGCATATGAAGGAGTTAAAGGAAAGAGAGCAAAAAATGCTTTGGGAGGATGAAGAGGAGCTTCTAACCTACACTCGGGAGGATGCGTACAACAAAGTAATTGCTGATTAGTCTTGTTTTTCTTAATAGTGTATTCTTAACAGTTACTCTGAGAATACCTTTTCGCTTCAGACTTCAGTTGGATCATTTGAATTGTGTTCTCTTTTTGCTATGTAGGAATATGTCTATGAAGGTCCAGATGGACAAACTGAAATTATGCCAGTAAGTAAAAGTCACACCAGACAGCCTAGACAGGCTTTTTATTTCATGAAACATAAAGATCAGTGGAGAGTTAACATTGCAGTAATTACAAATTTTGCTCTGTGCAGCTCTGGACTCCTCCTACTCCACCTCAGGATGACAATGATATCTACATAGATTCTGTTATGTGCCTGATGTATGATACCACCCCTATTCCAGAGTCTAAATTGCCTCCAGTGTACGTCAGGAAGGAGCGTAAACGACACAAAACAGATCCGTCTGGTGAGTGTTCCCTCAAAACTGTTCTGAGATTTATTGCTGATAGTTTAAAAATCGAGGTTTTTCATACCTTCTACGTGTCTGGTCCAGTAAAGATCAAATTGGCAGGTTTGAAGAGATGAAAATTTTTGTCTCACTGTGGCCTTGAAGCAATGGAATCACTGGAAGGCCCACTTCTTATGGTGTGTCTTGTTTTTAGACGTAAAAGTGTTCTTAAAAGGACAGTTTTAGAAAACAGACGTTCTATTTTGTGAGTTAGGACAGGACTGGTCTTACTTTATAACAGGTTCTGTTTAGTTCCTGACCGTGCTTTTCAGAGGCAGTGGGGAGTACTCTGTACATGTAGGAGCATTTTGCAGCTGAGGAATCAAAGAATGATAGAATCTGCCCACCAATAATGCTTTATTTTTTGTCTTAGCAGCAGGTAGAAAGAAGAAGCAACGTCATGGGGAGACAGTTATCCCACCTCGTTCACTCTTTGATCGAGCAACTCCAGGAATGTTGAAAATGCGCCGGGAGGGCAAAGAGCAAAAGAAGAACATCTTGTTGAAACAACAGACACAGTTTGCAAAGCCTTTGCCAACTCTTGTCAAACCAGCTACTGAGGCTGGACAGGATAATCCAGAGTGGTTGATCAGCGAAGACTGGGCACTTCTGCAGGTGAGATGATACCTGCAGCTTCTGCTGTCGTTATGTTTTTATTCCTGCTCTTTATCTCTTCAAGGTTATTTCTAATTCTTAATGGCATTTTGATGACATAATTCGGAACAGATTGCCTGTCATTTGTGCTCCTCTAAGGAGAAATTAAAAACTAAACTACAAAATGTATGATTAAGTCCTATTGTTGTTTTAGAAACCACTTACTATTATTCAGATTAGTTGTGCAGGCTGGACACTGGATAATGCAGCTAAGGTTCTTCCCACCTTTGAGAGGAGAGCAGCACTTGAATAGCAGCTCTCTATCCCTCCCCTACCAATCTCCGAGTGTTTCCCTGCACATCCATCTGCATAATGGCACCTCGTGCTTGTTTATTCTCTGTGACTGTAGGTGAACACAGAGCCTTAGCCCTGAGCTGTCCCACTGTAGTAATGGTGTGTGGGCACGTGCAGGTAAGGGAAGGTTTGGAAGATGGCAACGATTTGTCGCCTGAAGCTTTTGTACTTTCCTCTGTTGCAGGCAGTGAAGCAGCTGCTGGAGCTTCCTTTAAACCTTGCTGTTGTGTCGCCAGCACACACTCCCAACTGGGACCTGGTTAGTGATGTTGTTAACTCCTGCAGCAGAGTCTATCGCTCGCCCAAGCAGTGCCGCAACAGATATGAGAATGTCATAATCCCAAGGGAGGAAGGAAAGGTGAGTTCACGTAGAATGGTGCGTCTTTTTTGTACCTTAAGTTGTAGAGTTTTTTTTCCTTATCTCCATAAACACTTGTTTTTTGTTAAACGTTTCAACAGTGTAAATAAATAACTTTAAAAAGACTTTTTAAATTATTCTCATCAGGATTTCCACTTATTTTATTGATTTCTTTGAAAAGAAAAAGCACCTGAACAAAATCTTCCACAAAAGATCATCTAACTTTCCTTCTTATTTTACAGCTAATGTACGAAGCTAATCCTAAAAAGAAGACAAAAAGTATTTATAAGGTGTGCATTGGTATTCTTTCAAAATCAAATCTAGACACTGTGGTATTTAGCAGCAATGGAGGTGGGCAGATAATTCATATGAGATCCGTGTTGAGTGTTACTTGAGTTCTGAAACATCAATTAAAATTCCAAGTTTATTTTTCCTTTCTTTGTTGATACAGTGGATTGACACCAGACTTCAGCTTTTGGATTTGATAGATAAATTTTAGATCATGCAAGAAGTTTGTGATTTCACTTAAACTGTAGTTGGCATTTTTCCACCAAACAACCACCATGTATCTTATCCTGATGGTACTTAAGATCTGTAACAATGAACTTCATGCTAGAGTCTAAGTGGATTACAAATACATAGTGAATTTGATGCCTGAAACACCTTTTAGTAAATGAGGATGATAGGATGCTACAGAAACAAAAACAAATTCCATGACTGTGAACGCCTTCTTCCAAACCACACAGCAATTTAGTGACAGAGTTGGGTGGAGAATCCAGACCTTCTGGCTGTAGTCCCATTCTCTGACTGCTAAGGAAGTTTGTCCCTGACTGGCAGTTTCTGCTTAGGAGAAGCCAAATGTTAGAGTGGCATGGTGTGTGGATGTTAACCTAGTTTTGTTGGGAGAGCAGTGCAGTGATGGTTTTGTTTTATTATCTTACGTGTGCGCTATGCATAACTGTAAACTAATGGGCTCTTGGTTTGGGTACTGAATTAAACTTGCAAAATCTAAACTAAAGCAAAGATTCTTTTTCAAATTAGAGTTTGCCATTTTGTACGTCCCCAAGTGCTGATGCCAGTGTGACCGTGAGAACTGCTCCTTATTTTGCTCTTTCTTTATATATTTCCCATAGAGTTTTGTGTGACAGTAAGTTATCAGTGACACGAGGCAGGAACCAGTCTGTGATAGATATGTTGGAGTATGTTTTTAAATAATCTACGAGCGCGCCTTGTGTTTAAACGTAGACAAAATGCCCTGTTGGGTGTGTTTGCAATTGAAAGTTGGTTTGTTTTCTTTTTTTTAGACTAAAAACAGTCGCCCACTTCGCACCAATCAGATCTATGCTCAAGATGAGGGTGCAACCCACACACAGCTTTATACTAATCATTTTGAGATGATGAAAATGATTGCAGGGAAAAGAAGTCCACCTATCAAACCTCTGTAAGTTTACCTGGGATCATTTGATCTCCCTGGCACCACGGATCTCCTGGAAACTGTGTTCTGAATGGCTCTCAAAAGCCAGAGTTATTCTACACTCTGTTTCTCTGTTCTTGATCGATCTCTCTCTCTGTGTTCTGTGTTATTGGAAACACCTCTGTATTTTATGTGTTTGGGTCTTGCTGCAGAAATTTGCTCTTTGTCATTAAGAGCAGAACAGCACTCAGTTGGGTTTTTTTTTTAATCTACTTTATATCCATTTGCCTGAATTGTAAACAATTTGGTGTCTGCTGTTTAGTAGTGCATTCTTTTCTCTGTATCTTCCTGCAGTTTTTCTGTATTTATTTAATGTTTACTCTGAGTCTTTCTTAAATGTCTGTCTGTATGCAGGCTCCAGTACTGATGGGAATATCATGAAAACCTCACCAAAACTGCAGTGTTATATGCTAAAAGATGTGAAATTAAATATTGGTTTTAAGGTTTTTCTGTCTCCAGTAATACAGTTTTGCTCAATTTCAGACTTGGCATGAATCCTTTCCAGAAGAATCCAAAGCATGCATCGGTGCTTGCAGAAAGGTGAGCACTCCCCATCTTGAAGGATATATAAATTGCATAAAAGTGGACTTTTTCCCCCCTCGTTTTAGGTTTCAGTTATTTTTAAATATTGTGTGTTTTGTCTTATTATTGTTTCTAGTGGAATCAACTATGATAAGCCCCTCCCTCCGATTCAAGTCGCGTCCCTCCGAGCTGAGCGCATTGCCAAAGAGAAGAAGGTACGGTCCCATCTCTGCTGCACAAATGACTGCAGTAATTCAAAAATTAGGCAACAGATGAGGTATGAGCAAAACTGCCTCCTGGGAGAAGTTTGGCAGTACAGTAGTTGTCATGGGCAGCTGCACATTGTGCATGTACAGGGGTTTAGATAACCGAGGCCCAAAGTGGGACCTTTCCTTGGGTCTGTTGTCACACTCAGACCCATTAAACATTGAGGAGCATCTTTTTGCAAAAGATACTAAAACATGTAAAAATCTTGTTTTATTCTTGACCATTCTGTAGCCTCATTTTTTATATTATTCAGAAAGAGCTACTTGTCCTTGCTTGTGGATCCTAAGTTGCTTGTTGTGCTATACTCTGAGCCATAAAATCATGACTGCAGCTTGCAGTTTGAAATGAGTCAGGTTGTGTAACTTGGACTTGGAGAGTGAAGGTGGCTTTGTGGGCTTTCTCTGGTTAGAATTTAATTGGTTTTGTGTTCAGAATTAAAGAGGTTTTGTCTGTTGCTTTAATTTGCTTTAAAAAAACCACATCCTGCTTGTTCCATGCTTGAAGACTGAAGGTGCCCCTTGCCTTGCAGGCGCTGGCGGAGCAGCAGAGGGCCCAGCAGCAGACGGGCCCGCAGCCGCAGCAGCCCCAGGCGGGCCAGCAGCCCCCCCAGCAGCCCCCCGTGCAGCAGGCCCAGGCCCAGCCACAGCCACAGGCACAGGCACAGGTAGTTCAGCAGCCACAGGCAGTGGTGCAGACTGCAGTCACTACTGTGGCCAACACAGCAGTATTGGTAAGAAAGGGAGAGCTCAGTGCCTCTGATGTAGTAACTTCAGTTCCTCTGTGTGTGCTGTATTTGTGTCGTGTTTTCTTTGGAAAGTGAGAATTCTAGGTCAGTATAGTGAGATAAAAAATATTTTTTCTTGTTTTCTTTCCCTGGTTCTGCTAGGTATCTTCTGGTTTCCTGATTTATTAAGGCTGTTCGCACCATTGTAACAACAGGTGTCGGCATTCTGAGGTGGAAAAACACCATGCAAAGATGATATTTCCTTTTTCACTTTAGACTTTAATGAAGTCTGAGTGAATAGATTTACACAGTCAATGAGAAGTATTTATACAGAGAACTTGCAGAATACAGAGAATGTAGCTGTAAGAACTACTCAGTTAAAGAGCTTAAAACCCAAAGATTTGTTAACCTTTGCAAGGCAAGTGAAATGATGCATCCTACAGGAAATACCAGGGTGGTTTTACTGCAAATCTGTGCAAATTTTTCATGTCTTCCTTTAATCTAGAGTCTGTTTGAATGAATCTGATGACTGGTCTGAGGCTTTTGTATTTAGAGCAAATCCAGTTTGCATAGTAATGTGTGCAGGCAGTGGTAGTTTTACTTTGCTTGTTGAAAGGCAAGAGAACGACAGCTTTTGCAGAAAGACACAGAGGATGTGTTCTGACCCACAAGCATTGCTGCGTGTGAAGTGCTCAGGGATGTTCCTGTGTGAGTGGCTGTCTGTGGTGTGCCAGACTAAGATATTGCTCCCTTCTTCTGCTAACGGGGATGTCCACTGACCTGTATTTACCACACACTTGGCTGGTCTACAGTTGCTCGTTACTGAGGCAGGATGTTGATACATACAGTAGTTGTTGTGATCTGTAGAGTCAATGGACAACTGCAGAAATCTCTCTGTGTTCCATTGCGTTTTTCCTATTTTGTCACTTCTGGAATACAGCATTGTGTTAAGCAGCGTGGTAGAGTAAACAATGCTCAGTTTTCTTTTATTGTTTTTCTGAACTGTTACCTTAATTGTCTTCTAATTAGGCGGGCACCATCAAAACAGCAGTGACGGGGACGAGCATCCAGACTGGTAAGGAGACCTTATAATTGGGCATTGGAGGTGATGGGACATTGGGATTTTCACTTCCAGAATCTCACATTTAATCCTGTCTTGCTTTCAGCTACAGTGAGTGGAAACGTCATTGTGAACACTGTTGCTGGGGTCCCTGCTGCCACCTTCCAGCCCATCAATAAACGTCTGGCCTCACCTGTAATACCTGGGACGCTGACTGTGAGTAGATCCTGTCACTAGTTGTGTTCCTGGACTGATCTGGGTTGCATGTTTTATCAGCATATCTGTTTTCTTCTTCAGCTTTCCATGTTGTCAGAAATTCTGCTTCTTGCAGATTTCGTGTGCATCATGGGGTTCTTCATCAAACCCCTCTCTCTTACCAAAACATCAGAACACACGGGAATGGTTTATCAGAAAAAAATGCTTAATACTGTTAAAAATGGTTTGTAGGCAAGTGCGGCTAAAAGCAATGTATTATGTCATTAACATTTTCAGCCTGTAACTGTTTTGTGCTTTATTAATTATGATCTTTATTATTATGTTAATGGTTTAAGACTATGGATGAAAAAGCAAAATATTGAAAGGCACTAAAATCAAATGTCTCTAATGGAGTGAAGGGTTTGGTAATCTGCCTGTTGGAAAAAGATTTAGCTGCATGCTGATTTTAAGATGCATCCAAACAGATGTGTTAGACAGATATGGGCCTTTTTGTATTTTGCATTTTTTCTGTTTGTTTATAAAACTGCCTAGTCCATTTCTAGAAGGTTCCACAGCTGTATGTGAGGCGTGGGAATGGAGCAGTAATGGCTGTGTTCCCTTGCAGACTTCGGGAGGCACTGCCACTGCCCAGGTGGTTCACAGCCAGCCCCGAGCGGCCGCAGCGCCGGCAGCGTCCACCGAGCTGGTGACCATCGCCTCCACCCAGGGTGTCCGCGCCGTGACATCGGTGACAGCTTCAGCCGTGGTCACCACCAACCTAACGCCTGTGCAGACCCAGACAAGGTCTTTGGTGACCCAGGTTACACCAGGTAATGATCCTGTCTTTAGGGACTTTTTCCAGTCGTGCATAAAGGGCCCCAGAATTCCTGTAGGTTGTTTGACCACCACAGCCCCACAGTATTGGAAGTCTGGAACACAGTTAAACAGGGTTTTACTTTGCAATTTTTAACTTGCTTTATTGTTGGTGCTCAGATTACATTTTACTCCTGTATTTCTGGATAGAGTGTTGCAATAGAGAGCTTGGCCTGTAGGCATTGCAATTTAAAAATACTATTAACAATCTAGCAGTAAAATATTAGAATTGACTGTCTTGATTAAAAACCATTGTGAAGAAAGGCCTGTGTATTTTATGATCTACTCTGCTTTTACATTGTGCTCATGATAATGTGTTCTTATATGTAGTAAATTCACAAAGTGTGCTGGAGCAGAAAAATAAGCATTTAACAGCTCGACTTCTCAGGTGAAATTAATGGACTAAACTGAATGTTGAAAAGTTTTCTTCTGAGCATTTTGTCTTTTCTTTATTCACAGCTACACCAACAGTCCAGCTGTCAGGCAAAACCATCACCCCTGCTCACTTCCAGCTTCTTAGGCAACAGCAGCAGCAGGCTGCTCAGGTGCAGGTCCCACAGATCCAGGCTCAGGCGCAAGCCCAGTCTCCAGCTCAAATAAAAACTGTAGGGAAATTGTCACAGGTGAGGAAATGCTCATGAAGTAACGTGGCACGTTGCTCTCATTGTTACTGTAAGCTTCCTTAGCAGTGTGTGTTGTGTCCTGTTTTCTTGGGCTAGAGTGAGATGTATTTCTCTCTTAGGTTTCATCCTACTAAAATTTCATGCAGACAATGAGTCTGACAGCACTTTCAATAGTAGAGTAGGGCAGGATGGAAAGCACTGTTGCACACTGGAAGCCATTGTGTGAAAGAGTTACACTTTAGCTACTTGATCTTAGCTCTAGTCTGGTACAGAACGTTTCTCCTTTTAAGCGCCTCCATTTTTCTCCTGTAATGTAAATGGTTGGAAATGATGGAAGTGTGTGATTTTTGCAGGAGCAGCTTATCAAGTTGCAGAAGCAGAAGCTGCAGCTCCCCCAGCAGCAGGCAGCACAGCAGACACAGCAAGGGGCACAGCAGCAAACAGCACAAGTGCAAGTGCAGCAGCAGCAGCAAACTCAACAGCTCACTGCTGTGACAGCCCCTCGTCCTGGCGCAGTCCTCACGGGCACCACGGTGACCAACCTGCAAGTGGCTCGCCTGGTGAGTTGGCTTTGACTTGGCAACAACGGTCTCAAAACATCTCTTGGCTGGTTAAAATGAACTGGGCACTGACCATTCACAGTCACAAGTGTCCTTTGCGTTGCTTAGGCAGTTTAGAAGGAACAGCTGTAACATAAACAGCTTTCCATGGCACTTACCAATTGATACCATTTCTGAATTATGTCACTGTACAGGAGCCATTACATTTAGAAATATTTACAGCTGTCACTTTATAATCACCTGTTATATGCAGCAAATCTCTCTGTGCTGGTACAATAATCTTCATTCCTTACTGCTTAGACTCGTGTTCCTGCTTCCCAGCTCCAAGCACAAGGACAGATCCAGGCCCAAACTCCACAAGCAGCACAGGTTGCTCTGGCGAAGCCTCCAGTGGTGTCTGTTCCAGCTGCTGTTGTGTCATCTGCAGGAGTCACCACACTCCCTGTGACTGTTGCAGGCATTAGTGTTGCCATCGGGCAGCCACAGAAAGCAGCAGGTATGTGAATGCAAGTTGGAAATAGGAAGAATTGTATTTCATAGCAGTCTCCTATAGTACAGACAGATTTGTTTTCCTGTAGGAAGATTATTGTTGGAACACAAAGCTAGCTTGCTCATGCCCTTAGATAACAAATTTTCTCCACTGAAAAATCATGTGTCTTACTCCTATTAAAATCAGTGGGTTGTTAGTGCTCAAAGCTGTGCAGATGTATAAGTCTATAAAAAGCAGAATCTGTGTTTGCAAACTATGAGTATGGGGACAAAGCAATAAACTGAAGACTCTTACAGTTCTAATTATTTCTGTAATTTTCAGGAGGTCAGACAGTAGTTGCACAGCCACTGCATGTCCAGCAGCTGCTAAAACTCAAGCACCACCAAGCAGCACAGCAGCAGAAAGCCATCCAGCCCCAGGTGGCGCAGGGACAAGCTGCTGTGCAGCAAAAGGTACTGTTGTCTGCTCTCCCATTAAGTTATGCAATGCTTCTGTGGCTGTAAAGCTTTGGCTCTGGATTACCAGGACACTCCTAGAGAGTCAGTCAGGATTTCTAGGGGTGAATCTTGAAGTATATCTAGAGAGAACAGGTTCTCAGGTGTTGCATTTGTTCTGTGAAGCGGTTGGTTGGTTGGTAGTTTTTAGTAAGTGCATTGCTGTGTGTGTGTTGTGTGAAGAGAGAACCTTTTCATTAAATACTTTAATTCTCAATACTTGTGTAAATGCATGAAAGCTTTCATCTAGTGCTCATTTTGTTATTGCTAATCCTGGGAGAATTTTTTTTTCAATAAATAGATGTAATTAAATTTGCTATCTACATACATATTCTTTAAAATACAGGTATCTTTCATCGTCATTGGTGCCTTTTTTTCTCTTCTGCAGATAAATGCTCAACAGGTTACAGTCCAGACCCAACAGCAGACTTCACAGCAGCAAAAAGTAACTTATGCTACACAGCCTGCCATTAAAACACAGTTCTTAACAACTCCAATTTCCCAAACCCAGAAACCAGGTGGAACCCAGCAAGTGCAGGCTCAGATTCAGGTACAGGTAACACAGGTTTACACCTTTAAACTGTACTGGGACTGGAGAATTGTAAAGATGACAGGTGAGGTAGAATTCAGCACCCAGTCATTTTAATTCTAGTCACACATTCATTTAAATTGACTTTTTAATAAAATTCATTGGTGCTGACCTTACAGCAGGTCAGAGGAACTATGAGCTGTAAGTTCACCTTTCCTCTTCAAAATAAAATAACTGAGTAACTCCTTTTTGTTAGGCAAGGGATTCCATACTGTGTTTACTAAGGAAAATTCAGCCAGAGTTTTTCCAGTTTCTGGTGCTGCCTCACAGCCTAATTTCTGGCAGCCAAGAGTAGGTGACAACTCAAATATTTTCTTTCCTGCATAACTGCATCAATCTAACCAAGAAAAAAGGGGATTAGGAATTGGAAGCCTTACTCTTTCAAAAGTATATCCCAGATAATGTAACCCATTAGAACTTGTGTGCTTTCCTTCAGTTTTATAGGTAGTTAGGAGGAAATTAGTATTTTGTAGTTAAAATTGAAAATATGACTTCTCTTCCTCCCCTAGCTAAGTTCTTCACGAATTTAAAATGTTTCACAAACATTCAGCTTCACTGAAAATGCCAGGCTGCAACTTACCATAAGCATGCCTTTGGAAAGGTTTTCCCTTGGTAGAAGTTTTGCTAGGTGTGGTGTTTTGCTGCTATCAGCAGCTTTTTATTTTGATCCAATCTGTCTTTATTTCATGTCACTGCAGGTTGCAAAACTCCCACAAGTGGTCCAGCAGCAGGCTACTGTTGCCAACATTCAGCAGATGGTTTCAGTTTCCCAACAGGTAGGTTTTGCTCTTGTCAAATATAGCACTAGAAACATGATCTTAAAAAAAGCTTATTTTTTTGGAATGTGTGTATTTTTCACCTTATGTGTGGCATAGGTAGTGTTTTTAAAGGATATAGCAAGTGCCTTTCTACAAAAATAAATCTTGAATACTGAACCAGCTGAGGTATATTTTCTAGTCTAAAACTTTGGTAGATGCAGCAGTGCTTGTTCATCACTGTAGATAAGCTGAAAAACAGATTTTTAAAAATGTTTTCTAGAGCTGAAAGGATTTTTAAAAATTGGTTTCTGGTAATGTATAGTCAATATAGCAAATAATTGAACTAATGGGCACCATCTTAGCTTTTTCTACAAAAACTAGGACAAATTGAAGGTTACAAGTTGTTTTGTTTCAGTTCATAGAGCTGTGCCAAGTGCTCTGTAAAAGTCAGAACAGTGTGGTAGCTGTTCCAAATGTGTGTGCTGGTAACAGATGGGGCTTGGGCAGGAGAAGGTCAGATGGTTTGGTTCCCCTCCCCTAACGACCAAACAGTTTAATTAACACTGTTTAGAACAATGTCATCCAGATCATTAGCAACAGGCGTAACTTAGGCAGTTGATTGGCAGGAATGATTTAACTTTGGAGGGTGAATGAAGTTCTTGCCTTTGGTGAACAAAATTCTGGGCCATTCAACTCTTAATCTGCCACAGTTTACAGTGCAGTGTTTTAGTGCAGAATAAAACCTGTGAGTGTTTATCTTAAAATGGTGATAGAGTGGTGTAAGCTGTCTGATAACCACCTCAGATGTGAATGCTTCAAGGGCAAAGCAGACAGCAGGGAGTAGAAACCTCATCAGTCAACATGAGTTTCCCTCTCTGTGGTCAGGAAGAGCTCCTAGATAATTTTCAAAAGTCATCAATGGTGGCAGAACTCTGGGACTGTTGGAGTCTGTGGCAAAAAGACAAATAGTTTCCCTCCCATGTACGCCAGTGACTTCAGTGGCAGTAGGTTTAGGCCATGATAAGTATTTTTAAAACTATGATCTTTATGTGTATATGGCTTTCTTTTTACCTGCATTTTTAGTGCTTCCCAGTGCATTCCTTTTGGATCTTTCAAGAGTTAATTTTTCCGCTGGAGAAGCCCTTGTAGCTTTGTTTGGCTTCTGCATCGGACAAAGGCAGCTGAAGCCGCTCAGTTTTCATTACCTTGTCCTCTGAATAAGGAGATGTTGATTTTTTTTTCTCCCTTGCTCTGGGTAGAGCTGTGAAAATTAAGAGTTCTGGATGGAGTTCAAACTATTCTACCCTAAACTGGCAATAGAGACTGGCAGCTGTAGTCTGAAAGAGTAATGGCAGAGACTGGTGGGAAGCCTCAGTGGCTGTATTTATTTTCACAATATGAGGGCATTTTAACCTCTTTGGTCCTCCAGGTGTCCCTCTGTTCTTTTCCCTGTTCCTTCACTTCTGCAGTACAGGAATTTTCCTGTGTATCTAGTAGGGTTTCTGTAGCTTTCATCTGCCTTCTGAATGTATCTATGATGCGTTACAGGCATCTTGGCTCTTAGTTCTGATTTATAAGGCTCTAGAAAATGTGACAGAATGGTGTTTCTCAATGAAACCACAGAACCTATGTTCCCAGAACCTTTGTCTGAGATGTTTGTCAGTAGCAAGTACCTAAATAAGTAGGATTCCTTCTGTAGAGCAGAAATGTAATGAATGCTCAGTTTAATGCCAAACTACTCTTTTGTAATTGCCTTTTCATCCTGGTGTCTAGGTACAAGCTCAGCCCCAAACTGTGACCCTTTCTCAGACGACAGCTGGGCAACAGCAGGTTCAGGTGATCCCTGCAACCACTGCTACTGCTCAGGTCGTGCAACAGAAACTGATACAGCAGCAGGTGGTGACCACAGCATCTCCCCAGGTTCAGGCTCCAGGTGTACAGAACCCAGCCCAGACACCAGCAACACCTGAAGCCCAGAGTCAGCAAGCAAAAGTACAGATGAGGACACCGACTGTCAGATTAAAGGCACCTACTAAACCAAGTTGAACTATTGCAATAGCAGGGAAACACAGTATTTTGTGTTTGCTGAGACAAGTGAGAAGCTACTCCAAACATCCAAATGAAGACAAAGCACCTCTTTTTTTTTTTTTGGCAGCAGAAAGTTTCTTGCTGGTGAACATTTAAACATGGAAACTCACATGTAACTTCAGTGTATTAGCAACTGTTCAGCACTCAAACTCTGTACAAGATGCATTCTGCCTGTGTTCTCTGTGCTCATTCAAACCAGATAAAGCAAGCATTACTTAGGTTTAAATTCTGCCCAGCTTCTCAAAAGTGAAATGGTGATCTGCCATAAATGTCAGTAAAATCCACCTGTGTTGGAATACCACACCTGCCTGTGGGAATATGCAGGTCCTTGCTGTAGTTCAGTGTGTGCTCAGTACCCACAGTGAAGCCACACAAAGAACCAGGTGTGGCTGATACAGCACAGTATTTTCCATCTGTACAAAAGCTCTGTGTTGTTCTTCCCTGTGGTAGATACTCCTGGAAGATCTAACACAGACTTGAAGCGCTCCCTGCAAAGTTTAGCCAATAAATGTGAAAACCTGTAAGTATATGTAATTAAAAAGGAAAAAAAAAGTTTCATTCTCCATTTTTGTAAGTCTTTTAAAATGTTTGTTAGTAGTTTTTGTGTACAGTTTACTGAATCACCCAACCTGTGTGCTCATTCTCATACTTCACTTTAAAATAATGGATATTTTAGGCATGAGCTGAGTAAATACTGTGTTGATAGTAGATGTGTATTAAAGTGTAGCCCATTTTTTTTTTTTGTAAAAGAATTGTTCAGTAGCTACTGCTAAACTGATGATCCATAGCTGTTTCTCATGGGACTGTCACAAAAATTCTCCAGTTGATAAAATCTGATCTCTCAGTTTCATTCTGCTCTTGCAACATGTTTAAATGTTCAGTACTTTTTACACGGCTTTCAGCGTGGGGGGTGGGGGGCTGGGGGAAGGGGAGAATAGTGAAATTAAATCTAAGACTTAATTCTTCAACTGTGTAAAGAGTAAGATCTAACTTTTGTACTATTCTTTTACTAAAGCTAATGATGAATGTATCTTCAGGTGGGTATTTTGGATGTGAATAGAGCGTGGCCTCTTCCTCCAAATCAGTTTGCCTTATTGTTATGGAGAAAAAAAAGCAAAAAGCTGCATAGAACTGTGGGGGGTTTCTTTACTTTTCTTGCATACAATGAATAACAGACTTTGCAAACAGCACTGAGTGAGGAATCAAAAAGCCCATGGTGGCTTGAAGGGATTTATTTTACTTTGGCCATAAAACTGCACAACGTGTAAAATCCAGACGAAATTACAACATTCCTTTTCTGAGATGGTTTTAAAATTATTTTTCCATTCTGTGACCTTTTTACTCTTTTACGAGGGGAACCTGTTTAAGGGCAAGAAAAGCATATATTTTGTTTTTACCTCTGTATGTCCACACTTGGTACTTGGCAATACACATGGCTTAAACAAGAAAGAATTCTCAACCAGCTCCTCTGTGTTAGTTGTGATAGGTACAGCCCATTCTGTTCAGATCACAAATGTAAACATTGGCTCAGGCAGTGTTCCTGTTTTTTTTTTTTTTTTATACCTCTGTTGTCCTGCATCCCTTTTTTTTCTTGGTCTACAAACACAAGGGCATTTTGGGTTTTTTTAAGCTGTTTTTGCATGCAGTAGTATTCCCCTGACCCTGCTAAGCACTGGCGTGTGCCATCCCCTGAACTTTATGGCCAGCCAGGGAGCTGGCATTGCTGGCAGTGGAGTAGTTTAAAATGCAAAGCAAATGCAGTGGTAATGGATAGTGGCACTGTGTACAGTATAGCCTTGCTCATCCAAAAATATTGCTTAGTTAGCCCCAGTTTTACTTTTAAATGTTTAGCTTTTATGATGTGCATGAAAGTCGGGGTGGGGGGGAACAGTTCCAGCAGTGGGAGAGCTGTTGGCTGCATCGTTGTGCTGGTCTTATTTGGTGTCTAAAGAGGCGATTGTTTCTTGTTTAGGTCAGTTGATGAAGATAAAAAGTCACCTTTTTTTCTTTTTTCTTCTAATTATTACTTTTTTTTTCCTTTCGATGTGTCTTTCTCCCAGGAGTGTGTTAGGAAGTCAACCTGTACATAAGTGATGAGCATTTGTACTCGACCCAGTAGGATGATAAGGAATAGTGCTGTATCCTACCTGAAGGTGTAATAAAGTGTACATTTTTATACCGCCGCCTCGCCCTGCCTTCTGTACCGGGGGAGGAGGGCGGGTTGGGGCGGGTTACCCCGGGAGGGGCGGTGGTGGGTGCGGGGACGGACCGCTCCCCGCCCCGGCCCGGCCCCGGCCCGGCCCCGGCCCCGCCTGCGGGCGGAGCGGCCGCGGCTCCTCCTCTCTGCTCCCGCCTCCCGCCGCAGCATGGCGCGGGAGGCCGCGTTCGCCGCCTGCCTGGAGGCCGTGCTGGGCAGCCGCTCCAGCGCCAACCGCGTCTTCGAGCTCCTGGAGCCGCTGGCGGTGCGGGCCGGGCCGGGCCGGGCGAGGGGAGCGGGCTGAGGGAGGGCAGCGGGGCCGGGCCGGGCCGCCGCTCTGACACGCTGTTCCCCAGGGCCAGGAGGAGCCGGAGGACATCGTCAGCGCCGCCAGGACCTGCAGCCGGCTGTTCGGGGCGCTGCTGGAGCGGCGGGAGCTGTTCGTGGGGCCGCTGCCCGACCAGGACGCGTCTCTGGCCGGTGAGCACGGAGCGGGGCCCCGCGGCGCTGCCCGGGACAGGCGCGGCCCTGCCCGAGCCCTGTCGGTGTGTATCTCTCCCTCACAGAGAGCTGCAGCGCCGAGGACAAGTACAGGATATGGATGAGGCACCGCTACAGGGACTGCGTGGGCTGCCTGGGGGAGCTCATGGGGCACGACGCATTCCAGGTCAAGGTAGGTCCTGAGCCCGCTGCTGACCCACGGGTTCACCGGTGGGGGAGGGACGGTTCCTTGAGGTTATCGCCCCATATTTCAGTGTGGGAGGACAGGCAGTGCTGTAAGACAGCAGTGATGCTCTGGCTCACCAGCTGCCAGCAGCAAGCATGCACCTTTCTCAGGGGATAATATCTTAGTTCGTTCTTCCTCCTTTTGAAAGTTGCCTCCTTTGGGTCTGACCGCTGGTGTCCTTGTTTAGGTGGGGAGTTTTTTGTGATGTTGCTTTCTTTTTTTTAAAGGAGTTGGCACTCTGCACGCTCATGAAGTTTGTCGAATTGGAGGCACAATATCCATTGATCAAAATAGAGTGGAAGGGAACTTTAACTTTTCCTTGTGACCTTCTTAAGGTAAGCTGCAGAGCTGAAAAGTCCCTCCTGTCAGTGACCTGATGGCATGCGAACGCATGTCCCGTAGCCAATCTCACTCTCTGCTCCAGTGGTGTAAGAGACTGACCTGTTGCTTTCCTTTCCAAACCCTTTGTTAGGTAGTTGTTGATGGTTTGCTTCCCATCAACGAGGACGCCTCGCTCCTGATCTCCCGCTTTCAGGAGTACATGGAGTACGACGATGTGCGGTACTTCGTGATGAAGGCTGTCACTGCCAGCATCGGGCAAGTCATGCAAAAGACAAAGGAGGTAACAAATTGTTACTGGTCAGGTGGCTCTGGGTGAGCTGCCCTGGGTTGTGTATCTTGCGGGTGAAGCAAGGAGGGGTTAGTGGTACATGGAAGTATTTGGAAGCCAGAGAAATGAGTGTGCCCACTGAAGGCATTGATTTTTCTTCTTATGTGTGTCAATATGCCAAGACCGGCTTTACTCTGAAATTGAAAGTGTTTCAAGACACATACTGTTGTTCTTTCTGGTCTAAGCTCTAGCTTCTGTTTTACCCAAATCTCTACAGCTTGAGAGACACACAAAGAACTTTTAAGTCTGTTTACTCCGGTGCAGAGGAAGAATATGTTTCCTTTGCTGGATCCACCAGTTTTGTTAAACCAGAATTAATACAGAGACAGGTTTTGTGTTGGATAAACAAGTAATACTGAATTAAATGCAGCAATAGAGAATATACCAGCATGTAATTCAGTCATCAACGTTTTCACTTTCTCTTTCCTAAATATATTCAGTACTTGGAAACAGGTCAGTATTGAAGCCCAGCATCTTGCTGTCTGTTGTGGAACTTGCTTCATGTTTGTTAATCTGCTTTTTTCTCAGAAGCCGCTGCCTTTTTATCAGCAGAACGTGTTTTCCCTCATCTCACCCATTAACATGCCAAACAAAGAGTCTGAGATGGTCAAGTTTATGGTCAAGCAAGGTTCGTAAACTCTGCATGACGAACTGTGTGTGAAAAGGAAAATCAGCTTTAAGATTTTTAGTGTGTAAAGACTTTATTATTGTTTGCTGATGAAGAATGTCTGCTTCTTTGATCACTTGATTCTAAACTGTTAAAAATGCACATTACTCAGTCTGCAGAGGGGTCTGGCATGTATCGAGATAAGTACTTCAGCCAAAATTTGTAGCATAAATAAAGGTTGTCTTAATTTTTTAAGCATCCATTTCAAGTTCAACATCTGTTTTCCCTTTCTTCTTAGATAACCGTGAAGAGTTGAAACTTTCAAAGCTGCAGGTAACTGTTCGTTTGGTGCATTAGAATTAAAATTTTTTGTGCTTGAAATAGACCTTTGTCTGCAGCAGTGTGTTTAACTCACTGTTTGCAATTCTGTTTTAAGGCACACAAGCAGGTGTTTGAAAGAATGTGGCTGACTTTTTTGAAGCACAAGGTGAGTGTTTTCTGCCACTGACCTGCATCACTCTTTAATTTAAGAATTGCTGATCCTTAGCAGTTGTGTCCAGCCTTGCACAGAGCTGCTGGTAGGACCCCAGTATGTTTTGAGTGTTGGAGAAAAGCCCAGTGATCATTTCTGTTGGTTCATTTTGCCAAGAAACATGACCTCATATGTGCCCTGTTTTTTCTCCTTACTCTCAGCCTTTTTTCCCCACCTTAAGCATGTCTGCCCATAAGGGTGATCTGCAGCATAACAACCTCTGCGCACAAGCTGAAGCTTCCCCAGCCTTGCTCCTGGTGATTTTCCCCATCTGAGTGATAACACTGTTAGTTGTGAGCACCTGCTTCTTGAATGAACTTAGTTGGTGTCACTTGTAAACTCTCCCATTTGGGAACTGCTGCTGCAAGCTGTTCTCTATTGTCCTGGCACATTCCCTTCTGCTTGTGCATTCCTTTTTAGCCACAGATTGCTGCTGCTCTCCGAGTTCTCCCTGCAGTGCTTGTTTCACTGTGTGGTTTTGTCCTTCACAGCTGCCCACCGGCCTTTACAAAAAGGTTCTTGTCATCCTGCACGACTCTGTCCTGCCTTACATGAACGAGCCCACTCTCATGATGGACTTCTTGACAGTGGCTTATGGCATAGGTGAGTCAGAACAGCCTTTTTCCTTTTGTGGTACCTGCAGCATGGGACAGATGGACTTGGAAGCTCTGCTGGATGCAGCACCACGGCCTGGATGATGGAATAAGTGTACTTCTGGCTGGGATGGAGCTAAGGAATTAGGGTGAACTCCACTGTCCCTGAAAGTGAGATGGTTTTACCTGTGTTTGTCAATGTGATTGCTCCTTGTGTGTAAGGAAAACCATATTTAAGGCTTTGGGAAGAGTAGAATACTGGAGTGATTTATTTTAAATGTAGAGGTCAGTCAGTGCTGCTGATACCTGGGCTGCATCCACAGGTTCTGACAGAAATGTCCTTTCTGAGCCTTTGCCTCCCCAGTTTGGCTGAGGAATTAAAACAGCACATTTATGTGTCTCAGTCATTGAACATTTGTTCTGCTAAACTACAGCTTAATCTTTGTAAGAAATTTGGGAGCCTCTGTAAGGGTGTAGATGAAATTGTTTCACCTTTGAGCCGTCACACTGGCTCTAATTTCAGGTACGCAGTTTTGTGTTCCTTCTGGGAAGATTTTATTACAGAAAAAACGAGGATGATTTTTTTTCTAATTATTTTTCTTGTGTTGATATCTGCCTGCTTTCTTACAGGTGGAGCAATCAGTCTTCTAGCCCTAAATGGGTTATTTATTCTGATTCATCAGCATAATCTGTAAGTAAAAAGAGCATTTTTTTTCAAGGAACATGGGTTTTTGCATTTATGTCTTTATGTAAGAGGAACTGAAATGGATTCACCACACCTTCAGGCTTTGAAATTCCCCCATGAGAAAGCCAAACTGCACAAGAGGCTCAGCTGTTTGGATGCTGAGCTTTTTTTGGCTGTCTGATTTCTTCTACAACTGAGCCTAAATACCCTCTTCTCTGGACTGATTGCTCAGCACTTAAGAATGGATTTCCATTGATCTGATTACAGAGTGAAGCCATAGTCTTTGGTGTCCCTTTTACTGCATCCTGTACCATTTGCAGTCAGTGGACATGGCTTCACACCCTGAAGATGGCTGGGCACTGCAAGAGCCATAAATTCACCTTGCAGCTTGTGACTGTAGAGGGAAGCCTAAGAGAGCTAAACAGAGCAAAGCAGTGGGCTGAGGTGGTCTTAATGAAAGCACAAAAACGTTGAGACACAGTCCCTCTGTACACCACTAATGGATGTTGTATTTTTCCTTTTTTTCCAACAGGGAGTATCCTGACTTTTACAAAAAGCTGTACAGTCTCTTAGACCCTTCCATCTATCACGTGAAGTACCGAGCTCGCTTTTTCCACCTGACTGATCTGTTTTTGTCTTCGTCGTAAGTAGCACCTTTATTACCTATGCTCACTTATTTTCCTCCTGTGAGCATATTTTCTGTTCTTGAACAGTCTCCCACACATCTGGATATAATGTATTCAGTGTGCCTGCTGCATTAGATACGTTTTTACAGAGAAAACTGAATCCAAGAGTGTTATTGTAGTGGTGTGTAATTTTTCACGTGCTCTTTTTGAAGATTTGCCTCACAGCCATAGATTTTCGGAAAGGAAGAATTGCAGTTAGTTATCACAGTTTGAGCTGCAAGTGCTTATGGATATGTTTTTGATCTCTGTTCCACTTTGGCTGAAAGTGATGAATTTTCTGTCTTGTCTTTGTAAATATGGAAAAGTAAAATTTGCAGGCTTTTTATAGATTACAAAGCTGTTGATAAATGGATGGCTTTTCGCAGACATAAAGCACTGAAATGTGGAGTGTTTGACAGTCTGTCTTGATGCTGTCAGCTCATTGTACACAGGGAAGAAACCGGATAGGCAGCTGGTCATGTAGTTGCCATCATATGTTATAAAATAAGCCAACAGTAATGCAGCACTAGGCACTTAATATCCAACCCCTTGTGTTCCTGGTGTGCTTTGGAGAGGGTGACAAGACCTGTGGGGTGACTTTGTTGAGCCTTGCAGGTGTAGTGAAGTCTGAGTGCCTGAAAATTGTCAGCTTTTATCCTGACTCTCCTGACGTGAAGAAAGTGCCTAAATGAGCTGATTGCTGTTAGAAATTTGCATTTTTACTATGGGGAAATAAAAGAAAATAATTATTCTGCAAATTTACACTACACAGCAGCTTTATGTTCCCATTAACAGCTGCAGTGCTTGGAAGTGTTATGTAAATTTAGCACCATGGCCTGCGTATTAATTAAACCCACAAAACAATGGTAGAAGAATATAACTAAGGTTGCCTGGCGAAGCACTCAGAAGTTTATAAAAGGACTGAATAAAGTTTGCCACGAGAATGGCCGTGTACAGGGGCTGTGCTTGGCACAATGGTGCCACATGTCAGGATTGAATCTCACAGTGATCTGAGATTATTCATGCACTGAACGTAAATCCCCTCAAAAATTTGGTATAGAGAGCACACAAGACCCTATACTGCTGCTTAAAAGTGAGATTCCTGAAGCTTCTCTTTAGTCCATAGCCAAAAAAGTCTGAAGAGCCCCCTGATCTCTAACCTGATGTGCTGTTAGGGTGGCTGAGGCTGCTGGCTCCCTGCCAGGACTTTTAACAGGCTGCTCCCTCCTGTCCCTTGTCCCCAGCCACTTGCCAGCGTACCTGGTGGCAGCTTTCATCAAGCGGCTCTCCTGGCTGGCCCTCACGGCCCCTCCCGAGGCTCTCCTCATGATCATTCCCTTCATCTGTAACCTCTTCCGGAGGCACCCCGCCTGCAGGGTGCTGGTGCACAGACCAGGAGGGCCAGCAGGTAAGAGGGGAGTTGTGTTATGCCTTTAGACAGCATAAAGAGCAGCATTCCTGTGGAGGAGGAGGGGAGATCTCAATTCTGAGGTTTGGAAGGGTCCCTCTGTTCTGTCCCTTGAGTTTGTGGAAGGTCAGCAGGCTGCTGCTGTAAGTTCAAGGCTATTCCAAATGCCCTGCTTCCTATGCTCTTTAAAAGTAACATGGTTCTGTAGTGCTGCCAGCAGTGACTCTTGGGTCATGCTGGGATGTGTCAGCTTGCTCCTGGACCATAAATGACCTGGGAAGGAGCAACTCTGGCTGCAGCACTGGTCCTCTGTTCCCTTTGGGTTTACCTTCATCACACAGGAGGTATTAGCTCTGTATCTCCTATTTCCTTAGATATGTCAGAAGATCCATATGTTATGGAGGAGGAGGAGCCATCTCAAAGCAGGGCTTTGGAGAGCTCTCTCTGGGAGATTCAGGTATGTCATCCCAAAATGAGCATCTGGGTCTGGTATGGGTCTCTTCCACCCTTGCTGCTTCCTTGACACGTGTTGGCAGTGGGCAGCCCCTCTCAGAAGAACCTGCTTGACATATGTCTTGCAAATGAGATGAGTTCTTTTACTCTGCATCCTTTTCTGTCCTAGCGAAGGATTCCATACACTGGAGAAATTGTACATGCTGATTAGTGGGAGGCTTGTGAGCACACACTTGAACTTGCAGTTCACAGCTGAAACAGACTAAATAACTGCAAATGTACCAGGCTTCTCATTTGCTCTGGAGGGGAGAGAGGAACTTGCTAAGCACTGATGGAAGTTAATTAGGTAGAGCCAGGTTATCCTCTAGAAATGGATGGGGGGGTTGTGTAGGGGGCTGAAGCAGCAACAATGATGTGCAGGAGCTGGAATCCTGGAGAGCTGGAGCTTGGATGTGGCATGAGGGCACTGTGAGGTAGCAGAGTTGGGTTATGCAGTGTAGGCATGCCCTGTGAATGAATTTGTCTTGAGCTGGATGTGACCATGTGAGAGGAGCCTTTGACATGTTTGACAGATGCCTGAAATGAGGATTTCTTGAAGCTCTGTACCAGCACATTACAGCGAACTTGTCTCTGATGGAATTTGGTGTTCACCAGAGATCTGACCAGCAAGGGGCAGACCTGTGTGGGAATGCAGATGGATGTGTGTTACCCTGCACTTAGTAGATTATCTCCTGTTTGTCTTGCTTTCTCAGTCTCTCCAGAACCATTATCACCCAGATGTGGCCAAGGCAGCTGCTGTCCTGAACCAGTCCCTGTCAGAAATGGAGGATGACATATCAGGGCTCCTGGAGCTCTCAGCTTACGAGGTGATGCTGCTGTGCCTTTGTGAATGACTGGAACCAGAGGAAAGGAGATTCTGGATGCAGCAGCCGTGTGCTGTTCATCTGCCTTGCTGCTGGGGAGGGAGCTACATTGACTTGGTTATCCAGAACCAGGGCAAACCAGGAAAATGGTCTGTTAAATAACAGAGCATGAGCAACAGTGGTGACAGGGCTGGCTTTTATTTGAAGGGTTTATTTGCTGGATCTTTTAAGACTTTAGAGTGAGCAGTCTTACCGGGGTGAAGAGCTTGTACTGAGTTTTGACAATATTTTCTGGTTTTTATTTTGTAGCTTTTTGATAAAGAAGTAAAGAAAAAGGCTGTTGATGTGCCCCTGGAGTTTGAGCAAGTACGAGGTTTGTTTGGGAAAAAAAATGATATTTGTGCAGAGCACTTCAGTTTAGACTGATGCCATCTCTTATCAAAACACATCTGTCAGCAGTCGGATCTTAGGGACATGCACAAAGCTCCCGTGTGCTCAGCAGCCCTTCCCTGTGAGGAGAGCTGGACTGCTTGGCAGAGCTGCAGCCGTCTTTGGTGAGCCTTGCCACTGCCCCTGGATGGACTTTGCTGTTTCTCACACTTGCATACTGCCACCTGCTTTTTTCGGAGGGATTTTTCCTCGGAGCAAGGGTTTCTGGACTTGTTCCTGACTGGGATCCCAACCCTTCCCCCAGAACTGCTGGTGCTGGCTGTGGCCAGGGGCTGCATCAACAGACATCTCACTGCTGTTCCATGGGACTGAGGGAAATTGCAGTCTCTGACTGCTCTTATTTTTTGGATGTGTTACTTTTATATGAGAGCTGACAGGCTGTTTGTAATAAATGTCTTCAATACATGAGTGTAAACACCTGATGTATTATAATTATATTTTTATATGCATTTTTAAGCTCATCTTCAGAGGGATGTTTATCTTCCTTGTACTCAGCACTCCCACGTTCAAGGCGTTGAAACTGGTTTGTCTAACAGCTCAGAGGATGCTCAGTAAATCCATCTTTGAAATGTTGCTGGTGTTCCTTCATGTACATCCATCTCATGCTCTAAGGTTGCTGGATTCCAAGTGCTCATGAGTTTTGGAAGTGAACATAATCCTGGTGCCTGCCGTAGCCAGGGAGGCCAGCTGATGTGCAGTGGGAGGCTAATCCTTGAGTTTTGCTTCAGAATGATAAGCAGCTTGGTGTGGTTTTGCTTGCAGCCTGCATGTGTTTTAGGAGCTCTGGCCAGAGTGTATCCAGGGGCTAATGACTTTTTAACTCCACTGCTACTGGATGCTTTTGTTAATTTGGATTTTTCATACACTCCAGAAGTCATGCAAAAATTCCATTTGATAGGGTTCCCCCAAGGTTTTGAGATAAACTCATTATTAACAACACAGACAAACTCAGGACTTTTTTAAAACTCATTTTCAACAACTTAATGTTACCTCTTTAGATTTAAACTCTGCTTGCATAATTTGAAATCTTATTTTGTGGAAGAGTAAATTACAGTCAAGAAAGCTGAGGCCAAGAAATCCAATTTCTGGCAGCCAAGTCTGGTTAAGTCAAGGAACACTGCAGCTGTCTTGGAGACACTGAAGTGTTACATTTTCTTCATCCAGTTTTTTCATGCTTTCCAAACAGTGGACGTGTCCTCACAGTGTAGAGCTCTACATCTTTTTTTTTTTTTTTTTTTTCCTTTTTTGATGCTTTTGAATTCAAGTGAGGTGTTTCTGAGGATTGATATTTTTCCTCTTTATCTTTGGAAGTCTTTTTCTTTGTTCTGTTGTTAAAAGGCAATGCTGCCTCCTCCCTGGCCAGCCTGCTTTTCTTCTTTCTTTGGCTTCTGGTATCTGAGTTAGAGAGGCAGAATGGTTGAGATGTAACTTTCAACTCGAGAGACCTCAGTTCAGGTTCTCCCAAGCCTTGTATTTCAGCTCTAAGATATATCTCTCTGTGTCATGGGGTGTTGTCTCTATGTGTTTGGTAAACATCTGACGTGCTCTGCAGTAGCATTAAGGACCACGTGGCTCACTTTGAAAAGTAAGTCAATGTATCATCTTTCAGATGAAATGAAACGACATATTTAAAAGAATGAATGCCTATTTTGAATGGCTTTCTCAGCATATTTTTGTTTTATTCAGGTTGGCCCAGGTTATATCTGTCTGTAACTGCTGGTGGGCAGTGTCATTCACATCTGTCACTATATTGACACTCAGGAGCGTTGGTTCTTTATGTAAGCACAGGTATTAAACCACTTGGGCATGGGGCAAGTCCAGGTCTCAGGGTGCTGAAAATGAGGGATTTTGGTTGGGTTCTTCTATGTGGACAGAGGATAAACAGAGTGACAGCGAGGGCTGTGTGACCTGTGTGCCTGTCTGTCCCTCTTGGGTCTCCTGGCACCAAAGAGGGACACCCTGCACGTGAGGCAGATGGAGCTGCTGGGGAATATTGGAAAGCAGCAGCTCCTGCCTTGTGGTGTGGCCTCCTGCTGCCTGTGGGCAGAGCCTTGTGTCTGAGACCAAATGACCACAGACTATAGCATTATCCAAGCCCCAGGAAAAGGGATGCCACTGGAAAGGGATGTTTTTCAGGAGGAGGACTGCAAAGGCACCAGCATCTCCAGTGTTGCAGCAGCTGTGGATCCCAAGTGCTACACTGCGATGAGCAGTGACTGGATTGGAGCAGGATGCAATTTATGTTTTCCAGAGCATTCCCAGTGCCCCGTGTGCTGCCCGTGGCAGCTCCTGCTGACACCGAGGCAGAGGCTCAGGCTGACACAGGGTGTTTTCAGATTCCTCAGCACATTTCAGTGCTGAGCTGGAAAAGCTGTTGACGCTTTACTTGAAGTATGTGCAGCTGACCTGGAGTGACTTAATTATTTTATGATGATGCCTGGCAGTCCCAGCACAATCCCACTGTGCTTGGTGCAGGCAATCAAACCACAGACAGCTCAGAGGAGCTTACAGCTGAAAGCCTGGGTGCACTTCAGACAAGCCTTGAAGGTCTTCCAGAGACTTCATCCCCCAGCTCTGATGCTGTGCTTACCTGAGCAGCATTTTTAAACCAGCTCTTAGGTGGAGATAGCTTTAAGCCCCTGCCTGTCCTTGGAAAAACATTCTACCTGGTCTTTCATCAAGCTTTTATCTTTCAACTTGCACCCCTTTCCCCTCAATAGGAGGCATCAGGAAAAAAAATCAGCAGTTATAAATATTAAAAGTTTCATCTGCACAGAGTGAACAACTCTTATCAGGCTGCACACCTGCTGCTGCTCCTGCTCTGCAGGTCTCCACAGACTGTAGATTATAGATGCTTTAATCATGGGGTGTATTAACTGGAAGGCCAGATTGAAGTACCAGGCAGAGAGTGCATAAGTCACTCCTGTTATTATTTGATTTTTATCAGTTGTGGGGAAGGGGGGAGACGGCTGTTGTGGGGGGTTTTGTTGTTGTTGTTGGGCTATTTCAATGAGCATAAGAGATAGTTTTATGAAAACATTGACATAACCCCGCAGCCTCCCCACCCATCACTGCCTTGGTTCCCCACTGGAGGGTAACGATAAGGTCTCTGTTTCAATGGACTGCCCTTGGTTTATTTTCCTGAGCTTCCATTTGAAGCCATCCCAGCCTGGCTGCAAAACAGAGCTGCTCATCAAGAGCATGATGTGATTTATCTGGGGAGTCAAAGGTTGAGGTGACCATGATGTTTGTGTTAATCAGCTTAGATTCTTACTTTTAAGATATTCATTGGGAGATAGAGGGAAGTGCAAATTTACATCTGTAAATGACTGCTGCTATTAGCATTAGGTGGTTTCATATCCCTGAGATAGGGAAGAGCTACAGTGCAGCCATAACCCCAGTGTTTTCCACCACCTAATTTTGAAAAACAAGCGCTCAGTTAATTTACAGCCCTGCTCAGGCAAAAAGGGCTACAGGATCTTGGTTCAACTGACACCAGCCTTTTCCAGCACTATCATAATCAATATTCATTAGCTGAAGCCTATTGGACTTGGAGATTTACTGCTATTAATAAGCCAAGAGTCTATCTTTGTGTGGTTTATGAAGGAATTTTGAGACCTGTTAATAAAATGAACTGCTTTTCTGCAGTTTCTTTGCCCTGTCCCTGGGCCCTACTTGCATCTCTAAAAAGAGAGTTCTGGAGCATGTGAATATAGCCAAAAGAGACAAAAACAGAGTGAAACCGCCTTCCTCTTCCAGAGAAACAAACTCCAGCAGACAGGATGCTCTGGTTGATGGTGCATGCAGAGATGTGAACGCCATCTCTGTCCTAACAGAGTTAAAAGCTGCCGCCTCCGTGTCCTGCTGGTTATCCCCATTTTGTTGATAAATGCACAGAGTGAACCTTATCAAATCGGGCAGGCTGCAGGCCTGCTAATGGAGCTGTGCTTGTGCTGAAGATAATTGATGCCTCAATAATGCCACGCGTTATCCGGAGAGCGGCTGGAGCGCTGTGTGAGGAGAAGCATCAATCACAGGCGCTCGTGTTTAACTTTTATCAAGTATTTAGGTGGGTGGCAAGGTGCATTCTTGGGCTGCTCTTGGGGAAAGTGTTGGACTCCGAGATACAAAGCGAATGAATCACATCCCTTTTCCTGCATCAGTTTCCTGCAGACTGGGAGAGTGAGGATTTACATTTTAGTCATCTCGGCTGGAGGTGCCGCGTGCTGAGGTGCTGGAAGCAGAGGTTTGACGGCCGAGAGCTGCAGTTCCCAAGCGGGAGACAGCCCTGCTGCTGATCGGTGTGACAGCTGCAGCGTCGTTCTCGCAAGGGTGACAGTCCCACCTTACCTGGGTGGGAGAGGCGGAGAGGGGACCGCGCTGCAGTGGGGCACAGTGCCGTGGGGAAAGGGGGCTGCCCCGGCTCTGCCCGCTCCCCCTGCCCTGTGGCCAGTGAAACGGGGCCGGTGGCCACTAGAGGACGGTGCAGACCGGGCGGCGGTGCCCGCTGCGCTGCCGCGGCTCCGCTGGGCTCCGCGGGGTTCTCTGCCGGTGCCGGAGTCTGCTTCCTCACACCTTCTCTGAATCGACCTCTTCCTGCAGCTCCGCTGGGAATGCAGGTGCCCCCCGGGCTGGAGCATCGCCCTCGGGGACGTGTGACCACGCAGGAGAGCAAATCCCGCAGCAAACCAAGGCGCCGTGCGGGTTAGGGGGACCTGCGGTGGCCCTGCCCAAAGAACTGATCCCGCAGTGCCATGGGATGGCTTTGCAGGGCTGAGGATGATGGAAAGAGGGAAAAACAGAAATCCCAGAGCAGCCGGCTGTGGTGTGGAGCGAGGGGACTGCGGGGAGGTGAATGGGGGTGACCTGAGCCGGCGTCCTCTGTCCCCTCGCTGGGGCTGCCTCGCTGTGTCCCGGCAGGCGCTGTGAAGTCGGGGCAGGAGATGAGCGCACACTTTCTGAGCGGACAGCGCCAATCCTTCCTCCCAGCACTGCCCTAACAGGCTGTGATCGGGCGGGCTCCAGCCCTCCCTCGGTGCGGGTGACCCGTGTGTCACCGGTGGCGAAGTCTGAGCCCCTGGCAGTGAGCGTGTGCTGGCTGACGCTGCTCTGCTGGGGGAACAGCCTTCCCCTGCTTCTTCCCGAAGTAGCCTCAGATGGCCGTGCATCCTTATGTTTTCAACCGCGTCCTAAAAATTTTCAGTCCCAGTTTAGAAAAATACTCTGATTCAGGGTAGCATTTAGATATTTATATGCCTTAAATGTCTTGGCAGATGAAATGTAAATTTGTGCTTTAGAGCACTTGACTGTCTTTAACACTCCCCTGAATTTCTCACCGAGGAACTGGGCTGCAAAGCACCCACCAGAGAATATCTGAGCAACACCCTAACAGGGCAAAGACTGCAGCCCCAAGCACCAGGCTTGCTCTCAGAGTTCCCTTTAACCTAGGCAGCAATTCCACCTCCAAAAACCTTATGGCAAGACAAAGGACTCGGTGCAATCATGCAGGAAACCTGCTGGAGAGGCTCTGTCCTCAGAGCTGCTGGTTGTGTAGGAACCCCTTTATCCCTCTATAATGCATCATAAAGGCTCTCTTGATATTTTTTTTACTGCATATAGCAAAACAGATTTGGATTCTGTTTCTGTTTTATCTGGTTCTAACACCATTCATCATTACTGTATCTTAACAGGATCTTACTTTTATAATAGGACTCCAAGCAGTGATGAAATAAAGTGAGATTAAAATAACTACATAATAAAGTTCCAGATTAATCTGAAACTATGGTAAATCTTTCAGGGCTGTAGAAAGGCAATAGCTAAGCTGCACAGACTCAGTGTTCAGTGAATGACTGCCATAAAATGTGTTGATCCACATTATAGCTTTATGTCTGTTTAGGTATAATAACTATAACCACAATTCAGCTGCAGTTTGGCACCTAAAAATCTCCTTTGAATTTATAACTTGTTGCATGTCTTTTGTTTGGCTTTTAAAGTCTGAAAATAGTTTAAAAAAAAAGTTACAGGTGATGGGTATTGACTCAGCACAGGGGCTGCTAAGAAAATGGGAAGGACAGATTCCTCTCCCCTGCTAGGAGCTCTTTGGTTGTCTTGATTGAGTGTGGGACCCCTGCAATCCCGATTTCAGAGTGTAGCTGTAAAGCAGAGGGAGGTGGGGAGTCACAGGGCTCTGCTGGTGCTGAATCTGAGGCTGCTGAGTCCCCTTTGCTCCGTCTGCCACACACAGAGCTGGGTATCCCAGGTTTCACAGCCGTGCAGCTGGGCACTTGTCCCTTCATGGCAATCTAATGGCCCCGTCAGCCTCCTGGCCACCAATCCCATGAGGTGACCCTTGGCTATTGGTTGACGGCTTGTCATGGCTCCATCAAGAGTGGATTCAGGCCAGGGAAGGTGAGCACAGCGTTGGGAACCAGGGGCTGCCCTGGCCCTGGCCTCAGCCTTACACAAGAGCTGCAGTTCGGATTCCCTGCAGCAGCAATCCGGGCTGCAGCTCCTCCTCAGGCACAGCGTCTGCTGTAGGAGGAGACAGGCCTCCTGCTCTCATCCTGCTGAGCTCACAGCACAGGCTTGCAAACCCGGGAACTGAATTGCTCGCTGAACAAATTGCAGACTATGTTGCCTTACAGAACCAGTGATATTTTTGTATTCTTTGGATTTACTGTTCATTCTTTCAGTTCAGACCAGTGATCCGGCACCTGGCTCTGTTAGTGTATTGATTAGTCCAGAATCCCATCTGCCACTTCACTGCAAGATATTGTAAAGCTATCAGGAAGCCCTGAAACATTTCCGAAGGAGTATCAGAGCCTCGTGCTCTCTGTGCCAGTGAGCGTCTCATGGAGGAGCTCTGAAGGTAGAAGGGAAGGAACTTTTAAAGTTTTAAAGTCCTTGGAGCAGACTTTTAAAAGAAAGAGTAGCAATTACTTAGCAAGCTTATCCAGCCAGGAGTACCCCTCAGCTTGGGTCACATCAGCCCTCTCGTTGCAGGAGTTTTGCTCAATGAGATGAAGCCTCTGCAATGGCCGAGTGGCACAGCTCGTGCTGGGCTCTCCCACTGGAGAGCAGGGCTGGAAGTGCTGGCAGCATGTCTATTGTGCTAAGCCCATCCCTTTCCCATTCCATGGCTCTGGCATACAGCAAGGACCTGTGTGTTCCTTGAGGCCCAACATGGAAAGTTTAGCATTGCCAGAAAAACACCAGGAGCCTTGTACAGGCTTTGAGCTGGGATGGAAGGCAGGATCAGACCGCAGAGCTGGCTCACAAAGGGGTTTTTCTCCACCCAGGCAGGAATGGGAGGATGTGCCACAGGAAAGGGCCCAGCAGACACGTCAGATGCAGAGCTTTGAAAAGCTTGAGTGACATTAATAGAGAGGACTTTTGTTCCCCCTGTTCTGCACTGCTGCAGAGCACTGACTCTCATCCTCTGGGATGGACCTGATGGGCATTGGGGCTGCTCCTAAGAGCCCAAACATCAGGGATGGACAGACTGATGGACAGAGCTGTCATCAGACTCCCAGTCAGGTACGTGGGGATAAGGCACAGTGGTCAAATCCTTCTCCCCAGTGGAACATCCCTCTCCAAGGACCCCCTTTCTCTCCAGCCTCAGAGCTGCATTTCAACCCTTCTGAACCAGCTGATGTTGGAGAAGGAGACTTTGAATTTTAAACATGCAAGAAATTGCCCCTGTAGGCTTGAATTACTTATAGAGTATAAATGATGCCTGAATGTTAATGCACATTCCAGCACGCACATTCCAGAGGGGATGATAACTTCACTAAGTGCAGCCACTCTGCAACAGAGACGAATTCAGCCTGGGGTGTTTGCTGGCAAACACAGCACCATCCATCCCTGCTTATTCGCCCCAAACCCTCAAGTTTGTGTCGACTTGTGAGCCAGAAGGACTCCAGAAGAGAGGCAGGGAGTGGGAAATAACAAAGATATGTCTGTACATCGGAAAGGTAAATTGCTCCCTTGGAAAAACTGATTCCGAGGGTTGGCAAGTCACTGGTAAGCAGAGCAGCAGGCTGGAGCTGGAGAGAACCCCTGGTAGGTGAGAGGATCAAGCCTGGAAGGCTGCTATCAGACAGACCAGCAGGACCAGGGTCTCCAGTGATCCGGGACTAATCCTCACCCTGCCTGCGACAGGCCAGAGCAGAAGTGGGTACAGCGTGGCTGGGAAGGGAAGGTTGATTTGCCTGGCAGAATGTGCATTTTAATTGCTCATTTTCTTGCCTTTTATATGTGATTTGATTGTGAATTATGTTTTCTGCATTTGTAATTAGAGGGTAGAGCAGATGGCGAGGTTTTGTCTGAAGTGATGTAGCCGTTGAAGTAACTCATACTCCTGGCTGATGCTTTCCTAGGAAGGGAATGTTGTGACATGAAGATACCTTGGGAGTTGCTCTAAGACAGACCCACTTCCTAAATAGTCTGAACCAGAGCTTTAAATTATAGAAACCAGTGTTGTCCCACTGAAATCAGCATCCAGGCTGGTTTACACCACCTGTGAAACTTTTCACTGGGGAGAAATCATTTTTCCCTTACACCAAGAAGTGTCTGCTCTCAGACTGTGCCTGCAGTGAGATGGGCTGTATTTATTTACCTGTGACACATGCCACAGTCAGCCCACAAAGTGTCAGTGGGGTTTGCTTGTGAGTCTGAAAGGGACTGGATGGTGAAAGATGCTCAGTGCTTGGCAGAGACTGTGAGCACTGCATTTTCCAGGAGGCAGAGGAGGAGGGTGGTGAGCTGGATCTGGGGGCTTTACAGCCTTGCCAGCTTCACCCTCTGAGGCTTTGGCTGCCCACACCCTGACACAGCCACTCACTCTGCCACAGCCTGCTGGGGCACAGGGTGCAGGCAGAGCATTCTGCACAGCCAACCCATCCATGGGGGACAGGTCTGCCCAGCCTTGGGAGATGCCCAGCTCTGCCTTGTCTTCATATCCTGCACTGGGAGGCAGTGTTTGGTAATTCAAAGCTTCCAGAAGTTACAAAGTTGAACTTTGGGTAAGAAAACTTGGAAAGTTGTGGGAGTTCCCTGAAGGGTGACATCGCTTTGTGCCTCTCTGTGTCAACCAGACACTTCACTCATCAGCTTCCCACTTGGTTGGTGATTTGCAGTGAAAACGTTGGACTGGAGTCTCAAAACAGAGTGGATCCTGACTATATTTTTGAAAAAGAGAGAAAATCCTTCCTAGAAAGTTGCTTAAATATGTTTTAGCCTTTCATCCATGTCTTCTTTTGTCAGACACAAGCTTTCAGTGAAACTCCAGTAGGCAGGGCTGAGAGCTCAGCTAACCAACAGCTCCCAAAATAAGCTGTTCTGCCACCTTCCAGCCTCCCACCTTGGAAAGATGAGGTGTTTCCCATCCCACTGCTGTTCTCCACGCAGTCAGACCTTCTGCTTCCCTTTAGAAATCCTTAGCACAGTGTGAGTCTGGCTAACGAGGCTCAAGAAATGCTGATATTCAGTTCCTTCCTGAAGGACAGTTGTTCATGACACTCATTTATGATAAATGAAAGACATACGGAGTGTCACCCACGCTGGCTCTGGGGAGCACATGCTGAAATGCAGCTGGGTGAGCATCTCACAGCCCTGGCCTGCCTGTCCCACTTTCTGGGAACGCTGCTCCTTGGGCAGTGCCACCCCTGTGTGGGATGGCAGTGCCACCCCTGCGTGGGATGGCACAGGGCAGTGCAATTTCAGGTGAACTTCAGGCTCTGCCTGCATAAATCCCTGAGGATCTGGGTTGCTCCACAGAAGCACCAGAACCACCTTGGTGTATCCTGACCTCCGTGCATGCCCTTAGCTCTGACCTCGTGCCTGCCCCTCACTCTGGAGCCAGCGCTGATGCACGAAGGAGCACTGGGAAGGTCCCATAAGAAATCAAACTTACTTATAGGGATGTGTGCCTGCTCTGACAGGGATCTGGGAGGAGGGATGGGAGGTTTCCAGAGGGAGTTTGCTGGCTCTAGTGGCTGCAGTCTGATGGTGTGATAGCATCCTTCATCTTCTGGAGGGATGCAGTTTCTTACCTGTTCTCTCCGGCTGGCGCTTGTAAACACTCATGGATTTTTATTTTTACTCCTTAATACAGCAACACTGTGAGCTCTTCCATTTGTAAAATCTATCTGAAGAGAAAAAAAGGAAATATATTTACAAATGCACTCGCAGGCACACACATATCATTTAAGACAACAAATAACTAGGAAAGAAGAGGCCGTAGTAATTCACTGTCGTTTTTCCTCTGATGTTTTTAAACGCCTCAAGTTTTCCTCTTATGGTTTACGATGTTATCATGCTCCTGTCTAAACTACCACCTTAAAATACATTCTACATGGTTATTTTCTCCATAAAATCCTGACAATAATAATTTCCCCTGTACTCCTACTTGCACTGTAATTTTGGATCTGCCAAGCCATCCACACCTATTTGATGGCAAGCAAATTGCAGCCTTGCAGGAATCTGCTATCCCCGACCATCACTCGTAGGTCACATTGCTCCACTCCGATGACGAATTCCCTGAGCTGGCAGAGGTGGGCTTGGATCACCTCAGATCACCAGCAAGGACTGGAGGACGTCAAGAGGCTCATTTAATGAATTGTGTCCTTTCAATAGCAATGGTGCTGCCCTGGGCCAGCCTGCGCTGGTGACCTGGGACAGGGCCTCACTAACGCTGATGTGGTGGCACGTGCCAGCTGTCCCACCTGATCCCATGTGTCCCTTGGGGTGTTTTGCAGCCCACACGGCTGCCAAATGTGTCACGCTGGAGCTGCAGCAGCAGCTTGTGCCTGGCCGGGCTGGTTCTTGCCCTGCTCCCTCTCCCAGCTGTCACTGCACTGATCCCTGGGCAGGGATTTGGGCCCGGAGCTGCTCTGACCAGAGCTGTGCTGGGGCTGCCTTTCAGCTGAAACAGAAACCATTTGATGCAACAGTGCTTTTCTGAGAGCCTTCTGCCTGAGCTCCCAGTGAGTGCCCGGGAAATGCAGCCCTCTCCGAGCAGCAGCTCCTGCCCATCCCAGGCGGACCAGAGGATGGAATGTAGACCTTAAGGACGACCAGGTCAGTACCCAATGTCTTGTAGTCTGTGCTTAGTAAAATCAGAGGCTTCTTGGAGAAAAATTCATCATCTGCTGTAACCTGGTGGGTGTTTCTTCCCATACCTTTGGAAAGCATTGCCACATTAACCCTGTCCTGGTTAGATTTGAGGCAAAGGCTTTGCTCTCAATTACCGCTCTTGCCAACTCATTTGTAGCAAGGAAAGAAACCCTGGGAGTATTGCCAAACCATGAGAACATCCTCACAGAGCCTGACACTGCTACTGCATATCTGATATCATTTCTCCTCTAGGTTGTTCCAGCTCATCGGAGATAAGGGCAAGATTACTTTTTAGGTTTTTTGTTCGTTTGTTTAGGCTTCAGTTTGATTTTTGTTTTGAACTTTCAGCTTACTGCATGGAACATTTTTGGATCATCTGAGGTGCTATCTGGTCTTATCTCCAAAGCACACTGCTGAAAACCATCAGGGAGTGGGTCTGGCTTAAGCAGGAATTAAATGGCTCTCTGGATTTTGAGATAGAAAAAGCCTGGTGTCCTGCTGCTTGCATATTTCATTTGCTTTGTCCAAAAGTTGCTTCAGTCTAGTCCAGTGCAAACAGAAATTCATCTGCTTAGTTCAAAAGTTTTCCTTGTAGCCCATTCGCTGTGTGCTGTGACACCCTGCTGCATCCATGCACTAATGCCTTGCCCAGCAGCTATTATGGTTAATAATAATAATAAAAATAATAATTATTATTATTATTGTGGTTGTGCCAGCCTTTACAGAAGAAGGGAGGGCAAGCAGGGGGAAATGCAGACTTTGGTGTGCCCAGGTCTAGGACCCTCACTTCTTCTTGCATTTTGGTGGAAATCAGGAGTGGATGATATTGCTCCTCCCTTGCTGCCTCATGGCTGAGGTGGTTATTCCTGTGCAAGCAGAGGAGGAGGAGGAGGAGGAGAAGAAAGAGGAGGAAGAGGAGGGCAGAAGCCCTTTTTGCCCCAGTGTTGAGGATTTTAACAGCGAGTCAGATCCTGCTTGCACAGAGGAGCTCAGGGAAGAGGGGCTGTAGGGTTCAAACCCCCTCTGTTCCAAAGCCTTTGGTTTGTTTGCTGGGTTAGGTGACAGAGGGGAAGGTGACTCTGGATGGGTGTAAAGCAGCTCATAGGAGCAGGGGAAGGGACAAGGGCATCTATTGAGAGGGATAATGGACTGTTTGGAGCATGATGTGGGGATCTGTGTGTCAAAGATTCTGCTTTGCCCCAGATTAACTTCACTTGAGCTTGCAGAACTGAACTGAGCGAGGTTTTCTGCCTCACTTTGCCCTCGAAATGCTGATCCAAGGAGAAAACGTGCCTGCTACACACCTTGGGCCATGCTCTGCTCTTGGAGGTTCCTCATTCCTGTTCTTTCTGGGACAAGCTGTCCATCACCCCACAGGACCCTTCCACTTTTTCTCTCTCTTTCTCTCCTTCTATTTGTTGTCAGAAAGAAGTATTCCAGTAATAGCTAAATCACACACCAGTGAAGTTTATCAGTAGTTTGGAAGAGATATTAGTAATATATTTGCTGCAAAGTCAATGAGGGAAAGTACATTAGCTCAGGGATGAAAGTGTGTATTTTTTTCCCTTTGCTGCCTAGTTAGCTCTTAAATTTCTCTTAAAATTAAGTTGACACGGAACAGCAGAGACACCCAGTTTCTTTCTCTTTTTTTCCTCTTTCCCTTTATTATATATAAAAGATATAATTTATATATAATATATACAATATATATAAAATACGCAGTATTTATATATAATAATACATAGGTAACATTTATATAGAGATATAATGTGTATAATAATGTAATATATAGAAAAATATAAAAATATAAATATAATATATGAAAATAATATAATATTCATTAAGAATAAGACTAAAACTATCGTCCTACTCTAATCAAAGATCATTTTCAAAGGAAATGCTGCAGTTTTATCTTAGGAGTGTAAGTCCAAAGACCAGCACAGAAGCAGAGGTAACAGAAAATAGATATACAGCAGGTTGGGGTTTTGTTGGTTTTTAAATTTTTTTTTTAGCATGGCAATAGCATTTGCATTTAATTTTTCTGCCATGAACATTTGTGCTTGTCACTATTTAACAAGCATATTAGCAATGAAAAATGTGAATAAAAAGAAATACAATGTAATCACATTGCAATTATCCCATTCTCTCTATAATGATATGGCTTCCCCATGCAGTGCTCATTTCAAAAACTAATTATAGCAACTGCATTATAAACTGCACCGTTGGTATCTGCTGCCTCCACACGCAGCAGATGAGTGTAATTGTTCCGTCCTGGAACTGACCTGGAAGAGAGTTCTGCATTAATGGGGGAGAGGAGCAGTCACACAGACTGGGGAGGGTTGGTCCTATGGCAGGTATTTTTCAAGAGTATTGTCATGACAACTGAGTCAAGGAATTCCTTTTCCTGCCTTTGTTGCAGCTGTTGTTAGGTGAGAATTGAATTGTGGCATTCATTTTCTGTTTAATTTCTGTCCGTGCTGTGGATGTGCTCCATTTCATGCCCTGCACTTGATACAGGTACTGTCAATGTGAGCACTTGGCATCTCACTGCATCTGAGCAGGTTTCTCTGAACAGTTTGAGGGGAAGAGTCAGTGTTGCTTTTCCTGTTGTTGGTTTATTTTTGATTGGTTTTTTACCCTCCCGATAGAGGTGTCCTGGCACAGCTTTGGGCACGGTGTGGGATGGGCAGGGGCTGTGGTGATGGTGGTGCTGGCAGCAGTGTGGATGCTGCAGGAGCAGGTCACGCTGTCGGGGTCTGTGCAGGAGCCAGGGATAAATACAGATTGTGCCTGTCATTAAAGAGGGTCAGTGAAGCACCACGGTACCAGTGCTAAGTAACCCTGTAGCTGGAAAGGTGATGTCCAAACTGATTTGAAAGGTGGGAAAGAAGGGCAAAGACACAGCTTTTATTTGTGCCAACACGCCCGTGTGTCATCACTCTGTAGCATCATCCTTGCCCACAGGCAACCTCTGTACTCTGTCTCCTTTTTAAAGTGTTTGCTTATTTATTTATTTAAATTTTGTCTGAGGCTTCATTCTTATCAGCTGGCAGGGCAGGGCAGTGTGGCCTTTGCTTCCCTGTGAGCTTGCTGACGTGTGCTGGGGCTATTCTTGGCTCACAAGCATCCAAGTGACCGCGACAACCACCAGAGCATCTGGAGTGCCAGCTGCACTGCCAGCCCTGCATGGCACTGAGATGGTGCCTGGCAGCTCTGCACTTCACTGTGCAATAACAAAGAGTCACTTACAGAAAGGGAATTTGTTTACAAAAGAAAAACGTAAAGTGGACATAACTGTTTGTGTCAATCCCACGCAAACTTGGAATTCAGAAATCAGGAGCAGGAGGTGTTTACATCTTGTGTTGCTTTGGTCATTGGGGAGGCACTTCTTCAGATCTCTGCCCCTTGCTAGGATATCAGCATCCTTAGTTCACCAGGTGTATTGAAGCTCTCCAGAGTTTGTTTGCACTGAGAACTTTGCTCCAACCTGCACAGGGATCAGGAGCTTTGAATGTCTGCAGGGACTGACAGTGCTCAGCTCTGTGCCCCGTAAGACCTTGAAAAGGCAAGGAAAAATGAGGCAGAAAATGTCTTTCTTAGCCTGGGAAAAATGACTGGATGACTGAAAGGGTAGAGCATAAGCCCCAGACACAAAGCAGAGGCACGGCAGAGGAAGAGCAGCCTGTGCATGTGGGGTTGCTGTCTGACTGCCTGAGTGATGTGTCCTGGGAGCACGTTTGATCCAGCAGCGCTAAGCCGAACACCCCCAAAGGCACCAGGGCGTCCTTAGTTTTGGAGAAGTTTTGTCAAAACCGGTGTGTGCAGCCAGTCTAAGGGTAAATCCAAAGAAACAGGTGACAGAGGCACAGAGCAGCGGCTCCTGCACTTGGTGGGTTGCTCTTCTGTTGTGCTGCTTTCATCTCGCTGTCACTGCTGTAAATAACCTCGAGCTCCTTCCAGGCTGTGGCTCACCTCTGGCAACATCCTCCCAGGAAAATCCAGAATTTCTGCAGCTCTTCTTTCCATGAAATGTGTCCATGCTCCCAGTCTGATACACAATGGTCTGCTTTTCCTGTTTTAAAACTTACCTTCTTTGTTTTTAAAATAAAAATTAACTTGCTGCTCATCTTTCATTTCCTTTTCATGCTCAGAGCAGTGAGTAATTAGAGCTGCATCACACTGGAGAAATTACAACAATATGGTGTTTCTACAGTTAAATCTGCATAAGTATAATATCTTTGAAAAATAACAATCTGCTCTAAGGGAAATTAATTATCCCATTGGGACGGTCATTATGCTGAAACAAAAGCTCTCTGTTTTCTTTGCCCACTTTCATTTTGGGCATTTCTTTCATTTTAAGTACTGGCCACATATTTAATCCTTTTTCACTGTGGCTGGAACATAAATAATAATGTTTAAAGCAGTGTGAAGTCTGTCTTGGAACCTATTACAGATATCATGGGAATATTAAGCAACTTTAAAATTAAGTCAAAGTGCATTTTGCAAATCTGTGTTGGTGGCTATATATCATTACTGCTCATCAAGCTGGTTCAGCCTCATTTTCCTTGGCTATTTTTTTTTTTGTGAGTTGCTGCTTCTTTGAGGAACATGGCTCCATTTATAATGAAAAGCATTTATTATCATATTCTCTAACCAGGCACAAGCATCATATTTAAGAGAGATTTCTTTTTTCCAAAGGGGATGGTACTGCTGTACATGGTGTATCCCTGTATTTGAGAAACCCCCTCTCCCCAACACCCAAAACCTATTCTCAAATCTTGCACGTGACTGCAATAACTTTAGCAGTCAAGGTGAATTACAAGGATTCTTGCTGAATCCCTGACAGATACAAGTACCTGGTTATCCTTGGCTTTCCTGCTGAACCTAATCAAAGATATTGTTTATTAAAATCCTATTGTCTCTGCAGTGAGGAACAAGGACAAGCTGCTCTGGAGTGATTTAATACTTCCAGAAGTTCTGTGTAAAGATTTATTATAGCCAGGAGAAAGAGCAAACACAAAATGCCCGAGTCATTACTTTTAATTTGCCACTTCTTTAAAAATATGTATACACAAGGCTAAAACCTTCTCTACAGTTCAGTGTGATCTCTTATCAGCCAGGGGAACAAACCAAAGCATAAACCCTCACCCTTTCCTTCAAATGGAGGAAGGACATGAAGATTTAGCCTTGAATTTAAAGGCAGATCACCATGCTTCTGCTTAGCCCAGTGGTTTTTAGAGTTTTGAGAGTAGAAACTGTAAAAAAAAAGAAGTTATTAGTTCTCATGATTGAAATTACCAGTTCAAATCATCCAGCTGTACCTGTGATTCTCTCTGAGGTGATCCATTGGAGGGGATAATGCTGCCTACAGAGGGGCTCAGCCCTGCAGTCAGGTCTTTGCCCCACACCTGGGTGACAGCAAGAGCCCTTTGTGCAGAGCCACAGAAACAGAACTCATTGAAAGTGGGATGGACATTTTTTTCCAAATAAGGAGCTTTTCTTTGTGATTCAGTTTTATTAAGGTTTCAGGGACTGTATCATAAGTAAAGCACAAAGATAAATGAGTGAGCACAATTAAAAAATGCTACTATTCAACTCTCTGAGCTTTTAAAGTGCTTATCTAATCATATGTAATCTTTATTCACAGGGTTAAAGCTACCACATTGCAACGGTTGTAATCAATTAGGAAAATGGCTTTAATGGTTTAAAGAAGGTAAAAGGCAAGTTGTGCTTTTCCAGACTGCCCGTGCTCAGGTGAAGGGAGCTCTGGCTTAGCAGCTCTGCTAAGGACCAGCATCTAAATCTGAAAGATGATCTGTGAAGGAAAGCTGCTGCCTTCCCTCCCCTGTGATATGGGAGCCCAAATCCAGGAGATGGGAGAAGAGAGCACCAACATGCTATCCCACAATAATCCAGTGGGATTTCACTATCTTCCACGGCTACTTTTCCTGCAGCCTGTTAAATCACAGCAGTCAGACACAACCCAACATCATCTTATCCTTAATTATCCCACAAGTCCTAGTTGGAACAGCTTCTTATTATGTGAAAGGAGTTTTATCTCTGACATTTTACTATTTCTAGTATTTCTGTTCCCAGCTCCTTTCTTTCTCATTGCCAAAGCCATGAAATTTACATTTAAAAAAAAAGCCAACCACGTAGTCAGACGTGTTGGCAGGCTTGGTCATAGGCTCCACACTCTGCTGAGTACCAGGGAAGGACAATGATCTGAAGGAAGTTCCAAGACTGCCCTCACAGCAGGAGCCTGGCAGTCCTGGGACTGCACCCAGGGAATCCAACCATTCCTGCTGGTGCCTCTTGACTTTGAGCCTGAAATTCCCTCTTTTCACTGTCTTTTAATTTGCACATAACTCTGGTGGCGAGATGCTTCTGGTTTAGGTTTCATGTGTCTGCTTATTGGATTTAACAGTGTTTCCCCAACTAATTTTCACCAGCAAGCTGTACAGGGCTGGCTTCTGCCTGACTCATTCCCAGCTGCCATTCCCCCTACTCCAGGCCTCCTGCACAGGGAGTAAAAATGAAAGCAACAGCCCCAAAGCCCACATCTTCTCTGCCTTCCTGCTGCTGCTTCTTCATTTAACAACTCACAGATTTCTCTGAGCACATGGATATTTATTTGCCCCAGGCTTTCAGCTGCAAGAGAAGCTCTCTCTTGATGTTGGAAAAACAAAAAGAGAGGTCTAAATTAAAAAAAAAAATCTCTAAAATGTAACAAACAATACATTCACTCTCCCAATGTTCATCTGTCCTTCCTCATAGGTGAGGAGTCTGGAGCTGTCACAGGCGGCTGATGAGTGATGCTCCGCCTGGTCCAAGGGGCTGCCTCTCCCCCAATCCTTCTAAAGGCTGAAATTTTACATGGCCTTTCAGGTAAAAGAAAAGAAAAGTTATTGCTTTGATTATGTTTTATCTTTTTGTCCTGAAAAGTTGCTTTGAAAGCAGCTTGCACAGCTGATCTATGGACACCTTTCTCCTGTAATTCTGCTGTGACCTTTTCACCACCCTTGCACAAGTAACTGAAAAAAGAAAAAGAAAAAAACCCAAAGCCAAACAAAAGTGTTATAAACAGATATTTTCTTTCTTCTACCTTCAGAGAATGTGGGGGTTTTTTTTCCTCACAAAACATGTTCTTGCTTTACAGGCTTCAAATGTGATGGAATCAGAACAAATGGTCAGAGCCATGGCAGGAGAAAGCTTTGGACTGAGCACCAGAGAGGTGCAGTCTCAAACCAGTTTGCACTAATGAGCAATAAATTTTTTACCTGTGGAAAAGGTCACACTTGAATTTCTATTTGGTGTTAATACTCCCCGGAGAAGTGACAGATATCTGTTGGGAGAGGAGTTGAAGGGAGAATATGAACATGTAGAGGAAAAATGAAAAAAACCCAAACAATCCAACCCTGAAAATGAAGTGGAATTTTTGGCCAAATAGAAATGTATTAAAATCTTCACTACTGATGAAATTTTGAACACAAGCTTACAAGGGGTTTAAAGACACTTTCCAGATGTGACTGAACTATATAATGCCTTTTTGGTCAGATCTGGAAGCTTTGAAATATCTTGGAAAAGGAGAGCTTGTGAATGGTATTTCATTCTCCTAAAAAATTGAAAAAGTTGTATAATGAAAGCTTCCTAATATCACCTGCTTTTATAAGAGCACTTTTTTTCCCTCACAGGGTGTATTTTCACGTGCCGTGTAAAAGCCATTCCATTTCCAAGATTTCTATATTTTTGCAGAAACACACCCCTGACCT
This sequence comes from Eulacestoma nigropectus, assembly GCA_013397775.1. NCBI lineage: Eukaryota > Metazoa > Chordata > Aves > Passeriformes > Eulacestoma > Eulacestoma nigropectus. The sequence goes on from VZTE01002601.1 coordinate 507,860, forward strand.
GTATCCCATGCTTTCGAAAAGTTCACTGTCCCAAATCTGTTACGTGCCTCTAAGCCAAGCTCCAAGCTCTGGAGATGACACAGTCACTGGTATGGATAATTAGGCTCCTAAATGTTTGCTTTGTGCTTTGAAAAAACATCTTTGAGCAGTTTCTTAAATGTCATTCCTTGCAGTACACAGAGCAGGCAATAAACAATAAAATTATTCACCTTGAAGAAGCCATCTGCAGTCTTTAAGGACATCACCAGTTTTTTTGTTGCTTTGAATGGTCCTTTGGGATGCTGTAAGTGTCATTTCAGCGCTGTGTTTCCCATCATTTCCGCGCCAGCCTCATTTTGCTTCAGAAACAGAAGTGATGATGGGCAAATTAAGAAGAAATTCCACTCTCTATTAGTTCCTATATTTCATTTATTTTTGTAACTGTCTGATGTAACGCTTGTCATTTGGAATTCTTATTTGGAGGCAGGATCAGGACGATTTGTGCCTGGGATGAGCACTGCTGTGGGTGCAGCAGGGTGACCCAATTGCCGGCTCTGCTGCCCGTGGTGATCCCGCCTCGCTCCACGCGGAATTGCGCGGCACGGGAGCGCTGACCTGTGTGATGTGCTCAGCACAGGAGCCTGTGATGCTCAACTGCAGCAGAGCGAGGTTACACTTAACCCAGGCACATCTGTCACCATTTTTCTTCCAATTTCCTCGTGGATGGAGCAGATGTTGCCATTTTCAGTGGAAGCTCAGCTCCCTTCGTCCCCTTCCTCCTGTGCCTGCAATATTTGTGCTGCCTGCTTTGATCTGTTCCGCTGCCAGGGTCACACCCCTGACAGCAGCAGTGTATCCCCGTGCACGGGGACATCCATCACGGCCTAAAGAGGACTCGTCTCTGGCTCCCTCAGACAGCCATCCTTAGGGAAAGGCAGGCAGAGCTGCTCCCCCTGGCCTCTTTCCTGCTCTGCACGAAGTCTTTGTTCTTTTGCTGAGTTTTAAGCAAAAAGCCCACTAATGCCCCTTAAAACTCCATCCCCACTTCAGAGGAAGAGCTTGCGGCTAGAGATAGAAGTTGTGGAAAACACTGAAGGAATGTCCATCTCAAAAAAGGCTCTCACTGTCCCGGACGTCAGATTATGGGTGATGAAATCCACCTGCATCTACCCCCAAAATGAACCTGCTCCTGGCACAGTCCTTGGCATGGACAGGCTCCAGACAGGGTGATGCTGCTGGGCTGGGGGATGGAGCCCAATTAACACTCAAATAAGAGCTTGTTTTACTGAGAGAACGAAGGTGGAGAGCTGCATTTGGAGTGGACTGGGAGAAATAATGGGTTTTTTTAAAATGAGGCTCCATTGTTTTAAATGCTGTGCGGCTCAGGATGTGCCGACTTCCTCCTAATGAAAGCCTGCAAGAGCCAATCCCTGATGCAATGGTCTCTGCCTTGCAGGGTTCAGCCTTAGTTTTAAGGTTGTGAGGTTTATTTCTGGAGGTTAAATTTACTGTATAAAATCTTTCCAAAACCTAGCTAATGTAATGAAAAAGCAATCAAACTTTAAGAAAGAGCCATTGCAGCAGAGACAACCCACCATTATTAATCCAGCTAAAACCAAAGGCTAAGGTCTGTCAGCCTTAAAAATTAAATTAATTCCTTCTTAGCTCTACAGCCTTTAATTATTTTCACCAATCGATGAGTTATAAAAATATAAAGAAAAAATTTCAAGCTAAACCAGAGCTCCTTTTAAAATGAAATGAAATAAAAGCACAGTAAAAGCAGCCCAAGGTTGGAGTGACACTGGTTTTGCTGTTGTGGTTTCTGATGTCAGAGCACGCTGTGATGGGATTATTTCTCCATGCCTCACGATCCATCCATTATTGTACCCATATTGTAGACTCCATGTCACAGTCAACAATAAAAAACACCCTTGGCAACCTCCATTACATCCTGCAGTTAATTTGCGTTCTCGCAAAGTGCTTATATTTACTATGAGTGATAATCATAAATATGCATGAGACCCTAAGTGAGGGAGAATGCGCTTAGGAGCTAATACAGCGGGAGGTTTGCCTAGAAGAGATGTCAAAATCAGTTCACTTTTGTTATATATGAGTAATTTAATTTCCTCTACAGTGTTATTAGGGCAAGAATGAAGTAACATTCTTTGGCGTAATTGAAGCAAATCCTGGCAAGACAAGAGGATAACAAAGCTTTTCCATCTTGTCATGTCAAACTCTTTCCCTCTATTCAGTGCACACAGGCGGGTTCTTTGTGCTGAATTCAATTATCCAGTTGAGTTTATTAACTTGTGATGTCCCATGACCTTCAGCATATTTACTGCTGGATCTTTAAAACTGTGTCTTTAATTTACTCCTTCACAGCCGACCTCGTTTTTGTGTCAGATCAGTAATACTGGTGGCATTCAATCCTTTCTCAGCTCTTGATTTTCAGCAGCAGCATCTCTTGTTAAACCCTGGAACATGGAGCATTTCCAATGCTCCCTAACAGATTATAGACCAAACAGCCAAGGAGTCCTGGGACTGGGAAGGAGATGTGGGAAGTCAGTTCTTCCCTTTCCCCACATTCCCTGACGTAGCAGAGCGATGCTCAAAGGCATCGTGGTTGTAGCCCAGGGACCCAGGGAGACCAAAGCCCCTGAGAGCTGTGGAACAAACCTGCTGCTGGTGCCTCTCAGGGGTGGGTGACTTGGGTAAAATTTAATTGATTTCAAGCTGTAATATTCTACAGAGGATAAACTGGAGCTTTTTCAATAGAACATGCAAATCACAAGAAAATCAGCTATCTGTAGATGAGCCAGGCCATGATGGCTGAGCCACTTGATATTTTTTCAGTATTTCCAACCCTGCATTGCAACTCGGAGCAAACCCTTTGACTCCAGAGCTTGGTGGCCATGTACCAGGGGCTGGGTTTCACAGCCCTGCACTGCAGGCACTGACTGATGGCCACCCACCAAAGCTTCCCAGTTTCCCAAGAGCCCTCGTAAATCTCACAGACCCAAGCTTGCTTGGGGGCACCTCAGCACCACATATAGTTCTGAATTACCCATATTTGGCCTAAATGGGAACTGGAGTTGTCCAACAACCAGCTCACACCTGAGCCCAAAAAAGGTAAATTTTATGTAAGAGCAGCAATTCCATCTGGGGATGTGGGACAGATGAGTTCTTGTGTCCATCCCTCTGCTCTTTCTCTCCTTCAGTGGGAGGGGGTGTGAGCTCCCACGCTGGGTGAGCGTGTGATCCCCAGATTTCAAGCCATGAGGAAATGATGGGAAAAACAGATCACTGAGGAAAATGATGGATTCTTCCTCTCCCCATGCCTTTCTGAAAGGTACTTTAGCCCTTCTTTAGCAGCAGGTAGGGACACAGCAAAGGGACATTTCTCCCTTGCTCTCTAACTCAAGGAATACAGATGATCTCTAGCCTGCCTCTGGGTCAGTCCAAAGGGATGGATATATGTTTCCAGGCCTATAATCTGATGCAAGACTTGCCTTTGATATTTATTTGATACTTACCAAAATATTGGCATGCTCCAGCATGGCAAAGGCACATCTCTCTTGCTAACCCTGAGCGACACTCGGCTCTCCTGCTACTGCCATCCCTCTTACCTCATTTGTAAAACAGGAATAAATGCTATTTATGCACCTGGGTAAAGCATTTGAGAGCATCAGAGGAGAGGTACTGTGCATGTGGCTGTGTTATTAGGTCTATTCATACAGGAAAGAGTAAAATGACAACACCTAAGCAGTTTGCAACAACTCCTTTTAGCACTGTTTAGCCTGGGAAGGTCATTATGCACAGTTGCTCCAGACAGAGAAACTTCCCCTGCTCTGAGCAGAGCTTGCCTGAAGGAGGAATATTCCATACACCAGGCTCAGGCAAGCCTCAGCTCACAGATCAGCTTATCTTGGCCATGCACAAGTTACCCTTTTTTCACACGGTATTTAAACACTCTTCAACTTGTACATTCCTGAATATGTGAGATAAAAACAAGTCATAGCAGGAGGAACCTCGCTTCCCTAAACCTCCCCAAACAGGAGTGGAATGGATAGAAGCAAAAAGAAGGAGATATTTCCCAGGTGTATTGGGTGGAGCCACATATTTGTTGCAGATGCTGTATGTCTCATTTATCATATTCTTCTACTCTTGGCTTGTTTTTAATTATTCTCTTGAAATATTATTGCTACATAGCTGAATTGTGGGATTGTTTAATTGAGAAAGGCAGTAAATAGGAGTCATTCCTGGAAGAAAGTAGTAGATAAATAGCAGCAAAAATAAAATAAAATTAAATATCAGCAAGTAAAGCGAGGTTTTCTGAAATTTCTTACAGTGGTAAATCAATGACAAAATCCTTCATATCCAAAGAAGGGTAAATCATGGAAATTTACCTGTTTGCTTGTTACCTATTCTTGGACTTAATGGATGTTCTACCTTTAGGTATTAGACATTATCCAGGTGTTCAGGATAACCCAATCCTTTAGCCTTTGGACAGAGACAGTTTGCTGTCCCCTCATCTTTGAGCACAGTAATAGGGATCACTTCCCTACAGAATATTGAACTGAGCCAGGGAGCTCATCCCACATTTAGCAAAGGAGAGTCAGGAGGTGCCTGGAGCCACCTGGGTCCATCAATAATGTCTCAGTTTAAAACATACTCCTTGGCAAGTTAAAAAAAAAAAAAAGATGAATTCTACCCTGTCTGCTGTGCCCTATATGAGTGCCAAAACTGCTGTGTCCTCACTGTGCTCCACATACCCAACCTGAAGCACACCTCCAGGACAATTAAGGGCTTGTGTTTAGAGCACAGCCAGAGCTTCTTGGTGGACTTAATCGAGATGGGAAGAACACTGCACTGTGCTTCTGTTACGTGCATATAAATTGATGCAATGATTCTGAGATGTTTAAGGCTAGAAGGAAATATAATCATCTAATCTGACCTCCTGAACCACATGAGGTCATCCACAGGTAGTAGGTGCTGTCTGATGTTGGAGGAGTGTAGCAAAGGCTCCATCTGTGATTTTACCCCACTGTAGACCATTGTTGGTGGAATTGAAATGGAAACCCTTGAACCCTGTCAGATGTGGAATTGAAAATTGTTTTCTGGCTGGTGCAGGCAAAACTGCATTAAGCTAAGCTATAGATGAAATTATTGTTATATTCACTGTGAGGGCTGCTATGACAACAGATGAATGCTACAGGTAATTTAACTACATTTCTGTCAGCCCCTGTGCCTTTCAGAAGACAATGCAGAAGCCAGCAGCATTTTCTTTTAATATTGCAGGTGGCACAGAAAACGTCAAATTCTTCTCCAGAGGGCCTAACGAGAGCATTTCACTTGCACCATGAAACGTTATTTAGGTATCTTGAAGGGCCACTCATGGTTTTTTCCCAACATTTCCGACTCCATGAGCATTCCCTTCACTCTGCTCACAAGGCTGTACCACACACCTAGAACTGAATCCTGACACGAGCTTCCTGCACGCCTGCCCACCCCGCCACAAACCCAGATTTTTTCACCCAGAGGTCACCCTCCATATCCCCTTCCTGCTTCTCTGTCTTTCCTGGGTGTTTTTGGAAACCACCGCTCACTTGGCTGCATTAATGGGAAAAAGCATCAGTGGATGGAGCTGAGAATATTCCCTTTTTCCTCTGATCATGAGCTGTGCAGCAGGGAGAGGGAAACAACTGCTTTAAGGACAAGGTATTGACTTATAGAACAGAGGGAAGTTAATAGATATTGACTCCCACTGGCTCCAAGTAGGTCACACAGTGCAGGATTGTGTTGCACAGCCTCTGAGGGTTGGGGGTAGGGACTTCTTGCCACAAGGACCAAAATTTTGAATGTTGTTATGAGTGTGTCATTCCCTCACACTGAGGGACAGTATTTTCCTATGCAAAAGTCCTAATTTCTGTAGAGCTGGGTGGAAGCCTGCACTGATGGACTGCATTGACTTCAGTGAGCGCTGTCGGAGCTCAGTGTGACTGGAGAAGTGATCTATGTCTTACCAAGGCTGGACCCAAGATCATTAAAATAATCTTACAATTTACACTAATTAAAGTAGGAACATGGCAATTATCTATTGTTTATCAGAGGAAACTGTCTGAGGAGCAATCCTTCCATACCAGGGTAGAAACTCAGTTGCCATGTAATTAAGTCATAGCTACAGAAGCACTGAACAAATGTGCAACAAGATTCAGATAATACCTTAATGTGATAAGAAATACCCAGGCATTTAGCTGGCATTGAGGAAATTAGCCACACCAAATTAGATATCAATGAACACATTTGCTACCATGTCAGTTACCATTCTGAGTATAAATTGAAACCTAATCAATTATTTCTACAGAGCTCTTGCATAAACCCAGATTAGGAATTGAAAAAATACTGTTATTTTATAATGTTATAAATGTGATTCTATAAAGATGTGTTTTATGACACTGACAAAGATGATAGGATGACATCACTGCCTTCTCCCCTGCACTTCCCCGGAATGAAGAAAGAAAGGTGGAGTAACAGCAAGACACAATTTAAAGTCAGCACTGAAGGTAGTTGACAAAGCACTGAAGTCTTGGGACACCTGGCCTTTTTCTCATCTCCTGAATAGCTTTGTGCCTTGATTTCTCCTTTGGCGTGTGGAGGTTATGGTAATTCCATTGTAAGGATCTTTGAAATGCCTCTTGATGGAAAACTCTACCAAATGACAAGGAAAGCAGGCTTTCCTCATCACCTTCCTCTCAGCATACTCAAGGAAGGATTTCTTAGAAGTTCTAATAGAAGCTCTTATTGCCCAGTGTCTCCATCCTGAGGCAATGAGGGGGCTCTCCTAAGGATGCACTCCAGGATCAGTGAGCTCGTTTCCACGTGCGTTGCAGTCCTTTACAATTACACAGAAGCATCTAACCCACTAGATTTTTCCATGTGCATCTTCCCTCAAACACATTGTGCTCCACATCCATATGATCATCTCCTAGCATCCCTACAAGATCAGGACCCATTTTCAGACAAGCTTCTCAAAAATGCAAAAATTGCCTTTTAACATCCTACCACCACCTCCCTCTCTCTGTGAGGCACAGCCTCTCACTCTGGCTGTCAGTTCTTACATGATTATTCAGTTATTCATCCTTCAGAGATAACTGTCTGGCATCTTCCAACCACCAATTTCTCCCAGGGTCTGTATTTTTCTCCAATGAAAAGGAAATATTTTGGTATGTGCATCCAGCCTTGCTGCTCAGACAGTTTAATGAATACATCAATAAAGCACCGACCAGCGAAGGAGAGGGAGGTGCACAGTCATTAGGATCCATCATTAGCATTTTGCACACCATCACAAGCTTTTGTACATGAGCAATTAATACAGCAATAAATACCACAATGAGCTGCAGAAACCTCACTGAGGCTGGGAAGTGTAAACAGTGCCCTCCACTTAAAATAATTGCGAGAAGCATTTAAGAACCTTCATGGAAAGGAACAGCTGATGCTCCTGCTGCAGGCACAAAAACCCACCAGCAGACACGATGGAGAAAACCTTCCACCATCTTAAAAAGAAACCATCTGAGGGAGTCAGAATGAATGCTGTCCACATATCAGATACTGAAGCAAATACCTGGAGCATTCTTCCAGATCCATATGATAGCAGCCCACCTAAATGTAAACACGAGGTTTAGAGAAGTGTAAACAGGAGTTTACCCCAGTCAATTTATCCCTAGACATGATCTAGAGCATCAACTGGTTTATTCTGGCTGCATAAAGAAGTGCAGGTGATACCTGATGTGTTGGTACATAATTCACTCACCAAGAACTTTTGAATGCTCTTGAATGATGGGTTGAGTTTTTTACAAGAAAAACTTTTCTCTCTGTGTTTTTGACTTGGCATTACAAACCCTAGTGCTGGATTTACTGTCCTGGAAGACCCTTGCTGGAGATAAGTGTGATAGCAATATGGGAATGTGCTGTATGGCCAGAGACAGGGCCTGGCTCTGCAGGATCTGTCTGACATGGAGTCAGATTCCTTGCACGCATTTCAAACCTTTGCCCTTGGATACAATTCTTCACCCATCCATCTAAAACATCTCACAAGGTTAAGTTTGCCCAAGGAAAGCACAGGCAGAAATAGTCCTCTCCCACAGTTTGCTTGTACACACTAGTTACCAGCAACTTTGTTAATAACACATTGCTCATGCAAATTAATTCAGCTTAGAGAAACAAGTCTTGATGATTATAAAATGCTGCAATCACAGTATTGCTTCCGGCCAGCTGAGAGTAAATTCATCAAGCATTTGTTATTTAAAGCTGCTGTGGTGATAAATGATTGCCTTCATTTATGATTGTACACCAAGACAGAGAGAAAATGGAATACACAGAAATGACTGCATGATGGGAATCCCAACAGAAACCACCCGAAACAAAGGCGGGGAGATGGAATCTCTTTCTCGACCAGCTGAACGATGCTGATATGCAGCCACTCGTCCTCCTGTAATGAGGTTCTGTTAAAACAAAAGCAACAACAAACACCAGTTTTGCTCAGACAGAAGCACTGAGTGTGTTCTTGTTGGCTGGATCTGATAAAAGCCTTTTTATGCCAAGGTCAAGGACAGGGGTGCAGTGGTGTGTCTCCTGCCCAGCACTACACACAGAGCAGCTGCTATGATTACGGATGCTCCCTCTATGTGTGCAGAGCATATAAAAAGGAGGATAAACTCCTCTGAGGTTTTGATAACAGCCCTGCTGCTGCTGTGGACCTTTGCTCTGTACATGACATTACAGTAAAAACAAAAGGAAAATGAATCCAACAGTAAATACCCACAATTACACTGCACTAATTGTTTTAATGGGTTTATGTGGAGTTAACATTTCAGGCAGTGCTGTCCATACAGAGCAAGTAATTAACTCCATTGGTATTCAGAGTAATGGCAATTAAATACAATGAACTGTTCTACTAATGAATGTGGTGAGAGCAGTGCAAGTCAGGGAGAGTTAGTTGTAACTTTTAATTCGATGAGCTCTGCCCAGCTGCCTCCTGGCAAGTAGCTGATGGCAAGTCGATCAAGCTGATGATCATGGCAAGTCTCAAAAGCGTCTGAGGTTGGGGGGATTACAGAACATGGTCAGTAGCTGTTTTTCCACATTTGCTGTCAGGACTGACTTTGTCCTGCGGCAGCCACAGGGTATCTCACCAGCAGGATGCTGGTGGTAGCAGCAGTGACCTGTGGCTGATTGGCTTTGTGAGTGTCCTTCCAATAGACAAGACAATAAATGTGTCCTTGTGCAGCGTGGGGCTGTGCAGCATCCTGTAACAGCTCCCCTGGGCAATGCTTTATAAATTCCATCTGCGCTGTCCATGGGCAGGGAGGAAATGCTCCTCTGGACTGGGCTGGCACATCAGAGAGTCCTGGACTCAGATGGAGGGGAAAAAGAAGATGTAAGGACAAGAGGAAGCAGAAAACGCTTGGATATAAACCTCTTGGCAACCTGTGCTTGCCAGACCACTGCTGTCATTTATCCTAGGATAACATCTTAGAAAAAGGAGCCGAGTTCCCATCTACGGCTCTATGAGGAAATTATAAAGCAGCTATCTATTTTTTCATTAAAATTAAATAATTGAATCTGTCCAGATTCATGTACTTTCCCCCCATGAGATATTCAGGAGAATTAAGTTTCAATTGACTTTCCAGACCTTGGTTATCATAGGAAGCTTTTAAAAAATCGGGATATTTGGCAATTTGAAATTCAAATAGGTTTCAGTCAATATGTTTACTATTGCTAGACAGGCATCTTTGTCCCCGGGGTGTTTAATGCCTCAATAAGTAATTGGTCCTTTCATCTTTTATAGGCACAGAGTGAAGAGTTTATGGCTCATACAGTGAATTGTCAATACAAAGGATCTTTGCACCAGTTTTAAATAACCCAGCTCCCAGCTCCATTAAATCCTGTTTAAAATTCCCCCCTCCCTCCACACACCCACAACTAGCCTTGAAGCACTTCTTCCCTCTCCTGATTTCAGTGGCATCTTTAAATGTAGCTTTGCTTCACTCACCAAGCCCAGACACAGGCAAGAAAGGGAGGTGAACATGAAGAAAAAGAATCTGCCCCCAACGGACTGAAATTCTAAGGATTTCCAGGAAAGCTCTTACTATGCCTTTATCCATTAGGTCTGAAATTCAAATTAGCCAGTGCACCCATATCCATAGATTCATCTTTAGAGATAGGGATACAACAACATCAGTTTTGCATCAGTATTGTCATATGAAAGTATCTTATGAAGCTACAGGTACAAGAGCAGTGCTGTCTGCAAAGCTGAAGTGAAATCAGATTTTGTGTTTTCCACGGAACTGTCACATTCTCATCTTCTTTTGTGTTGGTTTGTGTTTGTTTTTTGGGTTTTTGTTTGTTTGTTTTTTTATATGGCTCTTCCTTCCAGTTGAGGATGTGGAGGAAGCCTGATGCCAAAATTTGCATCTGGGTTTTGGGCTTTGAAGAGTTGTAGGATGTGCAGGTTAGGCTAAGTTTCTAATTCAATCAATGTAAAATGGTTTGGGAAGTCCCATTTCTTGAGGTCTTCAGCCCAAAGGGCTGTCATGTGATTCTGGTCAGTCAGTGCTGATTCTGAACCACAGAGATTTTTTTTTGAGTAGGTGCACAAGAAAATATTGAGCCTTTTCACAATGAATCTACTCCATTACCCTTGTCCTGGCATTTCCAGAGATAATGAAACAACAGAATGTGCAGTATTGAATGAGCACCTTCTCCCTCAGCTCAGCTCTCCATCCCCTCAGCTCCATTTATCACTCACCCTGTGGCCTGTAGGGTGGAGCAGCTGCAATATTGGGTCAGCAAAGATCCTGTGAGTATTCCTTAGAGTTGTGCTGCAACCTCTCATATTTAGTGGGTGTGCCCTCTGTGACACGGAGCGTTTTGTCACCATCTGGAGGTGACTTAGGAGTCTGGACATCTATGCTGAGGTCTGTAGCCACAGGACAAAGCAGTGTGTAATCAAGGACAAACGCAGGTAAACTGAATTTACCCACTTGCAGCACGGGGAACATGGAACTTTCCTCTCCATAGACATCAAAAGTTGTAGTTTCACAGTCTTTGTCAAAGTTGAAGTTTCACACTTTTTTTATTTCCCGCTATGCTAATACTGATGAAGGAAGTCTTCCCAGATTCAGATCAGAATCCTTTGCTGCTGTTAATTGCTCATTTTTATTGCATATGCCTTTATTGAATTTAATTAAACTTGGCCCACAAGCTTTGCATGTGCTATAAGGAATAATAGTTAATAACCCATTTCTCATTACTTTTCAGTCAAAGGATGCCTTAATGCTCTACAAAACATATTGCACGTGGGTAAGATTTCTTCACCCAGCTGTGAAAGAGTCATCTCGTGATGCCTGGTAGCAAATCTTCAGCAGTGCAAAGAAACTCCCGCTCACCTCAGACTTGACTAGGCAGGCACCAAGTGCACTGAAATGGCCCTCGACTGGGGATTAGTAAAGCGGCTGTACTGATTGATATCACAATCTGGCAAACGGCTTGCACAAACAGATTTGTGTTCTGTGAATGGAGCAACAACTCAGCGTTACTTTTCCTTATCGGAATGGCAGCATGTCCTCTTGGCAATGAGAGATCAAATGCATCTACAAGTAGCAACTATCTTATCCCCTTAGTCTGTAAAGCCAGTCAAAATCAGAGCCCAAGCTGATCAGGATGAAAAAAGCCTTCTCTTCTGTTAGTCATTTTTCAGTCCATATTTGCTCAGCCCTCAGAGGAATGAATAGAATATAAAGCAACTTCCAAAGGAACAGTCCTCGTACCAGCTAAAATATTACAACAAGATGTTTAGAAACTTTGCTAGGTGTTCGGCTAGTTGGTGACCCCACTCTGGGGCTGTGGCAGCTCTTACCCTCTGCTTTCTGAGCAATCACACTCTGTTTATCCTCACGGGCTCCGGCTGCTCGTGGTACTGCAACTCTGCATCAGCTTCCCGTGGCTTGGCATGAGAAATGTCTTCTCCTAGGATTAGACAAGGCAAAATTAATTAGTAGATAAGGGTCCTCACAGTGGAGACTGATTTACTTTCTTATCCAAAACGCATTGCAGATTAAAAACTGAAACTAAACAACTCACAGAAACCTGAAACTGCTGGAGAAGTGGGTGCTTTCATCCTTTGCAGATTAGGGAGACCCTCACCTACAATCAGGATTGCAAAATTCCCCAGTCCAGCCTGGCCACTAATCACTCCCTTTGCTTCATTCAAAGGAGCACAAAGGGAAATTTCCTTCCCCGATCAGGAATGTGGAGAAGGCAATCACTGCCATTTGCATTCAATCAGATGTTTGTTCCCCGTGATAGAAGAACACGAAGACTGCTTGAAAAGCACTAGAAAAGTGCTATGCCATTTCGCTAATTAAATCCACCCTTCTGCTCTAAAATTGATGAATAACAACACAACTTGACTCATAATCCCTTTGTCTTCTATTATTTACTCTTTTTTAACAGTGATTTATGGGAAGGTAGTGCTTTCATTATTCTTGTTAATTACCTCTGTTCTCTACTTCAGCTTGTAGAATGTAATTGCCTGAAACATAAATCTAGTCTTGCCACCTCTGTTCACACATCATTAATATTATTCCGGCCATTCCTATAAAATCTTTATAAAACATAATTATACATGTGCCATTAAGTGCCATGTTGTGTTGAAGATGCACTAAGCATTTTCTGAGGACTAAACTGGTTGTGTGTATCAAACGTCCCCGTTTGTGCTATGTGTTTGTGTTTCCCTAATGAAAAAAAGGCAAACAATATTAATTGGTCAATGACCGTAGATCCAACTAACAACCCTCCATAAGCCCAAGCCCTGCTAAGTGGCTGCTGACACTTCTACAGTGAGGAAACAGAGGCAGCTCGATGAACGATGAGCTCTCCTTTGCTCCTCAGCCCTGGAAACAATAATTTCATTGGATTCAACAATGGTTACTAGGCAAGAGGGTAGCAGACAAATGCAGCAGCTACTCACTCAAGTGATTATCAAGTTTCTTTTGTGTGTAGATAATCCCCAAACAAATTATTTTTGTCCTCTCTGCACCTGATACTTCGAGTCAGACGAACGGCGAATCACAGAGAAGAGACACCTTCCAGCAGCCGTTTTTTTCCCACTGTAATTTTTTAGTATTGCTTATGATTATACGTAAAGAAAAATCTATTAGAAGGAGAGGAAATGCATTATCCCCAGTTTATTGTTGACATGATATTAGCTCTGTATTTGTCAAGTTTCTGGTAGTGAACAAGTTTATACGCAGCACTTCATCTCTCCAACAAAACACTCGGCTGTATGAACAGCAGTAATATCCCAGCTGAGCCTGGTGAGAAACATCTTTATTATCTCTCTCAACAACAAAACCAACCAAAAAACCCCAATTCATTTCTCAGAGGTTCATCTACTGCATTATTACCTAAGTGCGCATTTGGAGGTACGGGATCAGCTAATGGAAGCCCTTCAGCCAACAACTATTATCAAGTGTATTTCCATTAACTTCCATTCCCCACAATCATAGAAAGGACAGCCTATAAAACACTGCAATTGCATTACAATTGTTAATTACTGTAAATTCAGTGTTTGAGATAAGAGCATTTTCTCTCTCCAGGTTTCCTACCTGATGGATAGTGGCTATTACAGCTCTTACTTGGATTTGTGGTGATGAGGTCCTGCCTGGGGGTTTCTCCTGCCTTACACCAGTGTGCAAGATCCAGATCAGACCAGCCCTGTCAGGACCAGGACTTTGATAACTCAAACGACAGTGCAGATCTGAGAGGCATGGGCCAAAGAGAAACAATAGTGTAAAGTCTGATAAACGAAATCAAGACACTTTCTCTGTCTTTTCCTATTCTTTAGCTGGCTGCAAGGAAAAATATTTCCTGCCTGACCCCACTGGGGGTAATGGCATTCTCAATAACGCATTTTATCCGAGGAAAGCTTTGTAACTTGGTTACTTTGGGAGAGGGAGCATGGAAACGGGATAAGAAATATGAGTCTTTAAATCAATTTTGTGAATCTATGCCAGACTGGGGCAGGGAGCACAAAAGAGGTAAGTCAAAGGCCATATTCACCACCAATTACAGTTCCCAGAATTAGGCAGCTTTTTTTTTTTTTTTT
>VZTE01002601.1:522074-726473 GCA_013397775.1 Eulacestoma nigropectus
TTTTTTCCCAAGGAAACGTTTATTTCTTAAAATCAAGTCTATCTGATATAAGCCATAGAGGTAAACCAAGTCCTGGGACTTCCAAATGCAGATGTACTACAAAGGTGCCTGTGCCTTCTGGAGATTTCGGGCTCGAGAAGAGTGGATAAATCCCACTCCAGCCCTAATTTAAACTGCTAGAAGTGAGTCCCCAGCCTAAAGTAGTAACCCAATAGAGTCAACCATGAGCCAGTCAATCCCATTTTTGGATAATTTTGTAGGAAAAGTTGACTGACTTGCTTCTTGGCGACCTGTTTTTCTCCATTTAGACATCTGAGATGTCCGCTGAAAGCTAAAATACTGCCCTGGTGGTTGAAGCCCTGCATTTGGGAAGTGCATCCCTGTATCTCCTGTCTCCTGACCTCCCTACCAATGGAGATTTGGAACACAAGCATCCAGCGTGGATGGTCAGCAAGGAAGGTTGTACCACCAGGGACTCCTTACAGTCATCCACTGAATATATTTTCATGCCAAGCAGGTCCCTCTGCAAGTGATTTAATTAAAACTTCTGAATTAATAAGCTTATCCTTCATTAGTAGTCAGAGTAATAAAAGCAGCATGGAACTTCTCTTTAATGAAACAAAACATACCTAAAAAGCGAAGAAGAGCGTGAAGAAGCAGCTGTAACTCTGTGAGCTGCTTTTGCTGCCGTTGGTGCATCATTATAATGACTATCAGGCAACTGCTGTGTGTGTTTTAGGGAGGGAAGAAAGACTGAAAAAAGGAGTGTGTGTCAGAAATAATGGAATCAACTTTGGAAGTTAAACATACAGGGAAGACAGGAGAACACTGAGATCTGGTATTGCTCAGTGTTCTTGTAAACCAAAGCACCTCAGGTGTGCAGAGGTGGTTGGTGTAAGGCACCTAATCATCTACCAGGAGTGCAGCGGAGCAGATTAGCCAAAACCTCTTCTCTCTTTGTCTTTCTGAGGAGAAGTCATAAAAACGTGGAGATTCCCAGACATGGCAGATCCTGAGACCAGATCACAAGGCTGTGCATCAGGCTCGTCTTTAATTCTGGATGTATCACACACCACTAAATGCCTTTCATCTTTTCTTAAAGTTTTCTGTTGTTTCATAGCTTTGCCTAAGTTTTACAATCTCCTGTTACAAACCCAACGCGATTGCATCTCCTGCACAGCTGGGGGTTCCTGAAGCTAGTTTTCTAAAGAAAATGTATTTTCTATCCATTGCCTCAGTGAGCCTCCCTACCGAGAAGAGTTTATGCTTAGCTACACTAAGGACATAATAAATGCAAAAGAAAAGGAGGTAAAGTGAGGATTTAAAGACCTGTATCAAATTTTATCACTGGAATGTCTGGCAATGAACATGACCCTATTTTTTTTTCTGTTTAGTGTGTTTTGGAGTTTATTTTTCACAGAAACCTCCACATCCACCTAAGGGATATTTTTTGTTTTTATTTAAAGTACCTAAATGGGTGAACTGGTCAGACTCTAATTGTGCCTGAAAGGCTGCAGCTGACACACACTGGAGACTTAATTATGTAGTGTGTGGCTCCATCTGTCAGCTGCAATATCTTTTGTTACCAAGAATCAGGCTGCCGTAGAAGATGACGTGACAGATTCAATTTACTTTCACAAGGATAAGAGTTATGTGGGCATTTGAATGATGCTGGAAATGGGAACTACGTTTACACTTCTCGTGAAGAAATTGAAATGCTATGTACAGCAGAGTTTGTCCAAAATATGAAGCTAAGATTGAATGGGTGGCAGCCAACGCTGCCTGAAAATCAGGAAACAATTAATTAAAATACCATTAAATGGAGGATAGACTTACACAAAACTGCCCGAGTGAAGATGCACCCTTACACATGCAGAAAAATTCTGAAGAGTGCTTTTGTGTTAAATTAATGTAAACAGCAGTTGTGCTAAAAATTGAGCACTTTTACAGCAAATTTGAGAGCAAAATGCAAAGATCATGAAATTCCATTTGGGAGGGAGAGAGGATAAACTTTTCCCCTAGAATAGAGGTTTTTGACCTTTTTCAACCTATTTACTATAAAAATTTTTCTAGGCTGATGCAGATTACTGTAAAACTTTTTAGACATAATGGCTGTAAGTTTCCCTTTCCTTCCTGCCTTTGTACAGAGCTCACAGATCACACAGTGAGGTACACATAATTTTTTCATAATTTTCCTTAATGCATATCTCTCTCATTTCAGTTTGTGAAGCCCAAAGAGACAACATGGGAAGCAAAGCAACCAGTGGCAACATGATGGCATATTACAAAGAGAAAATACAGAAGAGTGAAAAATATATTATAAGGGATTTTGTTATTTGCTCTAAAACGAAGCCTCGTTAATTAGGAAATGCTTTTCACAACCCATTTAATTTGAAATTGGAGAGGACCCCCTTTCATTTGCTCATAGGCTGCGATATATTTCAACTGATCAACAACAACAACATTATTTTTAGCAAGCTATACATTCATCACAGAGCGAGGCATCTGGCAGTCTAACCTGCCATTAAGTGAGTAGGCAATAAACAGTTTTGAACAACTCCCTGTATTTATCAGCTTTTGAATTCAACGGTTGCCCAATTACCCCTAAAATTGTTATAATCTTAGTTTTAGGTGAAAAGCTTTCATTGAAATTCTACTAGTTATTTTCCATAAATGTTAGTCATAAACAGCACCACTAAATCATAAAAATATAACAGCTTGTGATTAATCTGGAAACAGACTTATATTCAGTTCTAAATATTCTCTCATCCCAGCATCCGACAAGGACTGATAAATTGAATTAGCTTACTTAGTGTGAGCTTTGCTGCAAGCTTGCTTGTAAACCTCCCTGGGATTTCTATTTTAGCAACCTGCCAGAAGTGTGAAAATCTGAACTCCAAACCAGATTTTCTCAAAATGGCACCAGTTTGTGAGGATCTTGCAGAATCCTCTATCTGCACTCTCTTGAACACGCCTCTAACACTCATATTGGACTCTGTGCCTATGCAGGATTTCCTTTCCAAAGGCCAAAATAACCTGAGGCCAAGCAAACCATGATTTCTCCATAACTGCATCCTGTGTCAAGCCCACCTGTTCTGATCAAACTGAACCTCTTACGCTACTCTGTGTTTAGGTCTTCAGTGTGAGCTACAGCCACGAAACAAACAGGAGACACGAGCACAAGGGATGGGCACAAGGACAGTGTTCTGGGCTGGTGAGAGCTGCAGCTCAGAGCCAGGATGGGTAAAACCGTGACCTTATGGACTCCACCAAGCATACGTGGATGCATTTCCCACACTAATTTGTACTTTGCAACTGCAAAAATACATCCCTTCCTCTGCAATGATTAATTCACATCCACTCCCTGTTTGACAAACTGTAACTGCAGCTGAAGCTGAGCAAGAACTAATACTGGTTAATGAGAATTCACTAAACACTGCTTGGAATATTGCTCTTGTTTGCAGCCTAACTTGAGAGCTGCTGAAGGAATGAAGCAAATCTAACCCATAAAACCAGGGCACCAGTGCTGCTGGCTTAGAAAGGAATGGCTGAAGGGAGGATGCTGCTGGAGCAGCTGCAGAAATCTGCTCTCCAGAGGCCCTGGCAGGGAGGTGCCCAGAGGGCCAGGGCTCAGGGAGCTGCCCGTGCCCCTGGGCTGCTCCCAGCTCCCTCCTGGCAGCCTCTGCGCTGTGCTGGGGATGAGCCATTCCCTGCAGAGATCTGACAGCTGACAGAGCCAGCCTGTGGAACTAACACCTGCCAGCTGGCTGCAACACTGGGACGAGGGTGCTTTTATTTCATCCCCATATTTATCTTCTCAAACACCTCCCCTTTGCATCCCTGCTAGCAGAACCCCCAAGGCAACCTCGGGGCTGGTGGGGCCAGAGCAGTGGGAGATGCTGGAGGATCCCAATGGGGAAAAGTGGTAGCTGCTCTGCAGACGGTTTTGTTTAGCAGCCACACAGGCACCTTAATACCTTCCTCATGCAGATAATGTTCCTCGCTTCCCAAATGCACAAATCAAGCAGAAAAAACCTCCAGACCTTTCAATTAAATCCCATCTAACTGACACCACAGGAGGCTTTTGACCAATGCAGAGAACTGAGATGTGTTTCACTTCAGTAAAATGGGTAAATAGTTTCTGCAGCACACCGGAAAAATGTAGAAGACATGCAAACTTTAAACCGCCATTTGGCATTAAATACTTGTAAAAGCCTTTTTTCCTTAGATTAATATCTCACGTTTATCTGCACTATACATTTTGGAGACATGGTGAAAATTGCTTATTTCTAATAAAATGTAGCAACAGTACCCTGAGGAAAAATTACTGTGTTATGAGATATTTTTCCTCTCTACCACAGCCAATTTAGTTTTCATTTAAAATTCAATAACTGCATCATACTCAGAATCTTCCATGACTGTCATAATGACTTTGAACAAAAAGTGTGCTGTAAACAAGGAAGATTAGAAAGACATTATTGAGGTAATTTCTCCCCAAGTTTCTCTCACAGAGTCAGGGATGCAGAAAACGGATGCAACAGTTAGTGTGGATATGATTTAGAACTAAGTAGGAGAAAGCAAGCACTTTGTTCTGCAGATACTTTGGTAATAAAAGCATTACTGCCCCCATTTTATTTGAGATATATTTTACTGCTGGGTGGAAGGAAACACTTTGTTGTTTTCTCACTGAAATGTTGATGTAAGTGAAGAAGACAAACAGTATAATATGGTTAGGAAAATGCTGCCTACTTGCTGTAACATCTTCTTTCCTTGGGTCTCCACAAGGGGCTCTGACAGCAGTGCTGGGATGGGGCTGGGCAGGGGCTGCTGCTCCAGACTCTCCATCCTGCACCCTGTTGCTCTGTCAGTAGCATCATTTCAGGAGAAAAGGCAGAAAGAAAAGAGTCTTCCCCTTTTCTCTTTGCCTGGTGAGTGGCTTGTACACGTTTACATTTTAAGAACCTGCTGTTCCCTTCTCTCTCCGGGGCTGCACAACAAAAGACCCCCGAGTAGCTGCCTTCTGCCCGAGTAAGGGCTGAGTTCTTTTATTTAACAGAAGCATGCAAAGTCAATCAAAAAAATTCTGGTCAGATTCTTTGCCTCTTGACTAACCTAATCAATGGATTTTAAAATGCTGATAGCAGATTTCTAGGGCTTGCCAGGTAATTAAAACAGAGGAGGTCTCTGTAGGCCAAACCTTGATCACATTTATACCAGACAGTCTTACTACTGTTCTACAGACACAGGGTCATGTTAACACTGTTGACTTTCTCCTCTTTTCATTCATCAACATTTATATTCCAGGAATTGATAGGCCACCTGCAAGCAGAGGTAGCTTTTCACATAAGTATGGCATAGATACCTTCAAACAGTACAGGAATCTTTGGAAAAATGGACTATGAAGAGCAAAGAGAACTTTCAAAAGTAAATCAAACTCCTGTGAATGAGCAAGAAAGTACTGGTGTGTTCTCTGACACACAGAGGGTAAGAACCAGACTCTCACTGCACAGGACTGTCCTCAAAAAATAATCTATAAACACATTCTCCACATCTCTGTCATGGGGTGGTCTCTATCAGTCACAAAAAATTGGGTGTTCTGGCTCACTCTCTGTTCAGTGCAGTGCTGGATCTGTTATTTGCTATAAACACTTGTCCCTAGTCCTCAGTTCTGAGAAAGATAAGAAACAAAGGATGGATTCTATTTCCTCCTCATGCCATGCTTTTGTGCAAGAGGAAAACAATTGTGTGAGTACTTTGATACAGCCTGGCCACGCCACGCCGATTCAACAGTTGGTATTATGAGATAAAAGGATGCTGTTCAGACTGATTAATCAAACCCCCTTATGCTTGCCAAAGCCTAATTATTCTTTGATCTACATTAATGACTTCAGAAAGCATAGCACACCTGGTGGGAGCTCTCAATGGGGACCATTTTAGACTAAAAGGAAAACTCCTCCCTGTGTCACAAAAACCTAATTTGCTTATATCAGTAGAATCAATTGTTTTATGCAGAACTGTGTCTCCCACAGGTACTGTTGGTTGTGTCGAAAGATAATGTAGGCAGCTTTTACTTTTATTTTATCAAAATGGCATTGTTTGACAAATAGCAAACTCCATCTCAGGGTGACTCGAAAAACCACATTATCACAAACTATGGCTATCTGCAGCTTTTTATTGAACAGCCTGGCTGTAACTCATATGAGCACAGAGACCTTATCTCATGGTTTCTGCATTCTCTGGGAGATGAGTGAGCGGCTCATACCCCAATTTAAAACTCAGCAAGAGATTAATTTACAACCCAGATCCAGAAGCATTCGCATGGATAAGGATGACACAGCATCACAAAAGAAAAAAAAAATTTCTGAATAAAGCAATTCACCCCAGCTCTACTAAATTTAAAAAAATCCCAACAGTGAGACAACTAAAATGTTGAAAGCATAAGGTCTGTGCTTGTGCACTGGGAATTTACTACATCAAATGATTCTTTGTGATCATCAAACAGGGTCAACAGGAACACCTAAATACGACAGAATTTTCTTTAGCAAAGCTACCTGGAACTGCATCAGCTTCTAACAGAAATGTTAAGATTGGTGTGAGTGACACACAAACAAAGATCTGTATGGGAGCACCACAGACAATAACAGAACAAAGGCTTAAAGAACAGCATTTGCAACCAGAACAAGCTACGGTAAACTGATAATGCCTGCAGGGATCTTGTTTTGATCTCTTCCGTGGTGCTGAGGATAATCTTGGGAAGAAGATATCCTTTGCTTTACAAGGAATATATGCTCAAATCCCAAAGCCAGGAATAAAATTTCCTGAGCATTTGTGGATGAGACCACGTTGACAACCCTCTACGTTTTGAGAAGCTGATACTCTTTACTGAAGAATTTAACAAAAGAAATGAAGAACAACATTTTCATATCAGAAGGAAGTGCATCAAAACAGGTGTTGTCTATGCAGAACTCAGAGGAAGCAAAGAAACCAACAATCTGGTGTTTCCTCGGGTATATGAATATTTGAGAGGCCTGGAATAAATTAGTGCTGGAGTTTTGCAACAGAATGACAGGCAGGAGTTGTGTTTGCCAGATAATCTTGGAACGCATCAGTTTCACAGTATCACACGGAGAAGAGGAGCAAATCTGCGTGGTACCAACTGTCGGCCGAACCAGAACACATCCCCCAAGGTTCCTGGACTTTATTTTAGGCCCTTTGAATTTTAATGCCCTGGGCACCACCTGTTCAAGGTACCCACGGGCCACGCTCTGTGGCAGCACGTGGCTGGGAGAAAACACAGCATCTGGAAGGGATGTTTGCTACAAACAACATTTTCCATCCACAGCCATGAGGCATCTAAGTACCTGCACAAACCATATTGCATGGAACTGTCGCCCTGGTTTTTCTACTGTTCTGTGTTTTTTACTTTTGTAGTAGAAGTTCTCATGCATTTTCTATAAACATAGCTCTTGTTTTTCTAAACGGCCTAGAATGTTTTCTGAACTTCTAGATTGTTTTTCATTCCATTCTCCTAGGCGGAGACATTTGATGGATTTCTCCTTTGACCAGTGTGATTGAGGGGTGGTAATTTCTCCCTCCAATCCACAGTGGTTTTTAAGACTATATATAATAAAGTCCGGGGTCTCGCCCCGGGTCTCTCTCTCTTTTTTCTTGCTCCCACCTGGCGAAGTCTGCGTGGTTTTTTCGTGTCTGAGTGCAACATGGAACAGCCACGAGTCTCACCCTGCCAGCCCAGTTCAGGGGACCAAGGCTTTAGCTGGTATCCATCTATCAGTGGGACTTCCTTCTAAGAGCAGACATTCCTGCCCTGTTATGTTTGCTTTGTACTATCATTTTCTTCTCATCAAGAAACAAACTCAATTATACTTTTCTCTGCTCCAGGCATAACTAATCAGCAGGCAACTCCCTCAGTAAGCCCAGCCATTTCAAACACCTTCTCACACACACAGATATCTCAAATAAGAAGTGTTACTTCTACATACCCCTCAAGGGGTGAAGGCACAGTCATTAATCTTTCTTTCATCTCACAGAATGCTAATAAAACAATCACCTCCCTATCCCTGAATTGGGTAGGTCCTAATTAACATGCTAATTGGGCAGATCTTCCCTAATGACTCCCAAACCTCAGCAGTAATATGTTATTTAGATAGAAAAGAGTTATCTAAAAGATAGGTAGAACTAAAAAACTGGCGAGACAGAGCATAGTTTGGATAGGCAAAATACTGAAATGGACCTTTCTGCTGTGAGAATTAAAATTCTCCACCTGTCTGCCACAGATCACAGATCCAGCCCTTGCAACATTCAGAGCAAGAATTATTTTGAAGGTAATATACAGCTGTAATAAAGAACACCAGAGAGCAAAACCATATGAGTAACAGTGACATTTTAAAATATATTATCTGTTCATTTTAATATCTACATAAATATGGCTTTTATTATCTGACACATAAATGTACAAGTTGTTTTGCAAACCCAGCAATGCCAGCAGCTCTGGCACTTTGTATTCATGAGCAACTTCAAGGTGGATAGTTCAAGTCTTAATGGAATTAGTCCACTGGGGCTGGTATTGTGTTTATGCAGTTAGAGGCTCAATATAATCAAATTTCTCAAAGAGAGCATTTTCTCTCTTCAGAAAATAAGACTCAATAATAATTTAAATCCCACATGAAGCTAAAATGAAAATATTGGCAGATGCCATGAAAGTCATTGTTCTGAAGTTTTCTTTCATGCACACCTCATAGGTAAAAGCAGAGTTCTTCCAGCAAGAAATTAGGTTTGAATCTTATAAAAGAAAATCTTTGGTGTGTATTTCTTGAAATATCCACTGCAGGAGTCCCTGCAAACCTGGCCTTGCCCTGCTGCAGCTCCAGTGAACACCAAAGTGCTCTGAAAAGCAGCATTTCTGTACATCCCACATGCAGCCAGGACAGCCTCACACCCCAGGCTTGTGTCAGGGAGGACAAACGCTGTTTGTCAGGACCCCGCAGCAGCAGCTCACCCCGGTCCAGGCAACCTGAAGCTTGAGCCCTAAACCAGAAAACCTCAGAGGAAAAATGTAATTTTTTTTCTCCCTTATGTTTTTGGAGCACCAAAATTAAGAAATACTGGCATTGGGACAGCAAGGTATTATTTTGTACAACTTTCTGGACTTTAGCTCTGTTAAAAAAAGCCATGAAAAGGAGTCAAAACAATTCATTGAGATATTTTGTTTTCTCATGCAGAACAGTTTTTCATTAAAAGGTTTTTTTACAAACTGCCAAAAGCTAAAATGGAATGTTTTTTGTCCTGAGTTCTGCTATTCTTTCTAGTTTTGGTTTTTATGAGCCTTGTTCATAAAAACAAGATTCTTTTTTCTTCCCCCTCCTCATTTTACAATGTCTACAAGTGAAAAATAATATCTCCAACCATTCATATGTTTTTCCTGCATATGAGATAGGGACAGGCAATGTAATTGTCATTACCCATGGCTGTGACAGACCAAGAAAAAATGAGTACAGCTGAGCTTTTAAGAGTTCAGGCCCTGTTTTTCATCATTGCAAATCTCCTCTCACTTCTGAAGGCCCATTTAATAAAGAATTTGCTGGTTTCATTTACTGGCAACTGCAGTACAAATAGTGGCTTTAGATGTGCTATCCAAAGCCCTGTTAGGGGGTCAACACCCTGCTGCACTAAAGTCAACAAAGCACTGATTTAAGCAAAGCCCCTGAGCTCCTCTGGCACCACATTGCTGCTCTTGCCTTCACATGAGGCAGTTTATAACATACATTTAGATAAAATACAGAACAAGAGGCACCAGTCTGAACAGATAAGACAGCCTCAGCGATATAAAATACAGCCTAAAAGAAATCTGTCCCTCTTTTACGTATGCAGTACTGAAGTGCACGGGGTCACGAAGACACATCGCTTTTCATATCCATTGTTTGAACAATATCAGGCGTTTTTTTAGGAGCCTTTGACAGAAAACAACATTACAATGAAATTACAGCAGCGTGTCTGGGGCTCACCTGTGTTTCTCGTTGGCGTTGTTATGTGGTGTCAGGGGGGCTGGAGAGTCCTTGGATCAAAACTGCTGCATTACAGAGCTGGCTTTCATTTCACAGCAAGGTCTTACGGAACATTCTCAGCCCTGCCTGATCAAGGTGCTCTTCTGAGCACACAGAACTCTTTCACAGCACCATTAAAAAGCACCTACTTATGGTGTCTTCATTCACCAACAGATAAGGGGCCTGCCAGAGATGGCAATCCTGGATGGTATTTACAAAAAAATAAGTCTCATCCCTGGATGAATTTGTAAAGCTGACTCATGCTCCACCCAGGCGTCAGCCATTGGATATTTTCCCATGTTGTTGAGCTTTTGACGGGATGCCCTCCCTTTTCGGCCGAGGGTGAAAGAGCAGAGGAGGCTGCTGTCTTGCTGAAGGCCTTTATTTCATAGTTCCATGGTTTTCTGAAGGTAGAGTTCAAAGGGGAAAAATGATGACAGCAAACAGCAACAGCAGCAGCACACTAAACATCTTTTTTTTTTTTGTTCTTTTCTCTCTAAACTTACAGAAGTGAGGATTATATTTTCTAATTGACCAATGAAATTAACACATGATTCTAGTTTTTCTTTTCTTAACCTATCCTGGTCTAATTCTAATGGTCGTAAATCTTACACAAGTACTACATAGGTATTACACAGATTTGCATATATAGTTTCTATCAGCTCTTATTGTTTATGTGAACACTCTACCTAAAAAATGTGAACAGTACAGTTCCATCTATGTTTTGTCTAAAGTAAGGAGATTCTGTGAAAAGGTAACACTGCTGCAGTACAAACTGTGCTTAAGGTCTCTTTTCTGCAGCTTTTCAATGTTTAAAGCACTTAGCATATACTTCTACTAAAAGTTAAAAATCTATATTTCTATTTCACTTTGGTGTGACTTCATGTATCTCAGCTTATCCAAAGGTTTTAATTCAACCCCTGTGCTTTGGTTTTCCTCTGGGCCTAGGTCCAGAGGAGTTCTCACTCCAACATAGTGTGACTGGATAGGAACAAGGGACAGCTTTGTACCTGTATTTATTTATCTATAAATACCTGTAACTGCATAGATATACTGTTCTTTCTGCTATAGAACCTCTTCAGAAGAGTACATTAATATTTCTATGTACCACATCATGGCAATGTACTGTGGAAGCTGGGCTTGAAGGAAAGGCAGTCATGGAAAAAAGCTCTCTGACAGAAGCTTAAAAGCAATGTAGCCCAACAGCTTTAGGGTGAGGTATCTTGCAGGGAGCGTTTTTCTGACAGAAGCACATTTCCCTCAGCTGTATTCACATCTTCTGCAGGCTCACATCATGGTTCAGTGATATAATTTATCCATCTTAGACCAAACCTGCTGCAGCTGTTAGACACAGAGCACTGACCCACTATGAATTTGCTCTGCTGATTCAAATTTTTTAGAGAAAGAGTTGACAGGATCAGTTTTCACTGTCAGGATCATGTACCAGCTGTCTGAAGCACTTTAACATTTTCTGAGATCCCATACCATCTTCAGCTACCAGAAAATAAACATAAGCTCCTTATTTTACATTTAGAGATGCAATTGCATGTCCATGCTTGGTCTGGTTCAAATCCATGCGGCTAGATGGTCCCCTAAGAGCATGAATTTGGTATAAAGACTAGAGAATAACACCCTCAGCCTTTGCTGGAACAGTTCCAGGATGTCTTGACCCAGGGCAAAGCCTCTGGTCTAAGCAGGGGGGCAGGGGAGTTCTCAAGGTGGCAGCAAAACCCATTATTTGAGATGTGGAGGCAAAATCACGGTGAACAGACCTGACCTGAAACGCAGAGCTGCTGCAGGCTTTGCTAGGGTTGGGCCAGTTACATAAATACACTGTAGGAAATGCGGACTGTGAAGTATTTGAAAGGCTCTTTTTGAAAACATACCCTTTTGCTCATTGTTTCAGAATTGCTTTCCTCCCTTTTGTCTTCTTTTGGCGTTTTTCAGAAACCAGATTTAACAGAAAGAACTTTCAGCTGCCTGGAGAGAACAAAACAAAGAGAGGAAACTTTTGATTTATAACCTTTTCTAAAAAACAAAAAAGCATGTAAAACATCCCCTGATGAGACCTGGGTCGTGATGCCACCCCTGCTCACCTGAAGGTGAAATGGTTCTAGGTGAGCTCAAAAAGAGCTCAAGAGAGAAAAGATTGTTGAGCCAGCTAAGGTTCCAACCTTGGTCTTTTTGAGATGACTTGTTTATTGAAGTTGCTGTGTGGAGTGTAATAGATCAGTGGGTTTTGAAAATTCACTAAAGGATGTGTGGGCTGAAAACATTAAGGCTATGTAAATGGAAATTTTCTTTCTAAAGAGTGAAATATGCAGATTTTGCTCATTGCTTCCACATAAGTGAGTGACCAAATGAAGAGAAAACTGATCAAGAAAAATGTATGCATAATAAAAATGTGTACATGCTTCATCTAAAATTCATTGCCTCCAAAGCCTCACCATATAATTACTTAATCTTGAGCAGCTGCATGCAAAATAAAATTTGCTTGCACTAGGTCTGAACAGAATTAATTTTTCCTGAGGATTGTAACATAACCAATACCCTCTGACTGTTCAGCGAGTGGCAACTGAAAACACCACCGAAGTAACTTGAATTAAAAAGAACCTACTCAAACCAGATTGATTCTGAGCTGACATTTGCTGGGTTTAATCATGTACTTCATTGTATAGCAGCAAGAGCCTGAAGAAAAAACAGAGCTACTGCACACAGAATTTTATTAATGAATCAGATCCGATCCCTGCATTGCTCTTCTCAACAAACATGAGAGGCTTTATGTCACAGCTGAAATACTTCATTCCTGCTGTGAGCTCAGGAAATTCGGGCCCCAGGCAGGAGATTTTAGACATTGTACCTATTGCCATGTCTTAGTTTCCTTAGGTTCCCAGAACCTCTGCAGGTAGGTCAGAGGGCTGGGGTCTCAGGAAGGGTTTGGGGACATTGTGCCTCGGTGTGGAAGGAAAGGGAAAGCCTCTGTGATCTTTTTGGAGCAGAACTTGAAAGGAAAGAGTCACTCCACCCTATCCTTTCAGTAAAATCACTCCTATGCTGACAGCAGGATTTGTTTCAATGTGCCTCATTCTTAAAATACCCGTTCCCATCAAATTCCCTGGAATAATATTTATTACTGGGTCACCTGCCTTGAAATGGGAGCTGCAGGCAGTGAAGTGACCAGACTGATTGCTGTCCTGGAGCATTGCTGTACTTTAACCTGTGTCCTCATCAGCCCTCCTGCAATGCTGCTGCTGTAAGGAATTCCCTGAGTACCAGTAAATTATTCTAACACCCCTCTGCTTGCTGCCTGCACAAACCACACAGAGGTGACTGACTTGGTTACACCGGAGTTAAGAGAAGGTCTCCCATTGACTGGATCAGACACCAGGGAGGTGTATGGAAAATTCAAGGTCCCAGTCTCGTGAATTTAAGAGTTTAAATTTGTGAATTTAAAAATTTACTCCAGTAAGAGGAGCTGCTTGCCAGAGATTCAGCTCCCATGGTGTACAAGGGGCTGAGGGATGTTCTGAGTTTACTATGGATAGCTCTTCCTTGCAGCACCAGGCTGCCCATTGCCATGCTCAGCTATGAAATAAAAGAAGTTTTACATGAATCACAGGACCAAAAACTGCCTTTCCCCTCCCCAAAACCCAAATGAGTTCAAAATGCTTGGGATGACAGCTGACGATGGCCATAGCCAGACAAGGAGAGTAGTGGCCCATGTAGTTTTGTAATTAAGCTAGGTTTGCAAAGTTTTCATTTTGGAGAAAAAAACCCATCAGGATCTCTTATAATTGGAAATGAAGCTAAATGGATGCCACTGCTTTTATTCTGGCAGCTGAATTCCAGTAATGCTTAGCAATTGCTGTGTTTGTAATGTAAATTTACTACTGTCACTGCACTGAAATAGATTTCTTCTTTTTCCCTACTCATCAAAGTAAAAAATTTGCTCCAGCTGCTGCTGATCAAGAACTTGGAGAACATTACCCAGCCTATTAGTATTCTGCACACACTGCCAGGTGCACAAATAACTCACTAGCATCTCTCTCAACCCAGTTAATTGAATCATGGCTTGATTAGGTTCAACAGACAATACAAAATATTTTCCAAGTTTGGAAAGTTTGACCTACCTTGGATGAGTAAAGAGTGATAAGGGACATCTCCACAGAAAAAATCAGTTTTGTCTGTCTCATCTGAATCCATGTTCAATTTTGTGAGCACTCTGGTTTTAATTTGCTTCCTTCTTCCTATTTCGGTTAGTGCCAGAAGAAAAAGGAGCTACCAGGTACCACAAAAGGTCAAAAGACAGAGCAAGAGAAATTTTAGCATAACTAGATTTTCTTATCCATTGCATGATTCCACAGCACACAGACGGGATTTCTGCTCTGGTTGTGCTCTCACACGGGACTGCCACAGCTCCATTTGACAGAGGAGGAAGGGATGCTGGGGAAGGTTTGAGCTGTGGAGCACCACGGGTCCATCCAGCTGGGTGTCCTGCCTCCCCCAGCAACCATCAGAGAGCACCACTCCTCCAGGCTGCAGTGTCTCAGTCTACAGAACAAGGCTGTGCTTTAGAAGGAGAAGCACAGGTACCCCCAAAGACAGGGAGAGTTGTTGGTTTGCCTGCTGAATTCAGCTGGAAAGGAAGTAACTGCAAGGGAAACGAGAGAATGTTACAGGTGAGAGGACCTTCGCTGCTGTGCAGAAATGCCAGACTTTTCTTAATGGAAACCCCCTTTTTTAATGGGAACAGAGTCCTTGTGCTCCTAATTGTCCAAAGGGTTTGTGTATTTGCCAGCAGAACCACAGAAATCAGCTAGAACAGTGGCTGTGCCAGAGGAATACACTCTCCTGCTGTGCCTTCAGCTTGCTTTTCTCTTGCCTCAGCTGACATTTCCCCGTTTCCCATGCAGGGGTGACCCAGAGAATCCCTTCCAGTCCAAATCTTGGGATGTAGTCCCGTCTCCAGCACAGCTGAAGCAACCCTGAGCCAGTGAACGGAGAACTGCAGAATCCTTGCAGGCTTAGCCAAATCTGGGGTGTTTGAGAAGCGTTGCCTGGAAAAGAGCAGGAGGTACAAGGGGCCACAGCAGGGCTGCACTGTCAGCACCACAGCACTGACAGCTTCCCAATTTCTTGGTGACCTGGCACGTAACAATTGGGATGAAGGCATCTGGAGGCTTTGGGCCAACACATGCATTTACTGCCTGGCTCTGTGTTCAGACTTGACCCTTCAGCCCTACCATCACTGCATCTTTTCCCACCTATCACCCTCCTGCCCCTTTTCTGGATTGCAACTGTACAAGATTCACAGTGGCTGTAAATCACTACACACCTCCACTAAAACTCACAGGGCTCTGCACAACCAGTCTCTCATTCAGAGACATCCAGAGATTTTATTATTTTGTAAAATATTAGGCATTACATGTCAGGGATGAATTTGACTAATTCTGACAAAGTTGAAGTTCCATTCATTAGCGTCCGTAAAATATTTTCAATTTCCTTTTTCATTGAAAATTGAGGTTTCCTAAATACTCACTGAGGGTAATTTTATAATAGGCATCAGCCTCAATTATTTGTCAATCCACTCAGACTCTATTTAATAAGCTCTGGAGTAGAGTTTTCTCTTCCAAATTGGGTTCTGTTTTGGGCAAATTTCAGTGAAGGACAGGCCAGCTCTTAGCATCTAGCTTTGTTCTGTTAACTGCCACGTGGAAAAAGAAAAGGCCCATCCCTTAAAAAACAAAATACAAATCAAGAATTAAGAGCTTTCAGCTGCATTCAGTTGTCAAACAGGCTCTGGAGTATTAACAGATGGAAACAGTACATATTTTGGTGTGATAAACACAGAAAGAGAAGAGT
Source organism: Eulacestoma nigropectus (assembly GCA_013397775.1). Taxonomy (NCBI): domain Eukaryota; kingdom Metazoa; phylum Chordata; class Aves; order Passeriformes; genus Eulacestoma; species Eulacestoma nigropectus. The sequence continues at coordinate 537,998 of VZTE01002601.1, forward strand.
CATGATGTGGAGTTAAACATCAGATTCTGAATTAAATCCTGGTTTTATGTGCTTGACAGAGGTGTGCTTTATTACAGCACGACTCTCAACTGCACAGATATAGTTCAGGGTCTGTCAGCATTTTCCAGCCTGTTTTGCAGAGGGGGAAGGAGGGCTGGGCTGCAACCCAGCTGAAACCATCCTTTCCAGTCACTGGTTTGGCACACAAGGTCTCCTCTGGGAACAGCAGTGCTTGTTCTGCTAATTATTCTTCCAACTGGTTTGACTTTTTTTTATTTTAAAGGAGAGTTTGAAAGGAAAATTAGGTGCAGGTCAAGTTTTCCACAATTTCAGATAACTTTTATGGCTTGAGATATTCTGTTTTTCAGCAAAACAAATTCGGTTTTTAGTAAGCACAGAACCTGGATGAGACGCTAAATACTGAAAATTAAGAATATGCACCTCCAGGTAGTTGATTCTAACCCTTCCCAGAAAAGACCTTTAGGTTGCAGGCTACAAAATAAGGACTAATTTGGACTCCTTCAGATCCCAAAGGTGTCAGTGTGTACCAGTTTGGTTCGGATCACTGTTGACTCAAAGTCAGACATCTTTGCAAACAGCACACTTATTTTCACTGGTTTGCAGGCAGGCTGGAAGCAAGGCAGTAAATATAAATATTCCATCAGCAACATTACTCCTGCGAATTTTCCAAATGAATATGGTAAGTGGAAATTGCTAAAAATTGATAAATACAGGTGATTGAAAAGGAACTGCTGTGAGGCAATTTAAACAGAGAAACCATGGAACAAAGAAAAAAACAGCAATAGAAAATTTTTTTGGCACGTAAGCAAGTTTTTTTCTTAAAAAGTGTATGCACACACAAAACCAGAAGGTAGGGGAGAAAGAAAGTTGGAAAATATTTGCACCAAGGGACATATAAGATTCATCCAGCCATCTCTTTGGAACCAGAAGATAAGGGATGAGTATTAATTTAGCACTAACAGGGAACTGGTTTTGGCTCCATCAGTTATGCTTATGCTGAACTTGGAAGAAGTTTTGATGGAAGACTTCAGCTTGAATTATCAGGAACCTCAGAATAAGAGGTCTGATTCTGCCACATCTGTGCGTTTGCCTGAGAGCTGTACATTTCTCTTCATCCAGATTAAGGAGCTGCTCTGCAGAGAGTCCTTATTTATGACAGCTTGCCCTCACAATCAGAAATTGCAGCCAAAAAGCTGGCATGTCAAACTCTAGGATATCTAAAGATAATAATAAGTAATTATTAAAATAATGAATAAAATTTTTTATCACATGAGATTCAATTAGGTATAAAGATTTAAAGAAAACTCTGCTGACTGCAGTGCATAGAGATCTTATAAAGAAAAGTCTGTCCTAATTGTGAATGCAGAATATTGGTGAGAAACTGGCACTAAGCTTATGTCACAAATTTGCCATGTACAGAAAAAAGCAAGAAAGAGAGGACATAGCTAAAGGGAAAACTGAACCATCCGTGCCACCTGCAGTTATAAAAGTCAGGCCAGAGTCTGATTTTCCCTGAGAACCAAATAATTCTGGCAAGGTACTTCAGCTGCCTGGGAAGTGTCTTGGAGTAGTCTGAACCTTCAGCGAATGATGTTGTGCATCATGAAACCCTGGAGGGTCCTTCTCTAGACACTGCTGTGGTGTGAGAAGATCCATTTTACCATGATTCTCCTTGGAGGACAGTGGTCTAAGGACCCCAAACTGTAGGCAGATGGATATTCATTTCTTCTTAAAAGTTGGAGGTTTACAAACACTTTGCAGCCCTTCTGGGTAGGTGTCATTTTTCATCTTCTGTGGCTGTCATGAGGTCCTACAATATTTACAGCAGCTCTGCAATATCTCAGTAACTTATCCAAGATCCAGCAATTTTCTCCATCTGTCACACTTTATGTATCCAGAAGGAGTCTCCTAAAGAAAAGACACTCTTGAATGTCTCTGTTCAAAGCACCCCGACTTAAATACCAAACACACTCTTCAGAAACGGCGCAAAACCGCTTGTCTACACTTGTAAAGATGTGTTTGTGCCAGAAGTTACTTTGGACTCTGATTCCATATGTGAGTGTGCTCATCTTTTAACAACATTTGCAGACTTTTAATTGAATTTGTTTAATCCATTTAGAAGAGAGTTTTATTCAGAAAAGGCACTCCTCTTCCAAAATAGGAAAAAACAGCTCACAGAGCCAATTAGGAGCCAATTATGGCTTGACATTCAAGCTTTGCATCTTATTCTACACGTTCTTGAGAATAAATCTTGGCTCACCTCTTTCTCCTTCCCTTACAGCCATTCCTTACCCAAGGCCATTTGAGAGAGATAATTCAATGAGGGGTGAGATAACACTTGCCTGAATAAAGGCACTGTTTGAGCCTGCTGCAGATGCACATGGAGAGCTCTCATGCCACCCCCTCTCTCCTGTGCTGCCGCAGCTCCTCCATCGGATGCTGTCACTTTGCTAAGGCACGCGAAGCTGGAGCCATCTGCTTGCTTCAATTAATTACAACTTGCTCCTGAGATTTCTGCTGGGACTCTCCTTTTGCAGGCGTGCTGAAATGAGAGCTGCAAGCATCAGGGGAATTGACCATGCTGTCCCATCTTTTAAACGAGAATAAAAAGAGATGCCCTTCCTAAATAAGAAAAATGTATCATTTCAGCTCCCTCAGAAGTGGCTGGAGATGTCTTTCTCTGCAAATGACTTTACCACTTGCACAAATAAGCCTGGGAAAGGCTGCAGTGTCAAGAATAGTTGAATTTTCAGCTACTTGCACTTTAATAAATAATGACAGGATGTACTTGGAGTTCAGCAAAGAAACTCCATTGCCTTTCTCCTGCCAGGACATCTAATACATAATTACAGGATTGGACACAAAGTTTCCTGACACAGCAAGGTTAGTGCAGTCATGCACTTGAAAAGATGACCCAGTGAAATTCAGGGTCGACAGCTGATAAGTATTAAACTGCTCAGGTGTTATGCACTTGGGTTTTGAGCTGCTCCGTTTGCTTACTTACTGGAGATCGGTTATGGGGAAACTGGCCACGAACACAGTGACTTTGGGGGCTCATTGTAAAAGAGAAATGTTCGTAACTCTGATAGGGAGATTTTTCTAAACACCTAAGTTGAACAATAGTAATATAATTTGCCAATATTGAAGCAAATCTTCTGGCTTACAGCCTAAGAAATACCATCTTATCTCTTATTTGTCCTCTCCTCCCAAATACACATGATTAAGGAAGGTCATGAAGCAAAATCCCCCTCACCCTTACATGAATGCTCATGTAAGCATATGATGTTACAGTTTCTATCACAAAAATATTGAGTCATCTGCCTAATTATTTCCAAATCGTTGAAGTAAAATTTCTATTGTCTTCTACTTCATCTGAGCTGCCCTGTGATCAGATCCTGGAGTATCATTACCCTGTCACCAGCCTTACGACCTGCTCCGAGCACAGCTTGACATTGCAGCATAAAGAACCAACCAGAATTTTGCTGGAGCGTTCCCAAATTCACTAAAACCTCCTTCTCACCAGCTGCAACGTGAGGCTAAACCATAAAGGGGAGGCTAAATCTAACTGCTTCGGTGTTGCTTAGAGTCAGCCAGCCAACAGCTCCTTAGGGTTCCTAACAGATTCACCCTTCCTTCCCAGGAGAATTCAGTGCACTTGTTTATCTTAGACTAGCATCTGCTGGCTCATCCCAAACACAAAGAGAAATCTAAAAGGCAAATCGAGCTTGCAAAGTGTTTCAGATTTGTGTCTCTCCCTGGTTTCCAGTCCCTGCCACAGAAGAAATGAGTTATAATGCCCTGTGCTTGAGGGGAGCACTGGGGTTGCAAGGTGAAGTGAGAGCAGCTTCATTAACAGCTCTGCTGCTGGCAGGAAAAGCCTCAGTGTCTCTCTTGGTTTAGTTTGCATGGGATAAGAAACGAGAATGGAAATCAGTGTAACCTGCTCCTTTCACACTGCCTTTGAGAGAGCCACAGCATCCTCCACCAGCAAAACCTGGGAGCTGTTGCTCTGAAGTACAGAGTTAGGAAATCTGGAAACTTCTGAGGACAACTGACACAGTTTATTCTTTTCTGCCTTTTGTTCAAAATATGTACAGGCATCTGAAGTCTAAAGGGTCATAAAAGTCACTGAACAAGTGCCACTTTAAGAGATCAACTGCAAATAAAGGAACATTCATCCAGCTGTTAAAATGATGTGGCCCATAAATGCCAAGAAAGAGTGAGTGTTTATAAGAGCTGTACATCTGCTACTTCTCCCTCTCCTTCCTATCCGTTCTGGATGCCCTTCAGAGGGTTCCTTCTTGTAAAAAAGGGAAGGGGGGAAGGGGGGAAAAGATGTGAATGAAGAGCTTTAAATCAGAAACACAGGTTGTGAACTCCTTTCTGATAGAGAACTGTGAGCCTGACAGCTGTCTAGCCTGAAACCTGACTTCTCTCTCCCACTCCCAGCACAAAATGAAGGAGATGGCAGGTTGCAGAGTTAGCACATTAAAGTCCCTTCTTCATCTATTCTTGCCAAGCAGCTGACTTTGGGTGAACATGCTGACAGCTCTGTAAACCTTTCTAGACTAATCTCTGCCAGTGACTGACATTCACAAGGGTTAGATGGTCAGATTATAACTTTGGGCTGGAACTCCTGTACAGATTCTCAGATTCAATAATCTACAATTTAATTAGAGAATCATCTCCAGTCAGTTTAAAAAAGAATGTTCTTCACACTAAGTTCTAGAATTCACTTTTCTTCAATAAATCAGGGAATTTATTCTCCCTGTCACACATCATCTACTTGTTATTTGCTTGGCTTAAATATTTCAGCAAGTGCTTTAAGAACTCTTGCTGTTAAAGAATTTAGGTGGTGAATAAATATGCCAGTTTCTTATTTCTTAAGCCCCACTGATGCCAGGGACCAGATATTAAAGGCAACACTTCTGCTGAGTTCTCACCACCAGAATTATACATTCACATTGTTGTCAGAGGGCTTAGCACTGGATTGAATCAGTTCAGTGCTCTTAGCACATCATCCCTTTAAACATCTGTAAATGAATAAAGCATATTTGATGAAAATCTGTCATGCACTAGTCATCCGCATTAGCAGGTTTTAGAATTTTAATGAAAATTATGTTAGGCTTTAATAATAATAAAGAGCCCAACCTTGCCCACATGGAACACAGGGGGACGTTTTTTGCACACAGATTAAGGAGTTTTGAATGTATGAACTAGACAGCAGAGCTTACATCAGGGATGGTGGAGGAAACTTCCATGGTCGAGAAATTATTCACAGGATACAAAGAACACAAGGATCAAGAAAGGAGAATTAATAAGAAGTATGTACAAGGAAATGAATGTACACTGGATTTATTCATATTGGAAAGAGAAGAAGTAATGTTTTTTTCAGAGATACCAGCCCATACCTCATTAAAATCCCCTGAAAATCCCAGATGCCTAAAGCTGGGTATACCTGGACATATGATTAGTGCTGAGTTCAGCCAAAATAGGAACGTAAGAATTACTTTTTGGGGAAAGGCAACTCTGTTGTGACCAAGGAATTATCCTCACCTTAGAATGGGATCTGTTGATTCTCTTCCCAGTCTCTCTGGATTTATTTCCTGATAATCGTGGGTCCCAGAAAAATACCCCTCATTAGTAGTAACAGCTGAATGAGTCAGATTCTGGGAAAATAATTAAACCAGACCCCCATGAGATTTCATCAAGAGCATAAGATGAATATTTGTGACTTGGCCCCTCTTTACCTGATCACAAAATCTCCATGGGCTCGAGCAGTGGGTCAAAACAGAACCACAAACATCTCTGAAGTCAGTTAAACAGTGGGATGCTTTTCATGTTCTCCTTTCCTCTGGGATCAGTCAGAAAGACAACCAGCAGCCCACTGTTAGCAGAAAACAATCCTTTGATGGAGCTACACAGGCTGCAAGAGCTTTGCCCAGCACGTGCCTTTGCAGAGTACGTCAGCCACCCTCTGAATTCGTGCTTCCATGTGTGGAAAACAGCACTGAAAGGTTTGCTTCACTACAGAGCAGACAATGAACAGTAATTTAAGAACCTGTCTGGCTAAACAAGACTTGCTAGAAATGAAAAATGACATTCCTGATACAAGGTAATTACTGTAGTTCCAGCCATCCAGTCAGGAGCAAGGCATAAGGGAATGCTTCCCGCATTTCATTTCCTACAAAATCACAGGTATTAATTAGCTTGACTTTTCAAAAAGGTGCTGCCTTTGACATTTGCACACATGCAGATTTTACAGAGGTTTGTAACCATCTGTTTCTTGAAAATATACTATGATTTCTGTGACCTGACTGAATGGCCATGCAGTGCAGCATTTAACTGCTGAGAAATAGAACAGGTTTTTTTTCCTTCCTTCATCCCAGATATTTAGCAGCTATATTAATGGAACAAACCCTAGTTCAGGTAAGTCTGCTGACTTTTCAGCAGCAGTAACAATTTCTGTGGATATTAGCCAGGGGAAGTAAATAAAGAGCAGATTAATAGCTGGTGATCATGTTGGTTTTCTGATTCGAAAGTAGAGGAGGTGAGTTAAATGATCAGATTTAGGTGAATCTTTGTTTGAATAATGAAGCACCAGGAATATTGTGATGCAATGCAAGATTGGCAAACCATGGATATTTTTCCCTCCTCAAATCCTAACATTTTCCGAAACAAAAGCCTCTCCTGGAATGACAGTGAGGCTGGTAAGTCTGCCTGAGGGTTCTGCTCTTCCCAGAACCTGGAAGGCAACATCTTTCTAAGAGCCTTGAGTTCTGTAAAATGAAAAAACAAAGTCTGCTATTTCAGTTCATGTCCCATCCCAAGCCAAATTTTCATCTAATTATCATTACACAAAAGTAGCTTGGTTCTTCCCCGAAGGTCAGGGCAGTAACTTTGCCACATCCCCATGGGCAGCACGTGCCACCCACCTCTGAGTGTGAGCACAAATCCACTCACAGACTGGCACATCCTCACCACATCAACTGCTGCACCTCTGCTTAGAATTTTCTGCTTTCTGTAAGTAGGAAAATACCTTCATCCATCCTGCCCTGGGCATCCCTGGATGAGATGGTAAATTTAAAATCTGTGCTGTGGTAGCCTTAATTCGTCACTGGCACAGGGCCTCCAGACATACACTGTGAGCTGATCCAGTGCCACAGCTGCTGACAGACGTCAGAGTCAGCAGCCAGGTACCCACAGACTGAAAGTCCTCGCTGCACACAACTGAATATTCCCCTGTCTCTCATTAGTGTTCCTCACAATTCTCATTTATGATCTTTCCACCATACTTACAAGTGCCTGGCTGTTAATAAGCACAGTTATTAGGCTTCAGATAAATACATTGCAGTAATTAATAGAGAGTAACAATTTGATTTTAAAGATATTGACTATGCCCCAGTATGAAAAATGACTTGACTGTCACTGCAAGCTCAGCTAGCCCTCCATTGGGTTAAACATGCAGTTTGTGTGGGGAACCATACAGAAATCCCTCATCAGTAAAATTACATTCATTACCCTGCAGTTTAGAAATGAAGCTGGTAAACCAACTTTATCTCCTCTCTGTGGGGTGAAGAGACTTTTGATAACAGCTTTTTAATTAGATGAGGCTCCTTAGCATTAGCATGCAGATAAGTGGAACTGCATGAATTACCTATACTTTGTAGAAGTAGATCTTTTGGTTTGGAATACAACAACGACAAAAAAAATTTTAACATCAAAAGTACTGGGGACAAGACTGCTCGTGAGCATCTGTACAAATTTGAGCAGGAGCAGCTGCAGATGAATGCCTGTAAAAGCGAGCCTACTGGAAGAAGTCTCTTCACATCAAAACCCAGAAAAATCCAGTGCCAAGTGAATATTAAAACTTCCAGCCAGCTCCCACTCGAATAAGAGCTGCCTCACACTCACTTTTGCTTGTGGGACCTTGATTATAAAACATTTATCACACTTTCATCCCTTGTTAAATGATTTCTTCCAGGGGAGTTCTTTATTGGCAAGCATATCTAGTGATTCCATATGCCAAGCAGGCAGGAAAAACTGCAGGAGAATGGAAAGGCTGAATATTTCATTCAGTCCCTGGTTGCATGGGTTTGTGCTTCTGGGGCACTCAGCAGAAGATACAAGGTTTATATAAAGCTTTTTCCAAGAAAATGGCTGCTAAGTTTCCCACTTTGAACCAGCAAGTCACACAACTTCTCAGGTGGGAGGGAACCCAGAGCAAAGCTCAGTGGTTCCCACAGGAGCACTGAAACTGCACTCCTGAGAAAACTCAGTTCCTCACATCAAGGTTTATTCACACTGGAGGCTCGAGGCTTTCTCAGATGCCCCACATTCTCTCTTTGCTGCTTTCTGTGTAGAGACAGGAGGAAAAATCAAGATATGGGCCAACAAGATACCTGCAAAGTCACCCATGGGAGTTGGAAAGGATCTTTGCCTCCAAGTTTTGACAGAAAATTGCTTTCCATGCTGGCTTTGAGCCTCCTGGTTGCCCAGGATGCTGGATAGGAAAATACCTGAGCTGTATTTGAGCTATACCCAGCCCCACAGGAGAACCTGATAAGTGGGATAGCTCAGGTCTGATCCTCATCTTGCTGTTCCAGAGATACACCATGGAGACCTGCTGCAGGGAAAAATCAAGTGTGCTGAATTCCCAGGAGCTCTTTGTGTCCTCTCAGCAGGCACCCGGGACCAAGATCCCTCTCCTGGCCTTGCAGCCCCTCCTCTTGCTGAGGTTCAGATCCATTAACACGCTTCCTCCAAAGGATTCCTCCTCACAGAGCACAGCTTTGTTCCCTCCTGAGGCAGGGAAAGCCTCCTGCCACACGGCTCTTCACTGAGGCTCTTCCTGTTATCATCAAGTTCTTCTGAAAATCCTGCAATACTCCCCTGTCTGCTCAACACTGAATTTTGTGGTGAAAGGTCTTGCCTGGGTTTGAAACAATTGCGGGGAGAGAGGAGGTGAGCAGAGGAGCACACACACCTTGCTGAGCAAAGACAGGTATTTTACATACCACACAGCACCACTGTAATTTAAACGATGTCAAATGTAGCTCTTAGGAACTCTCTGCTCCAAGAAATAAACTTGCAGACAGTTTTAATACCATTCAGTTGTCAAACAAAGTAGTAATTTACATAATAGCATACTACTGTGTCTGAAAGTCCCAATTCTTCCATAAGGCTCCTTGGCATAACACTTCTGCCTCCAGGATTATTTACATTATTTTATTCAGTACAATGCAGCTCTGTGGGTCCCAGTGGAGCGAGCTGTAACAAATGTATTTTCCTTGAAAATATGGAAGTCTTTTGTGCTTTTTTGACAGAAGAAACTCGATCACCTGGTCTCAGAAGATTTGCAGAAACTCACTCTTGGCTCCAGCACACACCAAAGCTCCTGCCCGCCAGCTCAGTTATGGAAATGGCTCTCATGCATTCTCCAGCTTCTCAGCAAAGGAGAGGTAATGAGCAGAGATGGGAATAATTAAATCCCAAATTTGATTCCTATTTGGCACACTAATTCTACTTTGTAATCCACATCCCCTTGTGCCTCCAAATGCACCGTGGCTAAAGAGGTTTTTGTTCAAGCAGTCAACAGGGAGGTGACAGCACTGACCACATCTGGTCCCAGCTGGTAGGGGACAGAGCAGGGCAGCCCCACCCCAAACAGCTGGCTTTTATTACCATATCAAGTAATCTGCTTAACATCTGCGTTCTAAACACCCATAAGCTCTTCTCAGGCTTTTTTCTCCAGCAGCATAATGTGAAGAAAAATAATTTAAAAAGGAGTGCCTGGAAGAGAGCGGAAATCCCCCCAGTTTTGGGAAGCGGGGTTTCCACCCACACTGTTATTGCTGCTTCAAGGGCACTGTGAGCCCAGGAGCCTGGTGCACACTGCCCACACCGTGGGAGAACCTCTGCTGCCCTGAACGAGGATGACTAACAGATGATGTAAAACCTGAGGAACTCAGGGGCAAGAGGAAACCGTAGGACCTGCAGTGACTTTCTGAAGGTCACACATTCTGTTTGCACAAATCTCAAGAGTCTTGTCACTCCAGCCCATTTTAAGACTTCGAAGAATTGTGTTTGTTATTCAAAATGATATTACTCCATTTTGAGTGAAATTTCGCACCATGGTATTTTGTGTCTGAACCCACTTTTTCCACACAAAAGCAACTAAGTTCCTAAGAGCAAAGCCTATTTGAGAGATGTTCATCTGGAGTTTTATAGAAGTATCTTCTATTTTGGCAGGTATATGACCTCCAAACTGCTCTGGACAGTGCAGTTTCCAGGAATCTCAACTAACCTGAGTTTCAAGGGCAGGCTGCTGCATTTGCCACTTCTTCAGGGTATTATGTCAGGACAAATACAGTGACCCTAATCAGAGTTTCACTTCACACAGAGCAGAACAAGGGGGATATAAACCAAAATGCTTTACCATGCAGAATGGATTTTGAATACACATACTGAACAGTACAACTATGCCAATAACATCAGTGGCTGATCTTAAGGTCGAAAAACAAAATATCCTTCTCACAGGTGTAGGACACCACCCTCATATGGTAGAGCAACTTTACAAAACACATTCAAGTTCATTGTGTTTCAGCCCCTTTTTTGTTCTCTTGGCTGCAAGTTCTGAATTGTGGGATCATTCAGCCAGTCACAGCTTCCCTTTTCACTTGAGCATTCCATTAGGACAACTCTCTCCCAGTCCCCCACAAAAGCTACATTTCATCTTGTGAAAAATAATCTAGAACTCTTCTCCAGTGATGTGTGCACATGGTTAGCCAAGAACAGCTCCACTGTAGAATTACAGCTCAGCTATCTCAGTATTTACTTTGATGAAAATCTAATCCTTGTTCTTGCCTCAGCAGGGCTGCCTTGGCTCAGTCTCTCTGCTCTGATAACCTTGCTCAGCACACAAGTAGCTGCAGCTCACAACTTTCCAGTGTGTGTGTGTTGTTTTGTTAGGTATATGCTGAGCATTTTAAAAAGTGCTGCAGTCATTAATGAACAGAATTTCAATTTACTGTTATCTAGCCATGTAAATGTGGGGGCTTTTAAATTCTCTGCTGTTAAAACCCTTGCTCCTGATGTTTCATTTTGGCTTCTAGGTATTATAACTACTGGTCTTGCATGTAAAATATTAGTTTACAGTATTACATCTTGCTCAAGTCAGTCTTCAGTTAAAGAAGCTGAAGCGAAAGTCCTCAGTCTGAAGTTAAAAGAAGCCATATTTTAATTTTCTTCACTGTGCAGGCACATAACCAACTTCAGGAAAAAGACATCTTAAAATGCCCCAAGGTTTTCAAAATCAGGATAAATAAAGCCAAGAAGACAAAAGAAAAGACACCTGTTACAAGACTCAGACAACCCTAAACACTAGGAATACTAAAATATTCAGCCCCTGTCCCTTCAATTCATCCATTACTGTCAGAACAGTGCTCTAAATAGTACAAATATTTATTTCTCATTTTGACAGTTCTAGCAGAGTTCATTGCATTTAGCACGGAGGAGACACAGACAGAGATCCACTGAAAGTGAGTTGAACTTGTGTCTCCACAAATCTCGAAATGCTAAATCTCTCCTATATCCCAGCATGGATTATCCATGCAAACAGGCAGCAAGAACCCACATCTAAGGAAATCATCTCACTTTGGGTGAAATTCTCTCTTTCCCAGGGGAGCAGGAGTATTTATTTTGGTATGACACAACCTCTTTCCCTTCCATCCTTTCTGCTCTACTTCCCTCAGAAAGGTGGGAGATCACAATGGCACTCAGACTCCAGTTTCCTGGATAAGCTTATGCATATGAAAAACAGGGATTTAGAGGTCTTAGTACATCAGAATGTCAGTGTCAGAACACCCTGTAGGAACAAACCTCTAACTTTATTTCAAGTTTTTTAGCACTTTCTTACATATCCACACTATATACCCTAGTAATGTTTTTTTGGGTTTTTTTTGTCTCTTACTGTTTGTGGAGATGGCAAAGGTGAAACTGATGCAATTATCAAATAAAAATTGTGGTTTAGATATTTTGCAAGGTCACCTAAACCTTGGAATAGCTGACACTTTGGTAGAGACAGAAACAGATGAATCAACACGCAGTCATTTTTCAGAGTGTTCAGCTATGAATTGGTGATTAACCTTTGGAGCATATCATGAGGGAAAGCGGCTGATTCTCCCTCTCATTGCCTTCAAATCAAAGCTGCTCATCTTCTATAGCCCAGACCAAGCTACTGTGTTCAGCACAGGACTATCTGTCTGAAATTCTTCATCCCATTCTTTGTAGCAGAAGAGACCACATAAGCATATAATCTTTTCCATCTGAAACTCTGCCAACCAGGGAATATAATTCCCAGTGCCCACAAGCCACTATTTTAGTGTCCAGCTCACAACCTCATTTCATCTTTCTTTAATACTGCGTGGAGAAGTAGCAGTGTGTTGGTACTGCCACCTTCTAAGCTCCTAGAAACGGTGCACTTGTCCTGAATTCCGAAATTTCCTCATGCTTCTTGTCAAATTAGACAGATATCAACTTCTCCTCTGTTGGGAAAGATGAAACAGGAAAGCCTTATAGGTATGATTGCCTGGCAAAAGATGCTGAGAATATGGAAACTATAAGTGATATTGAAATGAAAGCATACTTTGAGATACCAGGCCTTAGTCACTGAACAACTGGAAAACAATGGTATGGCCGACTGAAGGTAATCCCCTTTGATTGAACAATACCTTCTGCTATCACAAGGGTCCAAGGGTTAAAGCAGACCCTGCTAGCTTGGCAGAAGGGGTCCAAAGAGTAGTTTTTAGGGTTTAAAATATAACGTAGTATGGTAATGCAATGATTCTTATAGGCTGTAGGTAAATGCTATAGGATTTGTATCTTGTATTAGATTGGTTGATGAAGATTAGAATATTCAACACAGAAGAAGATTTATTGTATTGTAAATGAGAAACTTGCTCTCTTGTAATGCTCTCTCTTGTAGCTCTCTCTTTACACATGCTCTCCTGCACCTCTCTCTCTCTTTACTCTCTTAGCTCTCTACCCTCTCTCTCCTTTGCTTCACACATTCTGGCCTGCTTCTAGCAGCGGCTGGCTGCTTTAAGCAAGCCCACTATACCCAAGCCCTGAGCAATAAACCTCATGCTCTAAGACCCGACTTCAGAGATCTCTCGTCTCCATCCGTCCCAACCGTCCAGCCGAGGAGAAACATCTCACAGACTGCCTACCATCTACACTCCTCAGTGGGAATCATTGCAATGGGTACTCAGAGAGACCCAGCACTGAGCAGGTGTAGAACAGAATAGTGGGAAAAACGTATATCACTGGCAGAAAGCACGACCCATGTCCTGTACATGGAGAGAACACTGTTCACGAGTGGTAAATGGATCATATTCCTTATTGGCATCTTTTGATTCCTCGTCTACTTGGTCTTCATGGAAATACAGCAGAGACTTCAGATTTGTAATGAAGTACGAAGACTTGCCCCATATACAGTGAATTTTATAAGAGGGAAAAGTAAATTTGTTGTCAAAACGATCCTCCAGAGTTGATGAAAACGACGTATTTTCACCACAGTCTCAATTAAGATTGTTCACTCCTTTTGAAACAAAGATTAAAACTGCAGAATTCTTTATTAGATGGCTAACCATAGTGTATGTGGTCATGTGAGTCTGTCCAGAGATGCACTGCCATGCTGCTCTAGGCTGTGCTATTGCTTAGTTTGGTAAAAAAAAAGATACAGCAAATACCCCTGGCATACCTTCTGTAACAAACTCAGTCTTCTGGGACAGAAGTCAGTGAAGGATTTGCTTTGTACTTGACCTCAAAGGAGGACATTTGACTTTTGAGTAACCATACTAGAAAACCAGGTTAAGAGAAGAACTTTAATGAGAACCAGATGCTGTATCTGAACTGAATTTTCATGAGTTCATGAATTATAGAAACCCCAGGGGCAGAGGTGGTATCAAACTTATAATTCAATTTCACTTGCTATTTCAAAGTCCTATTCCAGCATACAGAGATCCAGGGGGAATCTGAACAACTTCTGTGAGGAGTTCTTTTTGTTACATTTGAATACCAAATAATTCACTGATTTGCTTCACACCTCAGATAAGAAACCTCTAGGTCTGATTCTTCCTCAGCTATCACAGCAGGTAGTCTCATATCCAAACGTCCTTAATCTGGGTAGATGTCATGTTTCACCAGTGTACACATGGTTAAAGAATTTGCAGGGCAGCTGAAAAACAGCTTGTCTTTGAAATCATGCTTAGCCTTGCTTGAAACTTCTCCCAGCTTTGCTGGATGCTTTAAAAAATGCAGTCAACCTACAAAATATTAAATAAAGCAGGCACTAAACAGCCTTTTCATGCCTTTGGTAGGAGATTTAAAAAAATATTGCACTCCCATTATTTTAAAGATGCTGTTGGTAACTGCAGCAAGTGGAAAAGGCTTTTTCTGCCTGTAAAATTTGTGCTACATAATTTTGCTTCACTTAAACAAGAGAGTGTGTGCACACAGAAACAAAATGTAAAGTTCTGAGCTTATTTATCTTTCCTCTTGCTCGGAGAACTGATACTGAAAGTGGCTGTTTGCAGTGAGCCCTTTTATTCAAAAGCCAGGCAGGTATTGGAAGAAAGCAGAACCCTGTCTGACAGCACCATTTTGCTGCTGCTCTGCCTCAGGTGTTGCTGGTTGAGGAGCAAAGGCAGCAGCGTGGAGCAGATGGCCCGAGGTGCTCCAATAGACTCGTGGAGCACACAATGCTGTGCATCTGCAGAAATCACTTCCAACCTCAGGCCTCTTAAGCTCAGATCTCTCTCCTAAACTATTTATTTCTCAGATCAAGGTTAATAATAATGTAGGGAAGCATTTGGTTTTGTGGTGAAGAGGGGTTTAACAAAGCTAACAGTGTGCCTACAAGCTTTGCTGGGGTTCTTCAGCACAGACGTGAACGTTCTGCTGCTCTGTTAATGGTTATGGGCAGTTCATCATCAGGCATTAACCAGCTGTCATGAGTAAAATCTCTGCAATCTACCAATTTCTAGACATATAATCTGGGCTATGGACAAAAGTGCTACCTTCTGGACCAGGTAATAGGAGCACGAGATGTTGCTGTTTGCTTTGGTTTTGTTTTGCTGAGAAACTGGCATTCTTGTTGTTTGGATCAACCCTAATGAAACATCTGCTAGGTTTTAATTAAAATAAAATGGAATGCAGTTTCCCGAACAGGTGGAAGCAGAAGATGATATACCATAGACCTGAAATCCCTCCATGTGTTCAGAGACTTTGCAGAGTCCCAGCTATCGCATCCATAAACCAGAGATGGAGTGTGTCAAGAACATTTTGATTGTGCACACGAGTCTGGTTAAAAAGGCATCTACTTAGTCAGGGAACAGCAGAAAGATAATATTCAAGCAGCCCTACATTACACCCAGGTAATGACTGGTGTAATGGTTTCTTGCTTCTGGTGTACTACATGGTGGCATTTTCCAGTTGTGAGAATTTGGACTACTCAAATCATTCACAATAAAACCTTAGACATCAAAACAGCAGCCAGACATCAAAATACATGAAGCACATAATGACTATGATATTAAAAATATCCCAAACCCACCAAATCTCTGATTACTGCTCTTATCCTTTCCCCATTCTCTGCTGCAAAGAGTCACCCCAAGAGGCTGTGTGCCTCGAGCCAGCTGCCAAACAGAGCAGGGCAGGATTAGCTGCTTTGGTTCATATTTTGCTTAGGCATAGAAGAGAGGTGGTGCTCTTCAGTAGTCTGCTGCCTCCTGAACTTGGCACGAGGGTAGGAACTGCCATCTGCATGTGGAAGGAAAGGGAAGGTAATGAAGAGCCAGAGTCATGCTCCGCACAATCCTGGCCTGGCATTAGAGAGAAAGGAGGTGATTCTGAAATGTGCCTGGTAAGTGCCCAGTGGAAGAGACAGTCCTGGTGCTATCATTTATGGACGATTTAAGTTTTCAATGACATAAGTGAGCTTAGTGAGCTAGAAAACCCGGCCCTTTGCCAAGGAATGCTTAATACTGATTGCTTTAAATTAGGTCTGTCTTTTAAGCACTGGCTTTTTATGCATTTACTGTCAGTGAGCCTGTAAGTGTTCATCTATTATTACTTTGGTGAGTACTTTCTTCTAAAACTGTAGTTCCAGAACTAACTAAATAACTAGCTAACTATCACACATGAAGCCTGAAAACCTTTCTTATTTCCTTCCAAAGATACATGTCATGAACTTTTCCTGCTGCAGACACACTACGCAGAGATCCTTAGTGTGCTCCATGTTCATCAGTAGATAGAAGCTATTTAGTGCATGGGGAATTTAGCTTTAATAAACTTTTCAGTTTATCAAGTTGAAACAGTTCAATATTATAAAATACTCATGCAAGAGTTGTTTTCCATACACAAACATCCACTGGTTTTTGAGATATAACACATAAAGCGTTTCTGATTTTTGCTTTCAAGATATTAAAAGTCTTCTAAGGACTAATGGTTTGTAAAATTTCAGTTTAATATCAAAGAATAGGGGAAAGCACATAGCATGCTGCATTTAAAAGAGCTCTTCATTTCAAGTAACTGCCAGGATTGTAATTGTGTGCAATAAAAGGTAAGATGTGGAGCTGGAAGTTTGACCTGCAAGCCCCCTGCTAGTTCTGCTTGCTCTATGCTTTGTACAGTGGGTTGATTACTGGTTATCTCCCATGAAACGAGGACTTGTCTGACGTGCTCAACTCTGTAATTCGTAAAATGCCTTGAGTTTGTGCTTCGATTTAGAAAATGAAACAGCAGCAGTATAAAAACAGATAAAACTTGAGTTAAGTTTTGCTTTCCAAGGGATGCCATCCAGGGCACTGCTCCCAGGCAATGGGTCATGATGCCTAATGAGGCACAAGCCTGACAGAAGCTGGTAATTGAAACAGTTTCAGAACTGTAGAAATGGTCTGGAGACAGCAGAGCATTAAGAGGGAAGGATGACCTTGGTATGAGCCAGGTCCTTACCTAACCCAAACCCGTGCTGTCCTATCCAAGGGCAAGGAAGTCACCAGACCTAATTAATTATAACAGATAATTAAGCATGCTTAAAAACATCTGTCCGTGATGTTTCAGTCCATGAGATAATCCAGAAACAAAGCACTTGGAAGGTGGGTTGGTTCTGACCGCCCATATTTAGGGCTATTTCCATAACTTTTCTTGCAAAAACTTCACCTCCCTCCTCCAGATGGAGTTTTGGGTTGAGTCAGGATTTTTGGACAGGCCTCCCACAAAGCAAGCTGCTCTAGCAAAGTCCTTGCATAGTTGAAAGCCATGTTTTCTTTCTCTCTCTCGTTGCCATCTACATTTGTAGGTCACATCTTCCCTGGCAGCTACAGAGATTGGTTTTCTACTGGTTCAGATGCACAAAGTAGTGCTTGATACGAAAAATCTGTTTAACAAGTTTGTTTATTTTTTAAGTCAGTTTGGCTGTCCTGAAATGTGAGTGACACACATTTTAACATGCCACAGTTTATTTCTGAGTGTGAATCACTTGCCACATCGAACAAGAGAAGTGTCTCAAGGAACCTTACAAACAATGACCAAGTATGAAGTTGCTGTGATAGGAATATAGTTCCTAGATAAGTATTTTTAAAGATCTGGGTCTGTGTGATCCAGGTCTCCCAGTGCCCTGACCCACCTGCCTTTGCTACACTCATGTGTGCTTTGCACAATCACTGTGTTAAACCTTTGCTACAACACAGACAACAAGGCAGGAAGATTTTTTTTCCCCTTTGTGGCCATTTGCTATTTGTTCGTGAAGCCAAAAGCTCAAGAACACAAAGAATCAGGTAAAATAACAGTCATGGGGGCAAGAGAGGAAAGGCAGGGAAGTCCAGCAAACAATTGGACATTTTGTGGTGTGATAGCCCACTCAGAGTTTTTGTAGAGGTAAAAGCAAACACACCTTACATTGCACAGAAACAGACACGGGTCTGGTTCAGATTAGAAAAGAAGTTGGCCCAGGTATACAACAATGGGCAGAAATAGGAGCAAAGATGGAAAAAAGTGGAATATTGGGTCTGAATTCATTTTTATAGCAATTGCATGATCCAGGTTCTCCAGGTAACACCTACAGAGTAGAATGAAGACCTGAGGCTTTGCAAAGCAGCCTGAATTTTGGATTTTATTATGTACCATTAAAGTGGTACATAACCGTTTACTCACAAAGGCACCCTCTGTTCTGGTCTGAAAAAAAAAGTAATTGCTACCTCTCATTACACAAGCATGCAAGCTAATCCTGTGTGGGGTTTCCATCAGCAACCACAGATGCTTCAAAGAAAGCCAGAGAAACTCCACAGCAGACAATTATTCAATACTCTAGTGGAGATAAAAGTACTTTCTAACACAGTTAATGCCTTTTTTGCCCAGAAGCCTGATAATCTGTATTGCACCAAACCAGTTTTCTATGTAACTGAAGAAGGATTTGGCATTTAAATGTGAAAGCATAAGGCAAGTTGTGTCATCAATGTTGCAGATAAAAGGGTTGTGCATTTGCACAGGTTGCATCTCTCCAAGCTCTACAGGAGATTACAGGGATAGCAAATCCAACTGGCACCATTCTCTGTGTAAGAAGAGACTTATCTGGAAGACCACTGAGCATGGTTTTCTTGTTTGAGGTTTACAGATAAAACCATACTTGCATCACAAGTTTAAATATTTATATTATTTGTAACACAGGCAAGCAGATGCCTCTGGTTTCGTTGCTATGTGAGCTCTGGCAAGGCAGTAACTTCTCAAGCACCTTCTAAAATAGATGGATTGCTTTGCTTGGACACTCATGGCAAGCAGCAGGGAACACTGAATTTAACACAACTTTTAGCATCAACAAGATGTGCTTCTGAATGCACATTGCTTCCATTCTGTAATTTGGTCTCCCAAGTACTTTAGGTTAAAGTTTTTGCCAGGTTAAAAAAGAAAAAAACCTTTGGCTCTCTGGTACTGAGGGGGAAAAAAAGCCCCAGTTTTGGACTCTATTTGAATACAAAATGTTTCTCTATGGGCAAGTTTTGGGGTTTGTGGTAAGCACAGAAGGCTGGGAATGTTTCACAAGTCAGGGATTAAGTTTACTCGGTAAGACTGAAGTGGTTTAGGATACTCTGTCAGTGAAGATTTGATTCTCTTTCCTCACCAGCTTTAATAATGACAGTAAAATGAATCCCCAGTGTGCCTTGTCACTGGCCTATCAGGCAAGTTTAATAAGCTTTCCTCTTAAATATTATATTGCACAGGGCCTTGAGACATCTTTTCCTAGTTATAACCTGTCCCAGTCTGGGCTAACCCTTTTATACTTTGCCCATATTCCTCTTCCAGTCCCATTCTTTTCTTCCCAGAGATACAAACTTGGATTCTGGAACTCAGGAGCACAGGTAGCTCCTGCCTTCCCCAGTGAGCTCAGCATGAGCTTTACTTACACCACTGCTTCCCAGCTGCATAAAAATAAAAAAAAAAACCCAAATCACTTCAACACTTGCAATTCCCAAGCCTAGCACTTTATTCTACTAAACCAGAACAGATTGGCCTACTTTTTTACATCCTAGTAATTGTCCATTAATAAATCCTACTCCTGCTCAGCCTTATCCTGCAGTTAGCCAGCACCAGCAAGATCAAATCCAAAATTGTTCCCAGGAGGGCAATAAGAAGGAAGAGAGCTTTTGCCCTTGGCAGGTGTCAGCGATAATGGTGAGTGGTGGCTGCTGACCTACATCCATCTCAGAAACACGGGAGCTAAAGAAAGCCTTGAATGCCAGCACTTTGATCTGCCTCTCTGCCCCAGTCTCTTCACAGGTATTGGAATCTCACGGGTTTGGATTTAGAGGGGGTTTTTAATGCCAGTAGGTGGGGGAGCCAGGGAAACGGTGCTGTGTAAGTAAACAAGCTGACAGCTCCTGGGCTAGCCAGTCATTAACGATTTGTGGCTATAAAGAAGAGCAAGGGTGAGGGAAGAGGACACACCAGCGTAACCACTGGAACAGAAAAATCCCTTCACACCGAGCCACGGCTGGAATTGTTCACAAGCCCTCTCGTGGTGCTGCCTGCCAGCTGCACTCCAGAGGTGTCAAGTCACTGCAAGATGCAGAACACAAGCTCTGCCTACAAAACAGAAGCTCAGGGAAGGCAGCACTTGGTTTGATCTAACCCAGAGCCTCCGTGACCTTCTTATCTGTGGTGTGGGGAGAGCAAAAGTTACGGGAGTAGCACATCCTTGCCCCATCCTAACCCCGAGTACCCTGCTCTCCAAGGGATGAGCGAGTCCTTTTTTAAAATGATTGTCCAGCAGCCATTTAAAAGTTTGCTTTACTTACAACTCTCTTTTCTTTCCATGTCCTTCCCTAAGTAAAGAATTTCCTTCTCTTCATTTGGTTTCACCGGCTTCCAAAACAAAACCTTTGAAAGGGCACCTCGACCTCCACATTTGTGCTGGCTTTTTCAAATCTATTTAGACAAACTGATTGCAGGTTCTGTGAGGACAAATCAATTTTAGACAACAGACAACTTAATTTTAGACTGAATTTATGAAGAAGACCCAGAATAACCCTAATTTAAAATAAACCATTTTCCCCTGAGATAGTAGAGCTTGTATGAAAATGGTTAAATGCCACACATTCACAAAGGCAAAGTCTCCATCCCATTCTCATTCCAGTATGCCACTAGAATTTCCATCTAAATTGCTGAGAGTCCAGAAGAAAAGTTACAAATCAAGGTCCAACTGGGAAAGTTTAGCTCTTTTATTTCCAAGCTGAAAGATGGTAATAAAGAGATAACATTTGCTTCAGGGAAAAAGCTTTGGAACGAGTGTCGCCCATTTGATCAACGTGCTGTCTACTTTGTCTGCCTCTCCTCCTTTAAAAGGCTAATAAAAAATTATTTCTTTAGAGACTGCACACCACGATAAGTGCAACAGAGCTGCAGACCTCTAGTGAAGGTGCTTATCAGCCACTTACAAAGGGCACGGAAATGAACGCCTCCTGACTTCATCAGCAGATTGGGAAAAATTCAAGCACTGAACGTGCCAGGTATTGCCACCAGTGGAGCTGAGCGTCTGTCTGAAGGCTCCCAGGGCCTGCACTGCACCAGCTATTCCAGCTAGAGACATGCAGTGTAGCAACACTTAGATTAGCTTCTAAATTTAGTTCCCTTCACCTCCAAACAGATTTTGCAGCTCCTGTGTGCTCAGATGAATGCACCCAGCAAGAGCAGCTGGTTCCCGGCATGAGGTTTGCCCTTCTTGGGTTATGATCTCTGTCTCGAGCTCGCTGCTGCTTTCTGTTCCCAACGGCATTTTCCAGGCATTTTCTATTATTTCACCCCAGAGCATCTACAGTCATTGTCTCACATTTATATCCAGAGAGGAGACAAAGAACCCATGAAAAATTAAAGTGTCTGATGCTCCCAAAGATGATCTTAAATTATGAAGCTTTCCCAGAGCAAGCACCATATTTGCTGTGGCACTGGAGCTCACAGGACACTTCCCCTAGAAAATATCACACAACATTCATTAAAACTAAAGGTCATGCTGAACTAAATAAGACAAATGAGCCAAGAGACCAGTACTCTGGCCACCACACAAAGGACTCTTGTGCTGAAGACTGCTGTATTTACATGCTTTTCTCACTAGTGAATGTCACCATTCCCAAGCAGAACAGCTTAGCAGCAAGCTCCAGGCATCCATTTCCATTTAATTGTTGGAGGAGACAAGGAGAGAGCAGGAAAAAAAGTAGATAATGAAAGTAGGAAGTGATTGTTTCTCAAAAATCAAGGTACGAGAGGGCAATCAAACCCCACAAACACAGTCATGCTGCTGTCAGCCCCGCAGTTGCTCCTTTCGGTACCTCATGCTCTCAATCATTCTCTTCATGCATTCTCTAAAAGACATAACTCTGCTTCACATTCGTGTTTATTTTTCAAGCTCTATTTGCCTTAAATGAGTTCTAGCAAGCTGATCTTGGGATCAAGCAATAACTAGGCTAGGACTCATAAAACAGGTTTATGATTTATTAACCTCTGATCGTGTCCCCTCAGCTTCACTGCTAACATGTCCCCAGCCCTAGAATTTGGCATTTATCCTCTGGTGTCAATCAGGACACTCCTCAAGGGCTCTGTGAAGAAAAGTAATGTTTTGCATTTCAGAGTGTTAAAGGAGAACAAGTAGAAATGATGGACACAGTCTCTCTTTGTCATCCATCAGCAGAATGTTGTGGTGGGAGCCCTCCCTGCACATTTCACCCCATGCAAGTGCTCACAGTGCTGTGGTCTTCCCTGGACCCCAAAAAACCCAGAAAACCCAGCAATCAGAAGCCCCAGCCACACACCTCAGCTGCAAAACCAAACGTCCCTCCACTTAATTTCAGTCCTAGACAATAAACTCGGCTCCTTTTTCAGTGCTAAAACATGACTTTAAGGGCTTAACCTGATATTGCCTGCATTTTGAACAGTCTCCCTGCCTCTCTTTGGATGAAATAAAAGTGTCAGTCCTTCAGTTGACGGTTAATTGAAATGGGTTAGGCTGTGCAGGGCTCTGCTGAGGCAGAGTCAGCTGTGCTTTAACCACTGCAGGGAGCAGGGCAAAGCTGGGAGGGGATGTTTTATGGGGCAGTGCTAATGGATCTACACCGACCTTGCTGAGCCCAGTACTTCCACAGCTGCTTGTGGGATTGCTGTAACCCTGGGATAGCTGTTACTGCTCCCAGCACCAGCTCACACGCCGGCTCAGAACTCATTTCATTAAAATAGAAAATTGTCCACCAAGCCATCACGTTTTTCTTTGGGGAGGATGCAGGGCTTTGGATATTTTACTTTTTTTTAAAGTATCAGAAGACTGTAGTGCATCAATGGACAAGAATTCCTGCCCGCAAAGGCTCTCTAAGGAAACAATTGTACTTTACAGATGTGCCTGTATAAATGTTTCACAGATTATCTCCTTTTGTTGATCTTTGCTATCCAGCTCTCCACTAATGACCTACAACTGCTCCTGAAGCAGCATGTTTTGGAAGTGCTGTGTTATTACAGGAGCTTGATTAGGGCTTATTGAAACTAATGGAAAAGTTGCCACCAACAGCTTCTTTTTGCTGGGTCAGTTTCAAATGTTTTCAAAATAAACCTGTCCATTTGCATAGCCTAGTGTCTAGTTTTGGAAGATTGCTTTTGGGGCAAGCAACAATCAGCCAACCTCAATATTTCACAGAATCCGGTGAGTAAAACTGGTAGTTAATGCCTTTACAAAAAGCCCCTAGTGCCATTTAGTTCTTACAATGGGAAAATTGGTTCTTTCTTGGCAACGAAAAACAGAAGAGAAAAAGACCTTGTAAGACTACAATCAAAAATACAAAATACACCCTTGGCAGGAGTTGCAAAGCAGACAGTTTTTCAGGCAATGAATATAAGCACCAGTTCAGAAAGCAAGCAGCTACAGAAAAATCAATGCAAGGGCTGAACACTTCTCTTGACACTTTTCCTTTTCTGAATGGCTCTCATAAATTAGTTTTTTAGGTTCTTGGAGTGCTTTGCTTCATAAAAGATTTAGCACTGTCTGGATCCAGCATTCTAGTCACCCCCCAAAAGATAATGTACTTGCTCATCCCAAGGAGAATTATATCGAAAGCAAATTAAAAAATGCAAGATATATCAAATCAAGGAGAGTCGGTCTCAAATATTAATGCCCCGTGTCATAAAGGTACAAAATTATAAAAACACTCCTTATAGGCAATTGAAAAAGCAGCAACTTGGCAAGCAATCAAGAAAACTGAGACCCTGGTTCATAGGTCTGCTTGAGGTGGTTCAGCAGAAGAATGAGGCTCCTATTCAAAGTACATAAATGGGTGCATAAACCCCATGGTTTCTAACTGGATGCAGCCCTTGTTTATATGTTTTGCATCACAAGGGTGTCAGGGAGGTGAACAAGAGTCTTCGGGTAGGAGCTTCAACTTTATAGATCACGAATCTGAATTAGAGCAAAAGTTTCATGTTTAAAGCAAATTCATTAGTGGGGAGCCTTGGAAATGTCACATTTTCAGATTTACTTGTACTGAGTTCTGTTCCTCTGCTAACAACTCCTAGGCCACAGAGCCAGAGGTGTCAAAGCCAGTGTGGGAACTTTCCCTCTCAGAGTACAATTTAATGAAGGAATCACGTCCCACCACTTAGATTTGACAACTGGTGACGAAAAGTTCACCCACTGAAGGCACCTCTACCAGTACTTCCCCAGCCCTACATGGGCAGAATGTGACTAAACGCCAATAAAAATTTGCCAGGTTCCCTGAAAAATGGCATGATGGAAATAGAGTTTAATTCCAGAAGACATTATTTTGTCCAATTACTAGCACAACACAGGCACAGAATTTTATTCAGTTACCCCTTCCGTGGCCAAATGAATTCTGTTCACTTAAATCTAAATCAAAACTGTCCAGACAGGCCACAGTGTCTCAAAGACTTGAAGAGAGAGGCAGAAGTCACATATTACTTAGCAACTTGTTCCAATCGGTAATTATGCTCAACTTTTAAAATCAAAGTATATATACCCCATTTTAAATTTATTTGGATTTCTTCTTCAGCTTTTTGGCCTTTCAGGTTCACTTGAAGTGAATGAAATCCATCCAAATGCCAGGAAAAAATTCAAAATTTTGGTATCCACTCTCGGGAGATGATAATAGTGGGACACTTCTGGGCAGTGAAAGTGGTCTTGGTTCCCTTTTTTGTACTCACCAGCAATTTGTTAAACTTATCAGGGACTGCAAGCAACACATTTGCTGAGTAAGGCTTCCTAAAATACCTTTTATGTGCTGGAGTCCTTCCAGGCAAGTGTCAGTACAAGACTGCTAGTCAGTGCCACACCACCACTGACCTCACACTAAATTCACTTTTTCTCCCCTCAGTCAATAGCCTGGGATGAGCACAGCAAGGGATTCTGGCTTGCACAATATAATGCAAATAAACAACTTCATGTTACCCAGGGCTGTGCTGCCCATGCTCCTCCCTTCCCCTGTTTGTTCTTTGTGATGGCTGAAGTTTTTTGTCTTGCCATGGATAAGTCTCCTCTGCTTTTACAAGCCTCTCTCATTTTAAAAGACTGTAGTTTTACTCCTCTCCTTCAGGCATCTTCATTACAGGGTACTTTAAAAAAAAACAACAACAAAACCATAGTGCAGTGTGCCAGTCAATAGTGAAATTATGAGAAGTGTAATCTACTCTTCCCACCCTAATGAGCTGATGAGTAAATAACTGTCAGGCCATTGCACTGAGCTATTGATCAGGGCTTCCCACAGAGCTGATGCACTGCAGAGGTACCTGCTGCTAACCAGCAGGGATCGATACAGGAAACTTCTGAAAACAATAATGAAAGGTTTCAGGCTCTTTACACGCGTTCTCTTGTGTGCTGGGGCAGCAGATCTTCACTGCTGGATCAATTTTCACTGTTAGATCACACCTCCCACGCTGCTTCCTGCCTTTCACCTTGGAGAGGTTAAACTTGTTCCTTAAACGTGCAGTACCTGGGCACAAAAGGCTGAGCAGGGAGAAGGGCAGTTCATGGCAGAGAGTAAAGCTGAGGTAACTTCACCTGCAGTGAGGGCTCCAGAGAAAATTTCCTCAGAGATTCCAGCTTTGCCTTCTCTCCCCTACCCAACACAGCCATGGCATCACACATTGGCTTTCTACTCTGCCAAGAGCCATGGATTCAAACTGCTTTACTTCCAAAAGCTTTGGAGGGGCTCCTCCACCAAGTATCATCCTGTGCCACTCCTCCTCCATTTTCCATACTCCCTTCATTTAGTGTCACATTTCAGAGCAAGACTCTTATATTCTGCTGCATGTTTCCTTTTTTTTTAAACTTTTCTTTTCAAGTGTCAGTTGAAAAGTTTTATCCCCTTCTAGACCTCAAAGTATAAAATTTCTTGTCCTCTGATCCCATTATTCACTTGGATGGTCCAATTTTCCCAAGATTTATCAGAGTTTTTGCTTTTTTCCTCACCTCCTCTCCTTGAAGCCAGGTACAGATGTCAGACTTGAATGTCAATTTTGAAGTTTCCTTTTTATCTCTTTCTAAAATTACATTTAATTTGAGCTCTTATAATATTTATTCAAGTCTATTTACAAACATTAAAATGAGAAAGTAACATTTACTTTTTTAATGAAGAAAAGTTCAATTTACATAGCTCCTCTTCAAAAGCATTAGAGGGTTTGAACAATTACAAAGACTTTATTTCATTTGGTCATCTGAAAACCAGTCCAATTCAGGGAAGTTTTTATAAACTGTAAAAATAATCACATAACAATCAAATCTCTCATGATTAATTCACAAACAGCTCTAACTCAAACTTCAAGTGGAGAGAACCAGCTCCAGATAAACGAGTGACTACTAGATATTGTGTCTAAGTCAACAACATATGGAAGCCCTGTTCTCCTTCCCACAGAGCTGAGAGTCTGTAAACACAAACCATGAGCTTTGTCTTTTATTTATATATTGTCTCTCACTGGGAAAAATCCTGAAACAAAAATGTCTTCTTTCTATGGACTGCTAGTATCACTCTATATCATAGAAAACTGACCCCAAATAAAAATCAATTTTCCTATCATAAAACGAGCCATGTACTATTTTAAAAATACTTTTGGATAGCATTTTTCAAATGGAAAAATTCAAGAGAACATTTGTTTCTTGCCAAAAAAATCAACATGGTATTTGTGTAACATGGACAACTTTTGCTTGCATAGAGAGCCCTGATGCACAGCATGTTTTCAAAAAATTAGGTACTAAGTTTTCAAAATCAGCACAAGTTTGCACCTTGACATCTTTTTCTGTGACAGAAATAAGTTTCAGATCATCAGAGCTTTCTGCAGGACAAAAGCTGCATCTGGTGATTTGTTGTAAGAATTCTTTAAGGTCTTTGCTGCTTCACCATTTGTGCCCTGTTTTTCCAGCCTTCACTGTATGCTCTGAATATTTGGCTTCCTCACATACCCCAGAAGGACACCATTCCAACAGTTATTTTAAGTAATGTCAAACTTTTCTTGCTCAAGCTCAATAATTAAAGCTAAAAAGGGAAGGTAGATTGGACAAGACATTGTATCCCTTTCTACGGTGCCCTAAATAATTTTATTTCAGGAAGAAACCTGCAGCAGATGGGTACCTGTCTCCATTAAAATGCAGCAGAGGAAAGTTTAAGAATGATCAATGGGATATGCTGAGGTCTTCATGTTAAATAAACAAGAGAACTTGATGTACAACTAAGAAAACAGGGAGTGAGAAGGAAGCTTAGACAAGAGATCACAGAGGATAAGTTATCAAACAGAAGACCTTGAAGCAAAGCATATTTTGTTCATTTCAATAAAGAACATAAGATTACACAGAAGACGATGGAAGAAGATTATTACTTTCTCCTCTGACAGATTCATGTTTGTATCTTTTTTAAAATTTATTTTTATATAGCTGTACTATGATCAATTCCTTCTTTAGCCTCCACTCCCAGGCTGTAGATCTCAAGCCCCAGAAGCTGGAGTGCAGTTGAGTTACTCAGTCAGGAGATACTGTCAGCTATGACATTAAGGAAAAAAAAAAAAAAAAAGAAAATAAGAAACCTGGAAACTACGATGTCTTTAGAATGAACAATGGGCAACATAGCAGAATGCACTGAAAGCTATTTCATACAACCAGTATCTAGACTGTTAAACTTGATATAAATAACTTGCAAAAAGTAAAAAAAAAAAGTATTTATTCTTAAGAAACAATTTATTGCAATCTAGACTCCCAACCTCATTTGAGCCATAGGTAAAAAGGCAGAAAAGACTGTAGTATAGATCCTAGCAACATTCAGCATTGGCTGTAAGGGCTCATTTCTAAGATTTTGGTTCATGGACTAAGTGGAGAGATCTAATCATGTGGAGTGTGATCTCTGGGTCTACTAATTGAGGAGAAGCACACCCACACTTCAGTGAGAACAAAGATGGTATATGAACCCAGAGGATGGGCGATACCCTGAAAAATTCCAGCCTCTCCTCTGATATATAAAGCAGTAAAAACAAAAAAGTAAAAGGCAGCTAGTGACCAACCTGGACCTTGCTCAACATTAGAATCTCATCAGGCTTCTCCTCACTTTCATTTGTGAGGGTCACCTTCCTCACAAAGCAAATTTCCGAGTCCCTGTGAAAGTGATAATAATTCCAGGACGAAAGATGGAAGATGGTAAAGTTCTCTTCCCATCACCTTGGGAAATGGTGCTAATAGACAAAGAAGAGCTGTGATAAGTCTGCAACCACAAAAGGATAATCTCCCTGTCAAACAGAATGCCAGCAGACATCAGAATACTAATGAAGGAAAAGCTTTTCTGGTGCTCCAGAAAAGGATGTGACTGGCATTACACTGTTGATGTCTGGAGTACAATGGTTTTACTGCCATAAATCTGGTGGGGCCATGTGTTTTCACGCACTCAGGATCCAAGACAGGTTGGATTTTGCCTGAGAGCTCATGCATAGCATCATAACTGCATTTCCAAAAATTGGATATGCAGGATAGAACAAAAAAGACCCCTCTGTATGTGAGGCTTGGGCTGCCATATGCCAATCCTATAGCTAGTGGTGGTAGCCAACACTAATCAGAGCTACAAGATGGCAGATTTAGAAAAAAAAAAAGAAAACCTACATGCAGGCACTTCATCTGACAGCATGTAATTAGGCTGAGAAATTCATTGGCCACTGGATGCTCATTAAGGCTGAAACCATCCATCAAAGTTGAAGAGGGAGGGGGCGTCAGACAGTTATGCAGTGAGGGCAGGTGACCCCAAAGCTTCAAGGGCCACAAAATCTTCACTTCCTGGTCTTAAGCCTTTTGTTTTTCTTTTTTTTTTTTTTCTTTTTTTTTTTTTTTGGTGCCTAGACTTTAGGACAAAAGCTTTAAGGCAGAGGAGAGGCAGCACAGGTTATTCCTCCTCCTGGCATGGGAAGGAGCTTTCTTCTGCAGTCCCATGTTACAGGTCAGCATAGGAGTCCAGTAGGTTACTAGCAGGATGTAGTAACTAGCTGGAGGCACAACCTGGCCATTGCCACATCCACAAATAATTCCCAGAGATTACTGTTGACACACTGTGCCACTGCTCCTGGCATGCACTGGCTGCTGTTCCAACAGGCACAGGAACAGTCCATATCCTGCATTCCCTGCGTGACAGGCAGGTTTTAAGCACAGTTGTTGCCTTCCCATACACAACACGAGGGCCTCCAATGTCTTTTGCAGCCTCCACAACCCTGTTCAGGCAGTGTAAGTTCAGCCTGTGCTAAACCAAAGCTGTGAATGGACGTTATGAGGTCTCTTCCTTCCTTTCCCCCAGGCACTCTTGTAGGCTCCTTTCCAACTGGAGGGATCACAGGAGAGGAAAGGTTGGTGGGCTTCTTTCTTGCAGAATTGGCCACAGTCCAGACTCAGGCATCTGTTAGAGAGCTCACTAATTCTCTTTTATAGCAGACTTGGCCAGTAAACCTGGTAACAGCTGCACGAGCTGTGCCTGTGATCCATACAATTAATTTGCAAGCCTGTCATTGTTCATCACTAGATGACAGCAATGCACTTCTGTGCAAGCCTTGAACTGTTACTGGGGGCACGACTCCAAGCAGCCTCATGTGGCTCCGTGACCTGTTTCCATGGGGTAATCACAGCTCCACCAGAAAATGGGAAGAGGATGCACCTAGGAAGATAACTCTGCCTGTATGAGGTGCCACAGTCCCAAAGGAAGAGGAGGCATCAGTGCAGGAAAATACAGATTCAAATAAACAGTGGTGGAGCTCAGGATTTATCCCAAAGAGGACACTGAAACATTGGCTCTCCTCCTCTCATCACCATGGGGACAGGGGAACATGTCATGCACGACTTTTCTACATCCACATTGCACAAGTTCTGCTGCAATACAGGGCAGAGACATGGAAAGAGAAGCTTCTAGCCATGGGATTCCATATAACTCTCCGTGCCAGGGATACACCTGATGGCTGCAGAAAGGGGCACCACAGGAGGAGTGAAACCATGGAGGAAGAAGGAAAACAAGTACAAAACCCCAAGCAAATCAAACAGACTGGATGCATGACCAATTCACTACCAAACACTGCTTCAGCTGGAGCGAGTAGCATTTAATCCTCCAATCTCCATAGGAAGGCAGCCTATAAATTTAGTTGCATACATATATATGTACACCCACATTCACATAAATCCCTGTGTGAGAACAAGGAGCATGAATATCTGCAGCTTCAGTAACTCCTTGCCCTTCCGGCAAGAGAAGAATAATTTCTTGTTATTTATGTCTATGACAAGCCATTTATTTACACACAGTTTTTTCACACTGCCTTTTTTTCCTTCTCACCTGAAATTTCGCCTTTGCTGTATAGTTTTTCACTTATGATAATTATTTTAATTCTGAAGTAAGCTTTAGGGTAGACAGTCTATATAGAATATAAATGAAGCCCTTGACCACTTGAGGTCATTAGACACTCCATGACAAGAAAATTATTTATGAGCAAGAAAAGTTAATTTTCTCTACCTGCAAGGAATAAGTAGATCCCTGGTAAGGGGGAAAAAAAAACCCAAAAAACCAACCAAACATAAAAAATTCACAAAAAAAATTCCCCAACCTCGCCTCCCCCCACCAAATAAAAAGTAACAAATAACACCACCACCACTCTCCAAAAACCAAAACAGCAAAAAAAAACAACCCCCAAAAATAACCCCCAGCCCAGCTATAAAAGCACAGGGAAAGGTTCAGTTGAGAAAAAGGAAAGGCTTGTGTTTGCATTGCTTTTGAAATAACAATTTCTCTGGATTATCCACTCACAGGTGTCAGGGAACGAAGCCTTGTTTCTCTCTCACTTTAGTACAATAATCTATGGTTATTTCCTTCTGGAGTGGGACCATCAACTAACAAGCTGGTCATTTTGTCCTAGTGGAAACCATCAGCCAGAATTGCTCATCCTGCATAAAATATCTTTATTGAGTTCTCATTACTACAAGAAGAAAATCTTCTTAAAAGAGCTTATTAAAGGAAACTGCCAGTTCAGACATTCACCTTCATGACTCTCATAAAAGTCCCTTATTTTTACAGAGGTGAGAGAAGTGGAGAAAGTAATAAACATACAAGCGATATTAATGTAACGAGTATTGATGACTGACTGGGAAGAAAAAGAAATAGCAATTTTCAGCCCCACAGTTCCTTGAAAGGTCCATGAGGACCCAGTCTGACTTCCCACTAGGCAAGATCTGCATGTACAGATACCAGAAGGCACAGAGGAAAAGAACAGTGGCTGCTCCAGGAGCTGAATGCCCTGTGTTATTTTGGCTTTAATTTGTCTAGCTAAATGAAAGAGAAGTGGGCTGTTTTTTTCAAGAGAAGTAGAATGAGTTACCAGAAGTTGAATCTTCGAATTTTTTGGCAAAGCAGTGAGAATTATTTTCTGTAGAATGAGGAGTTCTTACGATGAATGTCATCCTGGAATAGCCCCACCCTCTTCAAAACTAACCGAATTAGTTCTTCACTAAATGAACCCAGATGGCCCTAAAGTTGTGATATCTTTTCAAACCGAACACTTTCCTCTGGTTTTATGACTGTGCACAACTTGTATTCTTTTGTCCTTCAGTGCAGCACCCGATCCAGTACACTTGTACTTAACTGCAGAACTTCTTGTGCTTTTTCTGCACTTCCATTCTCCCTCCTCTTGCAAACTTCCCTGCCTTGTGTTCACTCCCCTCCCCACCAGCGGCTACATTCGCCCCTTAGCCCAGCTGCTGGTCTGCAGGAAATCTCGTTTCCAGCAGGTGTGACACTTATTCCCACAGCCCATTCAGTATCTTGTATCTCGGAAAAAGAAGCTCCTTAAGAAAACAGGAGACAATGTCACCGTGCTTAAAGGATGCTGATGATTGGTCGGGGACTGGCTGCTCCCTGTAATGAAAGGGAATGTGGAACCAGCCTCAACTTTTGCAGCTCTTCAGGGAAGCGTTGTTGTTCTCCCTCTTTAAATAAATTTCAAGCAGACGACAGGTGAACTCTAACTGCAACTCCCTCTGTAGGCAATAAAGCATCTGATGGAATTTCTGCACATCTGTGAGTGAAGAGATATGGATTAATCAACACATATCATCATCTACATGGAACGTATTAAAGCCTCCCTTGGACTGCTGTGCAAGTACATCCTCTTGACATTATTTTGATATTCATATCTCAGCCTTTATCTGTGCCTCATCTTTTGGGGTGATGGATGAAGATTAGAAAAAACAAATCTCAGTGAAGAGTTTTCCTTTGAAAAATATTTGCTCCAGCCTTGCACACTGTACATCAGGGCTGATAAAACCAGATCAATTTTCTCCATTGGTTTTCATTCACGGGATGGTAGGGAAAACTGGCCAGTCATTTCTTGACATTTTCCATCTCCACACTTCCAAATGGAAAACGTGTAAAACTGACATTTCTTTTCAGAGAAGAGGTTTGCTCTACCATAAAAATCTCCAGTTAGAGCTTTGTAATTAGCAGAAAGTTCATTTTAACTTACAATGGGAGTTTGGAAAAATGTGATTGCACGTTAATTCTGACAACGCGAAAACACAAAACTGAGAAACTCTGAAATGGTTGAAATTTACCAGACAGTGCCTTCCAAACTTGATTGGGGTGGGAAGGAAGTTCAGCAAACATCAGGTTGTGATTTGTAAGTTTGAAAAGAGATACTTTTTAACCAGTAGAATACATTTAAATAAAAACGTATCAAAGATAACAGAACTATAGAGGAAGTAGTGTTTGTCTAAACACAGACATAATTTGATTATCATAGGGATACTGGAAATATCAGTGTTGATTTATGCATTACTCTTTAAAATTTTGGCTTTGACATCATCTCTCACTGAGTCTTGAGACTGTCTGGCAAGTTTTGAATGGCTTGCTTCAAAGAACAGCAGCCTGTTCTTTGGTGACACATGAGCTTTCCTTTCTCAGACTGATTTCAGCCAACTTTCTCTAAAATTCAGTTTTGTCCAAAAAACCAGCCTAACTGAAACCCTCAATTTAAACCATGATATAATAGTAAGTCTTCAAATTCCAGTCTAAATTTATCCAGATCCAGTTTTTAAATGATTTGGTGTTATCTTGTCAACACCATTCTCTAGCTCAAATAGGTATTTCTTATATTTGTAGGTCCTTCTAGATGAATCTTCTGCACCTTGAAACTGCTTTTCACCTACCTGGCTAAACAAATAGGCCTATTCATCAACTTATCCTCCAAAATGTTCCCAATTATGAACGTGGTTCAAATGCCAGATCAAATCTTTCTAAATAAGCCTCCTCATCAATCTTTGTGGGTAAACATCTGTCACGCACCTAAGTAAACTGAAGGGAAAAGGAGATTCGTGGCCAGACAGGTACTTGCTGTACTCAATTTCTCTTCACAGGTTCATCCCTCTGGTTTCCTGCTGCTTGGCAGAGGCAGGAAGCACGTTTGTAGCAGCCAGCTCTGACTGCATTTGGGAAGGTTTGCTAACACGCCCTTTTTACGGCACTATGAGGACACAGAACAAAGTCACAAGGGAGGTGTTTTAAGACAGACACAAATACCTGACCAAATGCCACCAGCAGCAAGACATGCTCAGTAACAAGGATACGCCAGTGAGAAGAATGCCCAGGTCCAAACCTAGCCATGATTACAGTGACTAAAAGAGCTGGTAAAGGTGTTTAACCCTGCCACAGAGCAGCAGCCAAGCCCTAACAAAGAGAGCTCAGAGTTTAATTTCTGCAGGCACTGCACTGCAGCAAGGGCTGCAGGTACCAGGGCAGCTGGTGCTACCCGTGCTGGAGAGAAGCTACTGGACACAGCAAACTGATTCAGCTTTTTGCACAACTCCCTCAGACAATTCTCACATTTACTATTCTGCTTAAATCAATGGGATGATGAGGACAGACTTGCCTTGTGGCACGATTGCAGTTTATTGGTATCACTTGACAGAGAAGAACAAAGAAAAGGACATTAGGGAATCTCACAGGCCACCAGAAACCTGCTGTCCCACCTCAGCAGATTGCTTCCATTACACTGACAATTCACATCTCTGTTGCTTGTCAGCTGCAGAATAAAACAGGGCATCTTTAGCAGCAACAATGTGCCCTAATTGGAATTTTAAAAGAAATTACTTGCTTAAGAGCTCACTCGACACTATTAGGAATACACATTACTTTTTGTTACAGAACGGGAGTGTTTTGGTAGGAACAGCCTCTTTTGACTAATTTCTCTCTGCATCCTGACAGTGTAATGTTGATTTAGCACCATGCCTGTCAGTTATCTTCGAATGGTAATTCTGTCTTCCAGCTGGGGAATAAAGCTTTAATAAAAATATTTATGGAACATATGATTTTTCTTAATGATGCCTAAGTTGGGCAGGCTCCACTTACAGTAGCTAAGCAAAATGCCACCCAAAACAATTACAATCAATTCTTTTCAATCTATCAGCAGTTAGACTTGAAGAATTAACAAATGCCAAACTGGGAGCACTTACAGCAAAGTCACTGAAACTAAATCAGCATCAGGGAAAAGATGTACTAATCAGCAATCTGAATGGACTACTCTGCAACTGCTTGGACATCTGCACCCTTAATGCCTTATGCTGCTTTGGTTAGGTCTTTTTGAATCAAATGCTCAAAAAGTCACTGCTTGGCAATTCCAAGAAAGTGACATTTAAAAGTGTGGTCAGGGGAAATAAAGTGAAATACAACGGACAAGGCTGAGCAAAGAGCCCATTCGTCTTTCACAAATAAGCAGGTGGAGAAACCAGGGCAGACTTACAGAAACAGACAAAGGAGGAATCAACTGAGCAAACCAAGAACATATGGTCCAGAGATGCCATTGCACCATCTGCCTCCATTTGGGATGGAAATGGCAGAGATGGGAGTAAATCCATCTTTTGAGCAGCAGCTGGACAGCTCCTCATTCCACAGGGAGTGAGCTCCCTGAAACAAGACATTCCAGAAAGAACTATTCTTGTTTACTTAAGAAAAGCTTATGTTTTAACTTTTGGCCGCTCTCATCTAAAGCCTTTCCATCTTGCTTCCATCCAAATTGCATATCTCACAAAACATAACTGGCAGCCCTAAAATCAGGAATAACTTGCTGGAACAACTAAAGTAATCTTTGCAGTTGGCTGAAAGTCAGCTGAGACCGTTGCAGTATTCACAGAAATGCAGACTGAAAAAATCCCAGAACAAAATAAAAATGAGTTTCATCAGCAGTAACATGTTTACAACTTGACTGTTTTTATTTATCCAGGAACCAGCAAAGAAAATCAACGGAAGGGTGAAATGAACGCTGTTCCCCCAGGGCAGAGGATATTTTAGAGGTAGATTATCTCCAACTTTCTCCATAGGAGAAGCTAAAGATGATAGCCAAACCTGATACCACAATCCTATTTTGCAAAGTGTAAATACTCATCAAAAAACTTTTTCAAAAGAACAGCATTGACTTGGCAGCTAATCAAGCAAGAACTACTGATTTTCTCTAGGAATGACCAATCCATTGTTGCAATGTCAGCTTTTATTTGGGGAATACACCACAGTACATCAATGCAGATGTGCAGGCATGCAAACTATTCCATCTGACAACTGCCATCTTCAATTGCTCTTTTCCTGCCTCCCTCAGTCTTCTTGTCTTAACCTGTTGTAATGAATTTTAAAATCCCCCTTGGGACCCTGCCATCGTGTAACAGTTCCTGGCAAAAAGGGATTCCAGCCTGTCTCAATTAGATCCGTGGCTTGGTGCAGTCATTACACAATTGCACAGGAGCAGCTGGAAAAAGTGAAAGTAGTACAAAACACACATGCACGAGTGCAGCCCAGAGACACATTTCTATGCATTTTTAAGCTGTATCATTGTAAATTAAAAATCATATTTAATATTACTCCTGAGTTTTTAGCCAGCAAGCAAATCCAGCAAAATCTCACCCAGAGGTATTAAAAGAGACAGCAGTGGTTCCACTGGTGTCCTGCCTTCTAAAACCAAACGAGGACTCAGCTCTGATACAATAGGAGCACATATGGACCAGAAGCACATACTAGGCAGCTACTACAGCCCTGAACTCATCTCAAAATCCTGTGAAAAACCCACTGGGATCTGAAACATTAATCCGTTTTCAAGTGCTTGGAAATCAATCAATAGATTTGTACTATTGGCAAGGAAGGCTCAGCCCACATCTTCTGAAAGAGCTGCTGATTTGCTTTGGAGAACAGCAGCTTTGTCTTTTCAGGAGAAAATTTTGTTTAGCTCTAAGTCCAAGGAATTCTCTCTGAGAAAACAGATCAGCCTGATCTTCAGCCAGGTGTCTGCCATTAAAAGACAAACAGGAACTTCTTCTCTATGGAGGTCATTGCTATTCCTTAGAAGGGTCTCCACAGCAAGATAGCTCAGTTTTAGTTCTGCAGGTGATGCAATTCATGTGCTTCTTGCAGTGACACACAGGACAGTGACCTGGACCACACAGGCCTTGAGGAGTCAGAGCGCTTGTGCTGGAAGAATTTTAAGTGCCTTCACAGTTATTACAAGTATGAGCCAGAAAGCTGCTGCATAAACATCCCCCAGTGCCAGTGGGAGAATATATGATATACTAAGCTATCTTGAATCCCAGAAGACAGGACAATGCAAGAACTTTTAAGCAGCATTTAACTCTCTTTCCTTCACACTTGAATCGCCTATTCTATGTAAGAACAGATTGCTACGTTCCCGGTTTCGTCCCAATAAATCTTCGTAACAATCTGATCGATACACAACCCTTGTCCCCTTGCAATCAACTTTGCCAATAGTTCCAGATGCATGATCAATGCCTGTATTTAAGCCTTTCCCACTTTGCTGTTAGTTACACATGTAGCACACCCGATCACTCGTGTTTACAGTATAATAAACAGGTTACTGATGTAAACTTCACCCACATCTATCCCTACAGAACCTCAGTGTTCCCTGGGAAAGGTGATGGCTTTATAACTGAAAAATTCTTGAGAATATTTTTGTCTTCACAACTATCAAAACAAGTAGATTCCATGAAAGAATAGCTCCATGTGATTTTATTTCAGAATTAAATCAGAACAACAGAAAGATTGTGAGACTGTGCAGTAATTAAAGTCATGAAAAGCTTTCAAATTCTTATTTTCTACATTTTCCTATCTTACCTTGGTCACCAGAAAGTAGTAGTTACTCTGCTTTAAGTGGCACCTTCCAGTGCTCATTTATATACACCCACTGCCCACTGACACATTCACAGGCGTGATATTCTCTGCCTCGATCAGCTGCCTATTTTGGACTCAATAAACCCCCCCCACAAATGACCTATTCTGTCTTAGTTAAGGCAAACCTTCTTCTTTATGGTTATCACAGGCAGCAACATTTAATTACCCACCTGAATTTATTCATTTTCATTTAGGCCTGCTGCACCTCCAGCATGCTGTGACTGATGTGGTCCGGGAAGTCATTTGCTCTAAAGAAGAGTAAGAGTCCTTGGCATTTGTAAGGCAGTTATCACCATCAGGAGCTTTCACTGAAATCACAGGGCAAACTGCTCGTTACAACTGCAATTCATACCAAGCTTAATTTCCAACATGATGTAAATTCAATGTATCACGTTGGACTGTAGAAGAATACATTTGCCTGCCTGGTTTCAAGGTTCATCTTCATTAGGACTTAAACTCCACAGTTAGCTACGATAAATCAGCTCTATCAAAACAAGGCTCTGGTAGCAGCAGGTTTCCAGCCTTCGTTTCAAATCATCTCTACCTGTAATTAATGCTTCATCATTGTCCTTGAGGGAGAGCATCTGTTTTCACAGATCATGCTAATGCTTGGTTAAATACAACCGTCTTTACTGTTCCCCAAAACATATTTGGCAGATCTTAAAAACAGATTGAATCAGATTTTTCAGGAGGTTTTTACAACCGCTTTCCTAGACTCTTTATCATTCCCTTTACAGGTCTCAAGCAATGTTTTTTTCTTTTCAGTAACTGACAAGGAAATTCCATCCTACTTCCACTGCCTGGAGACAGAGCTGCAGTATAGAATATTATCATTATTACGTTATCATTATTCTCAATTACACTGAGCTACAGTCACAAACTGTGCGTGATATGACCATTAGCAGACCACCTATTAGTGCTGAGGAAAGTAAAGGGTGAAGCTAATTAGTAAAGGGATACCAAAACTTGCAAAAAACATGCATTTCTCAGTGTAACAGTTTCAAGCCCATTCTGTCCTTGAAGAGAGACCTTTGCCTACAGACACGATGTAGAAAGGGCAGTAACTCCAACCTCAGTTTGCTTAACCCCTTCCTTTCCTTATCAGCCCAGCTCAACTGCAGAGACAAAACTCATGGTCAGTGATCAGGCGTGATAAGAGACCTGAGTGCTTTTTTCTGTAGTTGTATTTCTTTTCTTACTACAAAATACTGATGCTTTCCCTGATCTCTACCATTTCACCACAAAGCACGAAAGGCACACCATGGTCTAACAGGGCAATCCCATGCAACACCAGCAAAATATACAGACTATTTTCCCAGTCCTGTGCAGGAAAACAGCAGATGGGACACTCCAAGCTTATGGCACCTGGCTAAGCTCTCATGAGCCTGAGGGGAGAGCACAAATGGCAGGTCAGTCTCTAACTCACCCTCTGCAGTAACAGCTGCCTGGGCTTCAGTGGCTCACATCACCTTTCTGCTTTCCCCACACTGTAGGCAGAATGGGGATAAACAACAGGGATGTAACAGCTGTGGGATGTAACTCCTGCATCCAGCCTACACCTATGTTATTGCATAAAAATCTCATTCATTAACACAAATTACAAGTACTTGCTTGCCCCACTTTAGATAGTATAAGGCTGGCTCAGAGTTTCATTCCTCTAGTGGTTAAAAACCACCTTTTTGCTGTGCCTTACTAAGAGAAGCACTGGGAATTAATAAACACCACACTGATCTTCACTGTTACAGGTCTGCTGAAATAACAGAAGATATTTAACAACCAATATCCCATGTTTCTGGGGCATGCTTAACACCCACTTCCCATCATTTCACTCTACAAGTTGTGGTACTTTCAAGTTAAGTCGTAGCACCAGCGCCTTCAGAAAATTCCCAGCTTAGACAGATCATAAGCATGTAATATGCTTGAAATGTTTTAGTCTCATATAGGATTAAAAAGAACATAGACTCCAGGAACTGTTGGTTAGGGCATTCGGGGTTGAGCCAACACAAATCCATTGTCAAGACAGAAATTATATTTTAACTGCAAAGTGAAAGAGGATAACTCTAATCATCAGAGATTACAAAGGCAACAGTCTTAGAATCAAATAATCATATTGCCAGCAGAACCATTTTATGGAAAGTATAGCTCATGATAGAGTTTGATAAATAGCACCTCATTAGCAGAGACTCAAGGAGCCAGACGTTAGCGGGAGTTAGAGTCCAGCCAGATTTGTAACAATGTTTTCGAATTAAACCATTCATTTAGAACAGCCAGACAAACTAAAAGCTGAGTTTTACAGTTCCTGTACATTTGTTAACCTCATCAGGTACCAGCCACCATTTTATTCCCAGTATACTGCAAAAAGAATGATTTTCCCTCTCCCCCTTTTACATCCATACAATTGTCTGGTGTTTTCAGGTAAAAGCTTTAATAATTATCAGTACGTTGAAACTGTAACAATGGGGGAATTTGCACATCTGATGTTCCTTAAACAGGAAGCAAGCCTTGCAATCCAATTAGCTGCCTTTCATGGTAACCCTTATTTCTAACCTTGGGTAAAACTCTTTCATGTAAACCACTTTGTGCTCTGAGCTCCCAGTGTGCCTGGCATTTATTTGTCACTGTCAAAAAAAATAATACTATAAATGAATGTATTTTAACTCTGAATGTTAAAAAGTAAGGGTATTACAAATGCAACTAATAACAGCGTTTACAATCCCATTCCAAGCTTCTATTGGATTAGTCCTTGTAGACTTCGTACAGACAAGGATAACTGAGCAGTCGTATGACAGGGATTTCTGTTAGGGAATAGTCTGTTGTGAATTCAGACACCCAAAAAAGAGCAGGAGAAAGCTAAGTGGATACCAAGTCATACCAGTAAGAGAGCAAAAAAAGCACCAAGTGATCTCCCACCAGCGGTCCACCTGCAGCAGACAGAGTGACAAGTTCATGCTCTGGGGCCTCAAGCTGTTTTATCTAACTCATTGAGCAGAAAGTGACAGCATTTAACTGTAAGAGTATAGAGGAAGGAGAATGTTAAACTCTAGTCTCCTAACAAGAAAATTCAACTGATTACTACTTCAGAAATTGTGAAAGCAATTTCTGTTTAATTCTTTCAGAAATTCCCACGTGACTCCAAGTTACACTGACCTGCAGGCAAACTCGTCTGAAACCTCTGAGGCAGTGAAAGAGACTGCACAGACAACAGATACTGGGAGCTGCAAAGCTCCTCACTGGTTTTTTTCTGAAAGGCTCCACATGACAAGGATCACACACCGTACTCACACATCAAAGAGTGCCCCAGCACCAGGCACAAGTTTTAAAGCTTACTGCAGCACATAAATACCACCTACCTCCCATCCTGGTATCTTAACTTTGACTTGAGGCTTTGAATTCACATCAGAAGTTACCTATTACTTTGATTCAAACAAAGCAGTAAGGGCATGTGTACTCTGCTATCATCACATAAAATAATCCTTAGCCTTTTATCAAATTAGACTTGTTTTATTGTAAGACTGAGTGATCCTTAGAGAAGGAATAAGCTTTTTTCCTCCCCTCATGTATCTCTAGACAGATGACACATTAGGTTAATATTTGGTGCAGAATTAGGTCCTAAAACAATGAAGTGCAAAAGCTAACAAATGAAAGGTAAAATAAACAAAATAAAAGACCAGGCAAAAAAAATTATAAGAGAAAACAAAATGCTCACAGCCCTTATGAACTTATCAGTACAACTTTCCCTATAGTAGAACTATTCAGTCCTCTGAGCAGCTGACAAGAGTTGCCTCAAAAGCAGTCAGCAACTCATTTTTTTTTTATTCCTGGAAGTACTTCATATTACATTATTTTACTTCTGTGAGACAAAGTCAAGAGAGCTCTTACACACAACAAGAACAGAACAAAAATAAATTCCCTTTCTCTATAATTTCAGAAGGCTTCTCTAAGCTCTGAACAGATGTGAAAAGCACAGAGCAGCACAATCACTATTCAGCCACCACCTTTTTGTATCGCTAAAGGCACCTGCTTACCAGATGCTAATTGAGGTTAATCAGACATCAGTTAGGAGAAACTGCATTTTCACCTTTTCAGATCAAAATCCTCTGTAGTTGTAGCTTGCCCAATTACCCTGTTCTAACGAGACAAGAAGCTGCCTGTTTGAAGCTACCTTCTGCCTTGCTGACCATTTCGATTTGTGACACAGTTTGCTACCTGCAGTTGTTAACTTGTCTGCTGCATTTGCAGAATTATCTGTGCACAGTGTCTCTGGTAAATTCTTCCTGGTTAGTATTTTAGGAGCGGAATAAACATATTCATGAAGTAGCACAAAATTTTGCTAAAATATTCTGTTAAATCATAAGTAATTTTTCTAATTACAATGCCTTTTTAGTGAGGATATTTCCTCTTCGTAGGCAAATCCTTCTATTCTTTTTAAGCATGAAAAGGAGTTCTTAACATTGTGTATGCTCTCATAAATATTCTTATATTCCTTCTCAGATATTTAGCAACGTTCTTCTTGCCTACAGTTCATTTGCTTGCACTTTATCAAAACTGCAGTGGAAGCTGGCCTGCTGCTATGATCCATATCCTTCCTGGATTCTCTTTCTTGTCTCATAAAATATTAAACAATATTAAAAAAGAAGAGAAAACAAAGTGAGAGTTTTGTTTTATGAAGCCATCCAAGTTTTAAATGTTCAATTTTCACAATTAAAAAGACATCCAGTTCTGGAATAAATAAAAATTAGCTCATTATTATAAAGATAAATTAACTCTAAGTGAATAATGTTGATATCATGGGTACCTGATTTGCAATAATTTACTCACTGAAGAACTGTAAGCCAGACAATTTGCATTAGAATGGTTAAGTACATTAATTAAATTATGGAATTACTACTGGGTGATTAAAGACTGAGAACAAATAACAAGTAAGTCTGAGTTCATTTTATTTATCTACTAGCTACTAACTTCATGACTTAGCAAGATTGGCAGTTTAATTAAACTTGTCCCTATGGGAATTTATCCGGTATTGCTAAAAGTAAATATGTACAGGAATTCACTAAGGAATGACCTTGCCTTTCAAGGAATGGCTTGGGAATGGGAAGGAAGACCTTGTATAAGGTCTTTTTTCAAAATCACTGGGGCAAAAATCTTTCATGAACTTCAGGTTATAAAACCAAGAAGAAATATCCCCACATTCTCACTTGGGACTTTTATAAATAAATTCATAGAAAAGTGGATGAAACACAGAACAAAATAAAAATTGGGCCATAAATCTGTGGCTGGCTTCTCACTTAACGTGGGATTACAAACAAGGAATTAATGCCTTGCTTGTGTGTAAGGTTTTAGATCAAAGTGAAAAGTCTTTGCTATCTGTTGGGCACCTGGTGTAGTCAAGTAGGTATTTAGTGAGGTTCCAGGTTCCTCTTCTGGCAAAAGAGGATTTCCTTGCAGTTAAACACCCAGCATCATGAACAGGGAACTCATGCTCCTTTAGGCTCCTGCTGGGCCCTAAGCATTCCTTGACTGTGCTCACTCTTGGAGAAAAATAGAAGTTGGAAGTTACTATGTTCTACAGATAGGCCAAGTAGTAAAAATCTCTTTATTTAATGTACTCATCCTCTCATT
Organism: Eulacestoma nigropectus; assembly: GCA_013397775.1. Classification (NCBI taxonomy): domain Eukaryota; kingdom Metazoa; phylum Chordata; class Aves; order Passeriformes; genus Eulacestoma; species Eulacestoma nigropectus. The sequence goes on from VZTE01002601.1 coordinate 580,894, forward strand.
TGTCCCTTTGGCATTCCAAGGTGATTGTTAATGAAAGCCACAATTCTGCGAAGTATTATTAAATCTGCTTAATGGGCAGCAATTTGCATTGAACGTGCATGTGTGGTGTGAACTCTCACACAAATCCTCCAACACCACTAAGTTATTGTTAAGTCTTGGATTACATTTGTGCTTTTTGGCACGCTGAAGACCACTTGGCAATGGCTGGGAAGCTGGAGTGTTTTGATCACTAATTATAACTCTGCCATAATTGCATTACTGAGCTATTGACTTCTCCCTCACCCCATCGCTTTAACTGACTCTGTACAGCCCTGAGAGATTTTAACAGTTTTTTGGGGCAGCTGCCTTTCTATAAATGCTCTGTACAGCACAAGCTATGATGGGCCTGACTCCTCTAATCACACAACAGACCAAACAATAAAAACCCAGAATTTTTAATAACAGTAGTCATTAGCATACAGTTGTGTCCCAAGGATAAAACATGGGCCAATGTATATGTGCATCCACACCTGGCATACACAGTATTTTCCATTAAAAGACATTGGCAATTCAAATATTTCTGGTTGTTTGCTCTTATTGTACCAATCACATTTCTAATTTCTCCCAGGCTCTTCCAAGAAAATGATTTAACACACAGTGCAGATCTTCCATGTAAAAAGGACCAGAATTTTTTAATTATAGTAGTTTCAAAGGATCTAATAGCAATAAGGTTCCCATGAATGTTCAGAATCTAAGAAGCCTCACAGCACTTTGCAAGGAGTAGCAATCATTCAGCAGAAATGTTAGAATGCCCTTTATTCCCTTTCTCTATTTCCCAGCAAGCATCCCAGGAGAATCATGAGTTTTAAATTTGCTCAGGCATGAAGGGATTGTGCTCCCCTTGAGCCTTTGTATTATGATAATGCATACATAAAGGTAAGTTTTATTAATTGGAGATCTACCCACAGGGGTTACTGCAACAAAGGAGGCAGGGGAAAGGGAACAGAATGGAAGAAGGAATGACCCTACTGTGCAATGATTCCAAGATCCAAAATTCAATCCTGATACACTCCCCTTTGAGCCTGCACCTCTTTACTTGTGCACTGATTTAATGTGAACTATTCCAGGCAGCACTAACTTTTTACAACTCACTCCAATTTATCGTCTTTTTAGAAGAATCAATACTCCAAACTCACCTTTGTACTTACCTTAAGAATTGCTCCCAGGCAAGATTGGAATTCATTACTGTAGCCTTTGCATAAAAGTACTGTGGGTTCATGCTCTGTGCCTTCCTAACAGCTCTCTCTGCCTTCTTAACACCAGGAGCACAGATGTGATAGATTCCTCAGTGTTCTCCTCATTGCTGTCAAATTACACCATATTTCACCCTTTCTTATTTGTGTCTTATATCAGTGGCTCCTCTCATTATTGCTTTCTTCTTATTTCTTACCATGTCTTAATAGCTGAGGGATATACCAGGAAGTTTTGATGGTGCTAGACTCCTCCTCCCATACACAAACATGAGTAACCTGTTGCCCAGCCTTTCCCCCATCCCCAAAGATTCCCAGCTGTCGAAGTGAGCATCTGCACCTTGGGAAACAAAAGCCTCCATGACAAATGCCCTCTTGGTTTCATATCAGCTAAGCAGGCTTTAGAGGGAAGGAAGAAAATAAAACGTGGTGTCAAAGCTGCTCTGCTGCTCCATCACTCACCCGCTCTGAGAGCCAGCAAACTCATGCTTTGAAGACAATCTGTGAGCTCTGATTTGTTAGAGGGAATGTCATTGTGAAAATGCTCCATATTCACCAGAGTTAATTAAAAAGGCACCTGCATCGAGCAGATTGACCTAATTATGCTGTCACAGATTTGTAGTGGTTTCAAGTGAGACACCCAGAGAGCCCCTCAGGGCAGAGACCGGTCCAAAGACAATAAATACTGCAAAGAGCCCTGTCATGTACCAGCACACTTGAAGAGGGGAGAAGAAAACAGCTGGCACAGGTTGGGGACATACAAATCAGCCTTCAGACGTATTTGGACAGGATAGAGATGTCCATTAGTTAGCAGGAAATAACTGTGCTTTAAGGGAAAATAAGCAGGTTTTGTAATTTTTAATAGCTAAATTCAGTGTTATATTAAAAAATCACATCAATAACAAAATTCCTTCGAAACCAAGACTACTTGTCTCAAATTTTAGTTTGGTATGAAAAGCTAAAGTGTGGCATTCAGGCAAAGCTGAAAGAAAATTTGTTTCTAGTTTCAGCCACCAAACGTGAAAAACCACATTATTTGCTTGGATCTTCTATTGTCCTACAGAAGTCAAGATGTTAAATATTCTGCAAAGATCTCTTCATACCTTATTCTGTATCAATTCAGTGGAACAGCAAAGAGCATAATCAATAAAACCAAATGCTTTAAGGTTTCTGCAGCTTTTTGGGTTGTTGCTTCTGTCCTCGATACTTAAGCAGAGCCCTTTCACAGTTAAAATTTAAAACACTTACAGGGCTCTTCCCTCCGTTTCCTGCTGGAGACTCATTCTCTTTTGAGCTAAAGGGCACAAGCAGAGTGTAGCTAAAATAAACTTAGTAGGATCTGATAGCTGACAGCTGTAGTTTTTAAGATGAGGTTTGACAGGCATTGGGAAAAGCGTACACTGTCTTCAGGAAATTCAAGCAGAATCAAAGGAGGCATGAAATGGGCCTCACTCTTCCATCCTGCGCCGTGGCTGGCCCATATGTTCTGGGTATTCCCAAAGCTGGCTCTGAGCAGAGAATGCCCTGGGCAGCCAACAATGTTTGTGCATCAAGCTACAGAAAAGGGAACCGGCCACTTTACAGATCCCTGTTTTGCAGGAATTGAGCAGGCTTGGTCTCCTCCCTCCATTATGTTCTTAGGGCATTCTGTGCCTTGGAAATAAACTCCACGTTGTACAGCATATGAGGGCTGGTAAATAAATCTGACAGCACCAAGCAGAGCTTGAATCAGAGATGTCTGTCTCATTCCACTCTCAACCTGGCAAAGATAGTGTTTTTCATGTCATGCTCACCCACATTCGTCTCAGTGGCATCCTGGTCTCCGGTACATTCACCTGGTCACAAAGCAAAGTCTTCGTATTTAACCTCATGTCTCTATTTAGCAACACCCTACCAATCCAGCTGGAATGGAATTATTCACAAGTTTTCATCGAGCCCTCCCACACCTGCCACATATCAGAAAAAGAATAATTTATTAACAAAGGGCTTGCATAGTTGATATCTCCTCAGGTAGCTCCAACCCCGCTGGCCCTCCGAGTTACCTCAATGCTCCATCAGAAAACAATAAGCAACACTCTGTTTCCTAACCTGACATGTAAGGGCAAATTGACTTAGAAAGTTTAATTACTTTTTAAAAAAAAAAATACTTATGGCATTGGTTGCCATGGCAACACATTCTCATTAGATGGCTCAGAAATGGCAGTATTGAAGAAACAGCCTGTCTTTGTAACTGCTAGTCCCACAATAAAATATTATTATTAACTGTAAATGCTTTTTTCCTGTTTAGAACTACAAATGCAACAGCCAGGGATTGCTTCTGCACGAACTGCTATGGAAATTTGTGTGCTTGTAGTCCTGTGAGCTGCTGCTGAGGCAGTGGGAAAGAACAAACTCTGTGTAGCATATGACAAAAATGATGGGTGGGTTTGGAGAATTGGGAACAGCTCACCATTGTACAAAGTTTGATTACTCAGAAAAATATTCATATGAATGTCCTGGTCTTAGTCTTTTCTTAAAGCTTGCTTAAATCAGTTTATACAAACCAACCAGGGACTGCAAATGCTTTAGGGAGGGAAGTGGTAAAGCAAAGCAACCCGTGAATAGGCAGCCTGGAGCACAACAAGTTGTTGCCAAAGGAGAAGGCAAGGTCCCATCTTCTGCTGTCATGAATGTGGAATCCTCACTTGCTTCTGCAAGTTTTCCTCTTTTCCTGGCTCTTCACATTCCTTCTCTACTTTTCTCTCGGGAATAAAGCTTAGATTAAAAAATGTATCCTGGAATAATCATCTTGAAAACCACTGATGAAGTGATGCACTGTCTGAACATAAGCACGTCTTTTCTGTTTAAATATTTTATCATTTAATTATTAATACAATTTTTTAGAGTGGAAAAATCCTACAGTTCTTCTTCCATCATCTCAGCTCTGCCCTTCAAAAAACTTGATAGGTATACATGAAGTGTAACTCAATTTTCCCTCTCTTCTTTCCTTTTCTTCCCCCCTCCCTGTCCCCCAGTATCCAGCTGGTATATTTTTGCTGGCTTAAATTAGGTCTTAATTCATGCCACCTAGCCCTTGTTTACTCCAGAACCTTTAAGAGCATCTGTGCTACTTTTTCTAAGAACAATTGCAAAAGAAAACCAAGAATAAATCTGAGCTGCAAAAACCAAAACAGAGGTTCTGTCAGTAATGTTATCTTCTGCAAAACAGTTTCAGAAGAAAAGAAATATTTATGTTAAGTGAAATCAAATGTATTTTTAACCTTTTAAATGATGTATTTTTACATGGCATCATAGGGAAGCACAGTATTTTCTTCCTTACTCTTGACAAGATAAAAAGATACAACTAACCCAAGTTTAATATTACAGTCCTCTCTTTCAACTAACATTTCCCAAAATGATATTTTGCTGTTAAAAATTCATCTGGTAATGCTGATGCCTTGCCCTTATCAAACAACACATTGGGATTTAACACAGCTGAAAGATTTTCCCTTGCTCTTATCCCTGGATATTTGTACTGTAATAACCAAATGAAAGAACATATGTATAATGAATATATGGCACAAATTTCCCCCCAGCCTCCAGAAGTGCAAAACACAGCATTTTCTGAGGAGGGTTTTTTTGCTTCTACATTTTTATTCCAAAGTCTTGGAACTACTTCACTAATTATATGCATTTTCCCCACTTTGCTGTTGACATACACCAGGAGAAAGCAGTAGGACAAGGTTAAGGAGTAGTTTTCCACAGGACCTTGAGCTTGTCTAATGGCATAAAGAAAGTGATGAGCGGACTGAAATTTCTAGAACGCAGCATGCAGTTTCTGCAGCACAGAGCAGCTATTCCAGTGCAATTCGTGCTTGGCTTCTACCAACTGCTGCTCCTCACGGAGGGACTGCAGTCCCTGCTGCACTAAATCAGCACCTCCAAAGCAGCCAATTTGCACCAGAGGGGAAAGACACTCTTGATATTTCTGTATTGTTGACATTCTGCTATAATGAGCTGCATAAAGAAAGATTGATGCATCAGCTACATTTTGGGCTGATTTGCAAGGAATAAATCGTCTCTTATCAGCTGGACCAGTGCCAACAGAGCACAGCAAAGCACAGTACCACCTTCCCACAACTCCTCAGCAGCTTTCCATCAACCAATACCTATTCATAGTCTAAGTTATTCATTAGGGTTTGATAACTGTTCTCTGTCCTGGGGAAAGAGCAGGTCCCAGAAATGGTGTGGTGCTGTCACACTGCTTCTTACCTCTGTTGTTCACCTGGGCCAACCAGTGCTAGATCATAGTGACATATGGACCATGCCTGACATTTATCTCCTGGAAATCAATATGGATGGTATGAAGAACCAATCCAGAATGGCACAATAACGTGCAGAGCAACTCAGGAGATGGAAGTATAAAAGGAAAATATGTGGGGGGTCACAGCTGGGTATCAGAGCTGGGCCACCCAGAGGTCAAGCACGTCCCTCACTCAAAGGAGCCCACAAGTGAAAATTTACAAGCACAGTTCAAACACAACAAAGTAAGCAGTGGAATCATAAGAGGGGGATTTCAACAAAAATCTGTCAGGACCCTATTTCTTTTTGAGCTGTTAATGCTTCAAGGTGTGGAAATAATTGAGAAATTTTATGTCATATTGTTTAAATATAAAATCTGGATTGTGCATAACAGTTTGTAAAATTACAGAGCAGAAGAAAGTAATATTTGGTGTAAGATTAAACAGCTGGAAGAAAAAAAAATCCCTAAATTTTATTGTATTGATTTTGCTTATTGAGATCATCAAGATCCTTTAGATTTTCTAAAGGAAAAAATCACCACTACTTGCAGCTGAGTACTGGGGTTTGGAAGCACGAGTTTTGCTTTTTTCTGTCATTGTATTTCTGAAAAGCTTTAAGAGAGTGTGCCTGCAGGTGAAGATTTTGCAAGCAAACAAAATAAACATTTTCAAGTGTTTTTCAGAAGCTGACCTGGGAATCCTAATGGTGAGAACACATTCAAGGTATGAAGTTATCCCCCACATTAACAGCTTCGAAATATTCTCCACTATCAATTCGGGGAAAAAAAAAAAATCCTACCAGTGTATACTACAGCAACATGAGATTTCCTGTAGAAGGCATTACTCTCCTATGTGTCATCCAGCATTCAGAAGAAACCTCTTTGAGTTTTGCTTTTTATGAAGACTAGGAAAGAGCTTGTCATACTAGCACAGTGGAGAAAACACAAATGGATATTGGATTGTTCCTTTAATGCAAAGGATGAGCAGATAGTCATGCAATATTTATCACTGAAAGGCAGAGGAAGCAATCAATAATGGTTTCCCATGTGGGCCATTTTTCTCATCACTTTATAGAACAAATCCAGGTCTCCGAATATGTGAAGCGTGGAAAAAACTCACCCCTGCAGTCAAGGCCATTGTTAAGACTCCTCTGCTTCTACTGCCCTGCTTTCCAGTCTGAACTCTTGTACTGGTTTCTGTTTTGCCTAGCAGATACCATTTACCCTGAAGTAGAGTCATGTACAGGCTTCTGAATTTCACCACTAAAAAGGCTTACGTAGAAAAAGGTATCAATGCTCAATAGCTTGGGTTAAAAAGAAAAACAAACCTGACCAAACAAAAAATCCCACTTAAACCATGACTTCCAAGTTGAGAATTGCCAGTCTTTCTTACCTACATTAATCTCCTTACCTCTTACTTCTCATTCTTTCCCTACTTCCCTTCCTCCTCAAATCCAGGTAGAGTTATTCCTGGTGCTAACAAAATTCACCAGCTTCAGCTAATTATTCCAAATTTAAAACAGGGGGAAGGAAGATCTGGGAAAGGAGAAGAAAACACCTAAACAGGAACAATAAGAAGAAATTATCCTTCGTATTTATTTAATGACTGGGATGCTTAAAGAACTGGGATTGATTTGTACAGGTTTCATAGCATGCACCGTACTTTAAAAAAAAAATCAAGAAAAGAAGTTATGGCACATTTTGGACTTATGTCTTAATGATAATTCATTAGTAAAAATGCCATCCAGGTGCAGTTCATTATTTGACAGCTACAGGAAAGGAGAGATACATCCAGGCTGCCTGCAGCTCAACAAACATTTGCTCTCACCCTCAGAATGTGTTTTAAACCAAACCTCCAGGTTTCAGAGTTTAGAAAAATCTCTAGCTTTTCTTAACTCATGAAAAATAACGTTTGGCAAAATGTCATAAGTTTGCTTTATACTGCTGTTTTGAGGATTGCAACAATAGAGGTATTTTCTTGAAGTGTCAACTTAATTAATCTCACAGTTCTTCTCGTACTTTCCCTTATTGCCAGCAGCCTCTGTACTTGAGCAAACACTGAACTCCTAGAATGGAAAAAGTGATATTTTTTCTAGTTTTTAAAGAAGCAAGCAAGCAAACTTTCATTTCAAATGCTTAAAAGAAAGACTGGCATTATTTTTCTCTCACATGCATGGGCCTAATCTAGTTTGATCACAGCTCTAGAAATTTTCTGGTCTGAACAATACTTCTAACACCTTGACTCTAAAAGGACCTTCCTGTCAGCATTTTCTTCTGTTTGCAAGGTCAAGGTAAGGACAAAGCCTGTTTCCCTGAACCTGCTTTCTGTTCCTGTGATTAAATGCAACACTACACAGCAAGAAAGTGGAGTGGAAAAGAGCAGATACCCGACCACACATCATTACACAGCTCTTTCAGGAGGCAGGCAATGACCAGCAGTCACCCCCTCCAAAGTGACCACCCTGAGCTTTGATTCTGCTGCTCCAGAGCCCACAGGACTCAAAACCCACCCAGTCACTCCTGAGCAAACCTTTTTCCTTCTTATTGCACCTCCAACACACCACGGAAAAAACCCAGCCTGCAGTCTTGCTATGACTGGAATTATCTTTAGCACAGTAAGCTGAAGTCATTATTTATTTATTCCCTGGCAGTGTAGGTGGATAATTAGCACATAATTTGAGGTTTCCTAGGCATGACAGCCTGCTCTGATAGCTGCCCCTGGTCCTGATTAAATCTCTGCCTTGGATCTCCCAGCAGCGCCTCCGGTGACAAAATTCCAGGCTCTGCCAGTATCAGGTTGTTGTCTCAAAGTTTGAAACTCTGATGAATGTTTGAGGAGAGGGAAGAATTTTAGGAAGCATTTTATTTTATTTTATGAAGATTTCTGTGACTAAAGGTTGCTTGGCATCCAAAGAACCTGTAAGAACACAGATGTCACTACAGGGGAATGAAAGGGCTATTATGCCCGAAAATTTAAAATAGCATTTGGAACAGAGACATGCACAGGCTTCACAAAGGAAAAGAAATATATCTGAGTGCTAGAAAACGAAAAGTTAATTCAGTGTCTGAAGTGTACTAACTGCTCTAGCCCATACCCCATGGAGAACACACAGGAGCTGTTATGATGAACCCAGTCTGCGCCCACATGTTCTGCCTCCTGCACCACAGTGCCCTGAGTCCCAAGTGTCCTGAGCTGAGCAGAGGCCATTGTCTGGCTCCGTGGTGCCAGCTCTGCCTCCCAGGATGGACAGGCTGTGCAGGATCCTCCAGCTTCCCCAGCGAGCAGCTCAGAGCATCCCTGAGCCTCCTCACGGACACTGCCGGGCCTTGGCTGCAGACAGTGCTCATTAATGCTGCCCCTTTTGGGGGGTGTATGAAGGACTGTTCCTCCAGCCCCTCAGGAAAAGATCTATATCCCATCCCTCTGAGGTCTGAGGCGCTGGGAGCTTGTATATCCCATCCCTCTGAGGTCTGAGGCGCTGGGAGCTTGTATATCCCATCCCTCTGAGGTCTGAGGCAGCTGGGAGCTTGTATATCCCATCCCTCTGAGGTCTGAGGCAGCTGGGAGCTTGTATATCCCATCCCTCTGAGGTCTGAGGCGGCTGGGAGCTTGTATATCCCATCCCTCTGAGGTCTGAGGCGCTGGGAGCTTGTATATCCCATCCCTCTGAGGTCTGAGGCGGCGGGGAGCTTGTATATCCCATCCCTCTGAGGTCTGAGGCGGCTGGGAGCTCCTGCTCTCCTGGCCCTCCTCCAGAATTCTCCCGGTGGGATCTGTTCCAGGCCTCCATCCCCGCAGGCAGCAGCGGTCAGGGAGGGCAGCTGCACCACGCCAAGCTCCCCCTCACAGGGGCACGGTGACAGTGGCTGTGTCCCAGCTGAGGGCTGCTCCAAGGCAGGACACGGCCCCTCCATAGGGAGGAGAAGGCCTCGGCAGCCTCTTGCTGGAGGCCCGGTCACTGAGGGCTTGTGCTCTCCCTGGTGGGGTGCCAGCCGTGCCCCCAAGCCTTGGGGTAGAGCTCTGTGTGCCCGCCTGTCCCCCCACCCCAGGGCAGCAGGATGGCAGCTGCGCCTGGGGTTAATGAGGTGTCACCTTTGCAGATGGTGGCAGTGCCGGTTTCTGCCCGCGGCGCCCAGATTTGTTCACTCCTCGTGAGACCGGCAGATTTTCTACGCGGTGCTGGGAAAGGTCACGGCTCTCTGGAGCCTGCAGGCTGCACTGCTGTCCCCTTCATCCCTGAGTCACTAAATGCCACTTAGCTGAGCGGCCTCGGGCAACAAATTAAAACCTGTGGGATAAAATGGACCATCATCTCAGATGCAAGGAGTGGGGGTTCTGTGCAGATATTTATTTAAGGCTTTTCTGCTCCCATAGAGTCCTCACTGATTCTTTCTCCACGCTGCTTCTCCTCTCTTGTTCTCATTTTTTTACTGATGGTGCTTTGCTTGAGAGCACAGGAATAAATGACAGCAGAGCCCAGCCCAGGGGCTGCTTGGGCCCCCAAATTTCTGTGGCTCACCAAGTCAGAATTCCAGCCCCATGAGTCCTCCCGAGCGCCAGGTGATGAGCATTCAAGGAGAGGGAGAACTGACCCCTGTTTCATGCTCAAAACAAGGAAGAAAAGGGGTGTCTGGCCACCGCTCATACCATTAGGCGCCAGAGGAAATTATTACTATTTTTTTAAAATTCACAATCTCTTCAGAGTGTATTTGGACATGTCCAGAAGTGGTAGTGGAAGGTAGCTGTGTTATTTATCTGGGATCTCCCAGGTCTCATCCACAGGCCTTTCCTGAGCATCCTCACAGCACAGGAGATGCAGGACAGCTGTTCTCACCTTCTCAGTCTCCCAGTCTTGCTCATACAGAGACCAAAGAGCTTACCTTGGGTACCACCAAGGGACAGAGGGATTCTGGCAAGTACATTTCCTAAATCCCTCTCTGGATATAGATTTGATAAAGGCATCCTTGACAAAGACTGGCTTCTGGAGGCCAGTCCAACACCTCAATCCATAGATGTTGAATAGATGTCACCCCAAACTCCCATCCTAAAATATTACCTCTCAACATCTTAATAAACACACTTTTGTTCTTTTTCTGGACTGACCCCTTATTACATTTCATGGGCTAGCTTGCAGAGGACAGGTTCATTTGCTAATACACGAATCATTATTGCTTTGAGCCTCTGAGCTAGCATTTTTATGAGTATATTTCAAAATGTATTTGATTGCTGTTAGAAATCATTTCAGTTCACGCTCGACAACCAGGCCAACCTAAGCCAATATGCTCTGCCTGGCACTGTGGAAGGATGTTGTGAGAATTTAATTACTAACTGCAAGTTACTGTGCATATGGCAGATTTTAAATGTACTGTTTCTTTTTTTTTGTTTGTTTGGTTTTTTTGCCTCCAAAACAAAACCACCCAGTTGTTTAACTCCAGCTTATCAAGATTTCTATCCTGCATTTCTGATAAAATTGTTTCAGATTGTACGTCCTGCAGAGAACAGCATGCTGCCTTTTCCTCTCCATGAGCTGCTTGCAGGCCATAAATGCCATCCAAACCAAAGTGAGTCCTCTCTGCCCTTCTGTAAGCCTGAGCTGCACGTCAGAGATTAGAGTTACTTCATTGCCTTCATGTAAGAAAGCTTTCGGAAAAGCATTTGTTTTATGTGATAAGGCACAACAAAACATCGCTGGAACAGAACTTAGTTCTGGCAGCAAGAGACTCACCTTGGGGAATGAAGGGAGGGAGGGATGGATGGTGGAGGTGTAGACTGTAACAGAACAGTTAAAATAGTTTTTGCTTGTCATCTCCTTTTCCACTATTATGATGGTGCTGATGCTCTTCTACTGTTTGGCCTCTGTGTGACATAAAAGCTCTGTGATGTATGTCACACTGATATTTACACACCGAGTAAGTCAGAACCTTATCTTGAATCAGATTTCATCAGCACATTTACAAGAGGAGGAGGAGGAGGAGTTTTCAGAACGTCTCTTATTAATATATAGATGATATGTATATATGGCACCTTAAACCCACAGGTTTTCATCAAGTCCTCAGGCCTGGCACAAATTAACTGATTAGGAGCCTCATTTTTCTACACAGCCAGCATTTTTCTACTTGAGCTGAATCTTCAGCTGGTGTATGAAAGAACAATTCTGTGAGATGTGATGATGCTGGGTGCACTTGCCTCAGACTAAATTTATCACCCATGCATTTATCAATGCATTTCAAAGGAAAAGAAAGAAAGATAACCTAAAGGTCCACTGTTTTGAGTTGTGCTCAGGCAAAGAACTTAAAAATTTACTTCAAAAACATTGGAATTGTAAGGTCTTGAATAGGTTTAATAGTTACACAGAGTCATAAAGAAGGAGAAAAGCCTTGTGTCACCCTGGCCTGATGGCTGGCAAAAAAGGGCCTCTGATTCAGACTTAAGAAAGGCGATTTGGCTCCAGGATCAAAACATGAAGCAGGCTCCTAAGAGATGAAAAGTGACTTTTTTTCCAATAAGGCTGAACACAACACAAATCCCTCACTGCCCCTCAGGAGTCCACTGATGCTTTGAACTTAATTTCTTTTCGGAAAAAGAAGGCACAATGGGCCTCAGTATTATGATAGCTTGAGACTATGAGGTAAAAACACGGCTTGGACATGTTAGGATGTATTCTGAGTATTTTAAACAAAAACTCCAACAGGGTTATCATTCCAAATGTACCTTTCCAAAGAAAAAGGAAAAACATTTTCAAAATATCTGTGTCACTTTAATGAGCTGACACTCTGCTCTCAAGAGTGACTCAAAATTACTTAGACCATCTAAAAAGAGAAAAAGTGGAGCAAAAGTTATTTAGGTTCAGATTCACAAAAATATTCAACTATTTACTTGTGGTGAGTTGGACCTCAGCTGATCTGCTTGACTTGCATTTGCATCCTTGATGCAGATTATAATCTCATAACTCTCCCTTTGACCAGCAAGACCGGAACATCCAGAATCTGTCGAGCCTTGACCTCCTTTGCAGGGTGAGAGTGGTTAGGTCAGCACCTCACCCAGAATCATCCTGAGAAGCCCCAACATCTTGCTAATTGCTTTTTCATATAAAACAATCAGCTTTGCAATGAAAATAGCAGTTTCTTCAGTTTAAACACATTATTTTGGTGTTTAATTTCCTCCTTTTTGATGATAGGTGGCACCAGCTTCTGCTCAGAATGCCAGTGCTTGAAGTACATGGAGAATTTCAACAGGTTTTGGCAAATGTTTCACTGCCAACAGACCACAGCACTGACGTGTGTTTTGGAACTCTGTCAACAGATTAGGCAGATGTCACTGTAATAAACTGCCAAAGTAGGAAAATCTTTCATGAATCCTGACTATAATCTCTTTATTTAAGCTCAGTTATTCATGTAAAGAGCCCAAGGCCTTATCACCAGGTGAATTGCTGTGTGTCAGTTCATGCTTTCCAGGTTGGACAGTGCAGCTCAGTCTTCCTTAACTCCCACTTTTCCAGTTCAATGGAATCCTGATATGCCTTGTCCTTCCCTTCCCATCCCATTAATGTAAGTCTGAGTTCCTCGAGAACTTTTTCTGCCAGCTGGGCCCACCCAAAGAGTCATCTTACAGCCTGCACTGTCAGCAAGGCAGAGGCCATGAGGAAGCTCTGCTTGGCTTTTCTAAAATAAATCATGTACACATGGTCCAATGAATGTCACATCACTTTGCTGGTTGCAGCCTTACCCCTAAGTTCTGTAAATGACAGAATTTTCTTAGTTAGAAAGCTCTTTTTTTCCAGTACAGGTCATCTACATCAGTAACACACCTGAAAGAAGATATACATTAGGGATAAATGTTGATAGAAAAAGATGAAGCCTAAAAGGAAACTCGTAGGATATGGTTAAGCAGTAAAAGTGAGCTTATGATAAGAAGAATGAAGTGCAGAAAGACCTTGCACTAAATTTGCATGAGTTTGTTTACTGGTTTTTAGGATTATAGTTAGTTTTAGATGCTGAAATAAACTCTTGGATTAATTCACAGGTTAGGAATGTTTCACAAATTCTAGCATAAAGAAAGGGGGTTTTGTTTTGTTTCCTTGCTTTTACCTCAGCATTACAGACTGGAAATACCCGTCCTTGTTTCCTTGCTTTAAATTCCAGTGATGAGTCAGGATGCAAAGGCAAGTCTAACCAATAAAGGTGCTCAACTACGTCACAGTAACAACAGACAGCCAAAACAAAACAAAACAAAACAATGACCAAGCCATTATAGGCTGAAAAATCATTATCACTGCCACTCAGTGCTCAGTTACAGGCACATATTAATGATTCACAGTCGATTCATGAAGATTTATTGAACAAAAGGGTGGCTACATCCACAGAATACAATCTTCACAGTGAAAAATCTGATGCTTAGGATAACTTCTGCAGTACAAATGTTGTCAGATGCAGAGCTGCTGACAAAATACTTATACAAACCTAATTTTGCTGGATATTATTCACAAAACATTCATTCTAGCAAGCATATGGTACCTTTAAAGGTGATGTTTCTTCTTCCAAGAAATGCTGGCTCGATTACAATAGGTGGTTGGGTCTACAGAATGCCTTGGCTTGAAACAGAGCAGCGTTTCTACAGAGTCCTTAGCATGGAGTTACAACGAAATGCAAAAGAATGCAAACACTGATCTTGGGGACGGAGCTGATTTTGCCAAGGCTGTATCAGGCCATTCCTTCTGAGGTTGGTGGTATTGTCACCCACCTGAAGACTACAGCCAACCCTACCTCCTCTGGGAAAACCAGGAAATCAATGGCTGCTCTTCCACTTAGGCAGTCACTGTCCTTGCAGAAATTGGCAAGGAAAAAGCTTGGGCACTCAGGTCTCACCCAGCTGATTCAGCTGAACCAGAGGGGTGTAAGAGAGTCAGGAACACGGCCACATGTCCCACCCTGGTCACTCGGCTGTAACCCTGTGTGCCCCACGGCCTCCTCCCAGCAGGAGCCGCAGGGCAGGGAAGAATGAAAGAAGGAGTTGGATCCTTTCTCAGATGCTCTGTTCTCCTTGCTCACAAATTGCAAACTTTGTCATACACACTGGAGAAACAGCCTGGCTGAGACCCAAAATCAATGTTAAAACCAGCAATGTATGTTTTATCCCACTGAGCAGGCTCAGAAACTCGACGGGTTCTCACCCCGCTATCACCCAGCACAAGAGATGACACAGAGCATCTGCTTGTGCAGTTACAAAGTTGTTTGCTGGTGACACAAAAAAAGCACGACAGTCAGTTCAGAAATGTATTTTAAAACAGGATGACAGAGGTCAAACTAAGAAGGGTGTTAAAAAAGAGTTGGCAGCAGTTATTCACAGCTTTTCACCATAAAAGAACTACAGGGCATCCTATGGAATGAGAGGCTGTGGTACTGACTCGCAGCAATTGTGCCATTTATTACAGCAGGATGTTGTGAGATCCAGAGCTCTAAGTGGATTGGATACATACAGGCCCCCTGTCCTCATTAAATCTAATGGTTGGGCTGGTGTGTAGAGCCTCTGGCATGGGAAGGCCTTACTCTGAGGAATTAGGGGGAGATATATGGTAAAAGGATCATTCTACATTTTCCCTGTGTCCTATTTCATTCTTCTAAACACCAATTATTGACTGTTTCCAATGATGAGATGCTAGGCTATAGAGATGACAGTATTCTGTACTGTTACCAATCCAGTTTTGGATGTGCACCCTCAGGGCCAAGTCTCTTAGGAGTGTGTGGTGACTACCTTTCAGAACTTATTACGTGCAATTTCGATTTTAAAATGCCCACATGCTTTGTTATTCCAGTTTCCTTTGTGTGACTTTGAATTTTAATACAAATGTACAATGATAAAACATGCAGCTCATGTCAGCAGTAAAATGCATAGTAATTTATTAACGTTTCCAGTGTGAATACAAATTGATTTGATGATGTGCCACATAACGAAAAATTATTTGTAGTCACAACTTGCATTCTAGTTGCTGCAATTCTTTTTTTAATTAAACATTACAAAGAGTCTGAACACTGCACAACACTTGTTGATGGCCAGTAGGAAACTCTAATACTATGAAAAGTAATCAATGCTTCTACGTGTCTTTGAAGAAACTCTTGAATCAGAAATTATGTTTTTCAAGAGCAGGTTGCCACATATTGTTCACTGGGTATTTGTAAGCATTCTTGGCCAAACCCCATTGTTTTTATTTAGGACAACCCCTGAACTCAATACCTTTTAGTTACACGTCATTAATGCTTTTGCAATATAAGTCACTGTATTTTGTGAAGCCATTCTGAAATCCATGATAATGTACTAAAGAGGTCACTGTAGATTGGGATTCTTTCCAAAGAGAATTCTTGAGTATTAAGTTTACTGTGGTGGCATCCAGATCTAGAGACATGTGAAGGCCTGATCATTCCTTGGTTTCTGCCCAGCCTCTTAGCTAGATCTTCTAATTTGCAATACCATCTTTTATCTGTGGTATGACCTCTACCATTTACTTGGATCAGCACTAAGAAGCAGGCAGTCAAAACAGCAGGGGGCAAAACCAGAACATCATTGTTAGAAACACCTTCAATCAAGTGAATTCTGGTAATTTTTCTTCCTCCCAAAGCCTCTCATGAAACACCAAAGGTATTTGTGTCCTAACTGAATAATACTAATATGCCAAACTCCCTCTGAACTACACCTTCTATTGCAGTTTTTCTTACAGCCCAACTCCCTGGATCCCGAAAGAGGCCGTAATGCACTTTTGTATAGCTGTTAATGAACCATTTCAAATGAATACTGGATACTGAAGGAATTACATGCTGTGTAATTGATCTAAAGAACAGATTAGGACTGGTGCTATTTCATTAAATCTTATTAGCTCTGGCTTAAGTACTTAAAATTGCAGCTGTCCTGTGTCAGATAGATTACACTCCTCGTCACATGGCAAGTGAGGTTTTTATCTACTAGATCACAGTTTTTAAAAGGAACAGGCTGATGAAAAGGAATATAAATGAAGGACCGTGAAGGCTTCATCTTCAGACACATTGAGCCCCAAATTATTCATTCAACTGAGAGAAATACTTCAACACTTTCAAAATATGTATGAAGACCTGTTGTTTGTTTCCATATTTTGCTTTTAGATCACTTCTGTGGAACCTGAGTTTGGTTTTTTGCATGTGGAGCAGCCCTGAAGAGTTCTGGTGGGTGAGCAAAACAGAGATCTTATATGATTGAAGAGGAATCCAGTGGGTCCTTCTTTTTCTCTTGGCTCCTTCCCCCTGGAGCTTAACATGCCTCAGGAATGAGCAAGCCAGTAAGGCTAGAGGACAGTACTGGCTAACGAACAAATAGATTCAACCAAACCAAAATTAAATTCAGCTTGCAAAACAGTTTGTAGCTCTCAAAGGAGAAAGGGCTTTTCATTACCACAGGATTCAAGCTAATTTTTAGGGACCCTGTCATGCTTTAAAAAGTATATTTTCCCTGGCTTGCCTTTGACAACAGTATGCTAGACTTGATGGTCTTTCTTACCTTCTATTCTTTTGTCCTATGACCTAGTATTTAGCTCCATAATC
The DNA here is from genome assembly GCA_013397775.1 of Eulacestoma nigropectus. Classification (NCBI taxonomy): domain Eukaryota; kingdom Metazoa; phylum Chordata; class Aves; order Passeriformes; genus Eulacestoma; species Eulacestoma nigropectus. Next base: position 597,967 of record VZTE01002601.1, read on the forward strand.
TCCTAAATCAAACAAAATAGCATACGAAGCCTTTGAACTGAATTTTCTCTACAAGGCATATTACACTACATTGAATACTTTTCATGAGATCTAGAATGCTGCACTGTGGGAAACAAGACTGAAAATTTGAACAGCATTAAGCAGGATTTCAGATTATACTAAGGGGTGAAATACTGACAAAAGAACCATAGACTTTGGTTAAAACAGATAATACTCAAGGCTTTTTTTATTATTATTCCTTTGATGAGAGAATATTTAAGACCCTCTCACATGCAGAGTCACCATGTTAGTACCACAGCCAAAGCAGTGGTTCATAGAGATAAAGACTAAAGTAAAATTAATCCAACAGATGTGTTTTGCAAATATAAGAAATTGTTCCAGCAAGTCTTAAAAAAATGACAATCACATAAAATACCAACTCCACCTTTTAAGAGTTATTTGATTTCTTTTAAATTACTATGTAAATCTCAAGGCCATTTATCTACCACAAAAACCTGTTTTCCTTCTTATACCCTAAGTCTGGGTATAAGCCAGACTCCTAAGCCTCCTGCAGCCGGTGGCCTTGGCACTCAAACCTGCCAGGACTGACCACTCTCAGACAGTGTGGGCATTGTCAAATGCTCTGCACTGAGAACTGAGTGCCAAAATTCCAAGACAACCCTTTCATCATGGTGGTGTCAGAGTGAAGGTTTGAAATCTCCCTTGAAATCTTTGCCAGTAAACACAGATCTATCTGGTCCTGTCAGCTTCAAAGCTCCCAAACTGCACACGCAAGACTCATTTTAGGGGAGCAGATTTAAAACCTGGTATTCCTCTAAATATCTCCTGGTAAAACCATCTTTTCCTTCTTTTGCCTTCTCACCTCCCTCAAGGAGTAAAACTCCATCAGAGCAAACAAAAAGAGAATACAGCTTTCATACAGTTTAAAAGATAGAAATTGTATTTGGAGAGAAGATGAAAACTCACTCACAAACTCACTCCTGTACAAAGCCTTCAACCTGCTCCATAGATGGTAAATATAATTTTAAATTGTCTGATAGGTTAACATAAGGAGGTTAAATGCAGGGCAGCTGTTCCCAATCTATATTTAGCCTGAAGCTTCCTAAATGTTTTGGACCTGCAGGAAGGCTTGAAAACTGAGATTGTCAGTGATTTTATACAGTATTGCTCGATTTATTAAAGATGCTATTCTCCCTGCAGGTCTTATTACACTGTTGAAAAGTTTTGTTCAACTTACCATAAACATGGAATTTTAAGCATTTTTGTATCTAGAATCTCACTCAGAATTATTCTTTTGTGTATGTTCATGTGTAACCTGGCCCATGTGACATGAATAAAGATCAGAAATTAGCCACAAGTCAACTCCAGGAGAATTGGCTTTGTATTGCATCTTGCACACTCTATTTCAAGAATAAAACTGGGGCAAAATATAGTGATATGCTTTCTAGATACTAACCAAGAGTTGACAAGAACTGATGGATTTTGCATGTTAAAAATAAATATTTTATTACATATCATGCCCTTGAGAAATTAACTTTGTTTCCATTCAATTTTGTTCAGCATGCCTTCAAATAAGAATGGCAAAAGCTATTCAAGGAACAGATCACCAAGATGCACGGTAGCACAGTGACTGCAATTACCTATTTTCCTGGCCCAGTAAAACAAAACAATTTTTTTTTTTTTAAATAACTATAGAATATTAAGCAGTGAAATTAACAGATACCATCTGTGTCTCTCCTTCAGTATGACTGAAATCATCTGTACTGAAAACCTGTGTGCCACAGACCCACATCCAAAACCTGCCGATGGCAGTGGTCATCAGTTCTGACAGCCTTTTGGATAAGACCTTGTCACTGCTCTGTCCATATGCACAGACCCTGCATGAACCACTGGATACCTCATTAAATTCAGGTTCACAAAGATACTGCCAATGGGTCAGCTACAGTAAAATATTTATATTTCAGAGTAACACTATTTATATATGCTCCCTACCTCTTGCTCTAATTTGCCTTCTTATCACTAGGCTTGTGTTTGTTTTTCAAATACTGAAAAGACTTTTGTTGGTTTGTTCAGGAAATTTATCTAGACAGTGCTCACAAAGCGTATTTGCTCACATTTGACATTTTCACAGGGCGAGAAACAAAATGGAAGATCCAAGTTTTTAAGCTCCACAGATGGCACCTAAGCCAGTCAACTTATTTCCAGAACTAGGAGTATCCTCGTTCCAGGCAGTCTCTGGAACAACACAACAGTGACCCGCAGGACAGGGACCCACGCACACTCAGGGCTTTGGGGCCAGCTGAGGCCTCCTGAAATCCATCCATCTGCCAGTACATTTACGGCCTCGGAAGAGCCAAATATCCAATTGCTAAATTGTGATACCTCTACAGCCAACAAATGTAAAACGTGGCAATATAACGGAGCATGTGGCTATTTTACCTATTCAACATTTACCTGTGTCTAACTAGAAGAGGTCTCTAAAATGCTGCCTTCCAGCAGCTCGAAGGTTGAGAACCACCTGTAAACATTTGCGGAACAGTCTCTTTCTAGAAATAGAGACTCCTAAACAATCAACCTTGAAATGTATCATATATTATAATATATTTCCAGTGTTATTTACAGATCTTCTTGTTTAGTACAACGAACCAGACATGCTGAAAAGGTAGGATTTTTCCAGTCCTCTTTTATATGAAGTACAATAAAAAAGGCACATAATTATTCACCATAGGAGTTGTGCACCGGTCCAAAACTTAAAGCTAAAAAGCCACCCATCAGAGAACTCTCTTTATGAGGCAGTATTGGGATGTCTCCTTTGAACTCAGCATAGAAAGATCTGTCTATCAATTCCTCTAGGACAGCTTAAGGAATCCACTTTCCTGTTGAGTTCTGATCTTCGTAAGATTTCCAAATCAACAGAAAACTCTCATTAAGCTTCCCACATCATCTGCTGGAGCAAGGAAGAATCAAACCGGGCATGTGTGTGTCTGCTTTTCTTTTTCTTCTTTCTTTCCTTGGAATGCCCAAATGTAGAGGGCTCTTGAGAGCCAAGACCTGTTCAAACTAATTTGCTTTAAGACAAATGCCTCACAAGATATGGCACACTGAGCAATGGACAACAGCAGGAGAGGCAGCTCAGCCCCACAGTCAGTGCCGACCATGTTTGATCCAGTTTCTAATCATCCATTTCTGCCCCGAGCACCTTTGTACGACTAATCTGAGCCCAAAATTTGCATCCTTTGACATTTCCACTTCTAGACAACGGCCAGTGTCTCTGCTGATGATTGGACCATTCTGGAAAAAAAAAAGAAGGAAAGAAAAAACATTAGAGGAAGGAACAGACTTTAAAAAACCCAAGTGCTAGATCTGTAAATCCTTAAAAAACATGAGGAAGTGCATGGAAATTTCTGTATATATCAAGCAATAAATGCCCCAGAAAGTGCTAGAAATTCCTAGGAGAAGCTAGCTAATACATACAAAATACAAAAACAATTCCTTGATAATTGCAGATTTAGGAATTGCTGGGAAAATCCCCCCAAATCACTAGAAAATCTCTGAAAGGCACTAGTGAATCCCTACAGAGCCCAAGAAATAGGAAATCCCAGCAACTGTAGTAATGCTTTTGAAAGCCTTAAAAATGATTTGAAGATTCTAGATCTAAAAAAAATGCCTATAAAGGTGCTAGGAAAATTCTAGAAAAGTTCTAGACGCGAAAACTCCCTGACAGTAAGCAATTACAAGCATGTTCTTGACAATCAGGACAGAAACTGAGAATATTCCAAGACAGGATAAGTAAAAACTCCTAGAAAGCATACTCCACAATTTCTAGTAATAATGAAAGAATATTTGGGGGTAGTGCACGATCTATGGAAAACATATTTGACTATTTCTAAAAAGTACTGGGGGGAATTCCTACTATAGCCCTCCAAAGACCTCCTTGTTTTTCACCAAGTACCCTCTTAGAGCATTATTCCTCTCCAGTTTATCTCTACAAGGCTTCCTGAGCTCTTCCATACCTGCGTGAAATCCCAGAACCTCTGTGCTGGCCTCAGGACGTCTTCACACTTCTTGAGGGTGGGTGTCCTGCCCTTCCCATCGTCCACCAGGCATTTGGAGTCGGGCAGAAAGGCGGTGGAGCCCAGTGGCCCCAGCTGCAGGACACCTTCCGAGCTGTAGCGGACAAGCTGGGGAAGAAAGGAAAGTTCTGAGGTGGTGAGGAGCCCTTTGCCCTGCTGCACGTTGGGTCTGGCACACGTTGCTCAAGGGCAAAGCTTGGGAACCTTGTTGGTAAAACCTGGAGGACAACATTCCCTTCTCCCACACTTCTGCTCCCCACCACTCCCCACCCACTATTTCACTGTTGCAAAAAGGGCAATCAAGAAAGTGAAGTAATCAATATGTAAATCGTGCCCACTCAGCAGGAGTTGATTTAACAAGGACACGATGTCAATTTTGCCGTGCAGTTTGCTCTTAAGAGCTCTGTTAGAGGCTATTGATAGCAACAAGTCTAATTAGTTTTTGTAAATAAACGTTACTGAAAAAATCCACCCATGCAACCAGTATCCAAAAATATGAGAGGAAGAAAGAAACCATGAGAGAAATGGCAGCAAATTTGCTAACATATGCTTCAGGCCTACATAAGAAAGAATGTCACTCTGGTATTTCAGTTTTGCGTGAAGCAGATTAAAGCAAAAATGCACGATGCTAATTTGGCAGCAGGCCAATACATCAAATCAGACTTATCTACTTCTCACTTCTGTGCTTAAACCCAAAGTCATTAAACCAGCATAATATTTTGCCCTTCTTACTCTGAAAGGGCAACACCCAGGTGCCAAAAGACTGCAGAGTGGAGTCAGCTACGTGGCTTGTGTGCTGTGAGTGTGGATGCTGCAGGGTGAGGATCTGAGCCACCAAAGAAATGCAATTACCACCCAGGAAATTCACTGCCTGTCTGGGCTTATTGCTGTTATATGGCTGAAATTACTTAACAAGAAAGGGAAGGAAGGTCAGAAGTGCCCGCCATTTATTGGATGCCACTGACCAGTGTGTGAGATATCATTAAGAATCAATCAAAAAAACCTCAAATTAGAGTCTGGCTTTCTACCGCCATCCTTATTAACCTCAGAAGAATCATGCTGTGAATAATCATTTCTTGCCGGTGGTAAAAAGAGCATGGTCTACTTGCTCCCAGACCAGATGCTCTTTGACATAGTATGTGTTCATTTTCCCACCTGCCACTTCTTTTCAGAGCAGCCATGTGAAGCACAGAGGTAGAACAGAGCCTACATCAGAGAGAGCAGAGAGATAACCACATGAGGATGCTCTGGGTATGAACAGTGCCTTTGTCATGGCACAGTCTGTACACACTAAATCAAGACACTTTTGGAGGTTTTTTCCACTCTGAGGTTAGGAGGGACATGTGTAAAAGAAGCTCAAGCAAGCCAAGTAATTCAAACTACGAAGGGACTTGCCAGGTCAAACAAATTAACTTTATTTTTCACATAAAAAGGAGCTGGGAAAAAAAATCCAAAACAAACACAACATTTTCTCTTCTATTTATTTATTTTTTAATAAAACCTGACGGTATATTTCACACTTTTATTTAATGGGTTTTCAGCAGAGTTCAAATGAACTGCAAGCATGGCAGAAACACTGGCCAGAAAATGTATTCATCTTGCAGTCTTTAGTATCTCCCTATAGTCCCAAAATACCACTCCACAAGCTTGTTGGCTTTGCCTTATGTAGATAATCAGAAGCACTGTTTATAATGGGCTATCTGCTCTGTAGGATAGGATCAATTTTCCCTGTGCTTTAAGATGGGCAGCATTTTCTGTACTGGTATTAAAATGGTCTAAAACATTCTCTATCACCAGAATCTCAGTAGCCAGAGTCAGATGTGCTCTGTATCACAGTGGCCACGTACTTGAGAAAGACTTCGTCATAGAGCAGCCTGTCAAAGCAGAAAGTACCAGTTCTGCTTGGGCTTTAGAAGTGGAAGAAACATTAACTCTATTCTAAACTATCTGCAGTATTCAAAGTGGCAGTTGTGTTACAGCTCAACGGGGCCAGGGATGGCTTGGTGCATCTTATCTGTACAATCTCGAGACAAATGGAACACCATGGGCTTCATTTCCTGAATCTGCACTTTCTGTCAAGTTTTTATGGCTGTTCCAACAGTCATGAAAATTTAGGCTTATCCTGCAATAAAACAGAATTCTAAAAACACCTCACCCACAAAGAACTATCTCAGTTCAGACCATATTACATAGTAAAGCTGCAGTGCTTGCTTCTGCAAAATCAGACTAGAAATTAAGGCTCAAGAAACTATATGATTAGTAACATCTCCCTCCAAAGAATTCCTATCTTAACTTCCTAGAGACAACATAAACTGTGAAAATAAAATAAGCATTAAAATAAGTTGCTTATTACTACAGGCTAGAAAGCAGGAACTGGGATACAGCCAATGAAAATGATACCTTCTGTGTTCAACTTCATCTTAAGTGCCACTAACATATCCACAAAGAAATAATCCCTGAATTTGTGTTAGGACTGTGGGCATGATACATCATGTCAAACCCACTCCCAGTGCGAACCAACCAAAATCAAATGACAAAGTCCCCTTTATTAAGAAATATTAAATCTTATTAATTAAAAAAAAAAAGTGCAGGTTTTGATGGGCTGAGATCCTTAGGTATCCACATACTCCAAATTGCAAGCTGCAGAACAGAAGCAAACTTTTATACATCACATGGGGATGGACCTTCACTCAGTTCTTCTCTTTTATCTGGGAAGAGCTGAAGGATTCACATAAATGACACCGAAGCCAAGTGCTCTATTAAATACTCAAGATCTAATCCTGATACCATCTGCTATACTGATGTAAGATAGGATAGTTTCCCCTTCAACATTCAGAAATCTGAGCAGAATGCAAAAGATGTCAAAGGTTGTTTATCAAAGCCACCGTACCTGGATCAAAAATAGTCAGTGCTGCTGCTGATGGAACATGAGCCTCCAGGAATGTCAATGTGGTAAGAAAATGGCAACTTTTAACAGGAGATTTGACTTAAAAAACAGCCATTCCTGCTAATTTCCAGTCAAGTGAAAAGATCACCAAATGATTACAGGTTTGTAACTGTTTGTAGGAAACAGTTACTAGGACGGGCCTGGTAGCTTTCCACACTAAATTTAACCTCTCTCTCTTACTCTTGCTCTCCAGGCAAAAGGAAATCTTTAATAGTCCCTCAGTTCTGTAAGCTGACACAGGAACTGAAACAGAGAGTGATGCAGGAATCCCAAACTCCCTACATCCCCAGAATACTTGTCCCCTGAAGGCAAACAGATCACAAGGTACCAAGCTCCCATGTTTGTTCCAGAATCCCACCCACTTCTTCCCGCAAGTGGAGAAACTACCTCTTCATCCACCCTGCTGCCCTGCATGCAAGTCTGGGCAGTCACAGCTCTACCCAGCAAAATGTTAAATATCTGCCCTCTGGCAACAGTTTAAGTGGAGCCTTTCATCTCCTCTCATTCCGTCTGTGTAGCTGCAAGCCCCGGGGATCCGAGCACGGAGCTCTCCCTTCCTTCTGGCCGATCTCAGTGCAGAGGGAGCTCTGTCTTTCACAGCTGCAGTGCCTCCCCTTTCTCTGCTGTGAAAGGGAAGGGAGGATGGTGGAGAAGGAGGCTGTTCACCATGGCCCTTCTATCCCAAGAGGCCATTTCATTAAGGTCTCCTCCCTTTCACATACCATATAACCAGCTCCACATCACAGCATTCAAGACAGTGAATATTTCCACTGGGGCTGTGTAAGTGCTCTGAGACAGTTCAAAACCTGCATGTCCTATAACCATTCTAAGAAGCTTCCAGAACAACACATTCCACTTTTGGGGTCGTTGTACCTGTCCTCACAACCCCACTTTTCCAAATTTTTTTTAAAATTTATCTTATGACAAAAGGGTATAATGTAGTGCTACAGAACCACTAGGCTTTGCAGCTGATTGCATAACGGAGGCCACACACAGAGGCGAAGCAGTTCAAGACTCCAAATATATTCCTTTCTTTACGAATCTTCTGTAGCCCTGGACTGTTTCTCCCAGCAGTATTTGCAAACAGTTTTTCCCTGAAAGCCATTAGACTCAAAACTTCAGATCCAATGAACACATATAAAAAAGGACACTGCTTTTCTCTAAAATAGGTTTTGAAATCGACTCAGACTGATGCAAAACCTTGTCTGGATATTCCTAGCTGTTAGCTTACAATGACTTAGCTCAAGTCAAACTCATTAAACTAAATGGATGTAAACTCAGGCTAAATGCATTCCAGAGCATCTGTAAAAGAGCTTGTCCCTGTTTGAATAAAGAAATTTAAAAGCTGATGTTATTAGAGAGATGTGATTTATCATGGTGAAAACTGATCTTGAAAATACACATAGGGAAAGGCATTTTGTTCACGGAACAGTCACAATGGAGGGGTTTTATGTTGCCATTGTAATGCAGGACAACAACATCCACGGGAAACAGAAGGGTAAGACATAGAGAAAAGGAACATTTTATCACAGATGAACATTAATCTTATTCCTAACTCAGCCTTCTTTAAACACTTGCCTGACTTGTGGGTTTCAGTGGAACCATGTGTACACTAAAATCACTGGTAAGCTGCTTGTCAGAATTGAAGAGTATGAAAAACAAACAAGGCTGTAGCTGAACTGGGAGAGGCTTTCACTTTGGTAGGACACATGAACACCAGTGATAACCCAACTGAGGAAAGTGAATTCCATATTTGTATTAATTTATATTCAGTAGGCATGTACAAATAACCCAAATCTCGGTTCAGTAGGGTTATTTTATGTCCTATGCTTGAGATGAAAAATGTCAGAAATGGAAAGCTAAATGCAGCAGACAACTATGCTCATCCAGGCTGATTAGAAGAGGGGCTTTAAAAATGTTTATTTAATATATTAAAACGCTTGCTGTCAACACCTTTTGTGCTATGTGCTTGAATATCCTTGATTAGGGTTTGTGCAGCTGTGGTTCTCACACTGAATTAATTTTGTAAATTGTGGTGAGATGATAGAAGTTTTCCAGCTGTGTAATCATTAATTAACTTGGCTGCATTTGAGTGGCTCCAACCCATGCTTGTCTGTGAAAAACTCAACTTAGATAAAACATCACCTCTGCCTTCATTTGGTGTATCTTGCAGAATGAAAACTCTTTTCCTGTTTTTTGTTGGTTGGTTTGTTTGTTTTAAAAGGAAATGGAAAGTGCTGTGGGACGATTTGAAAAATTAACTTTTTGCCTTTCCCATACTTTGATGATTCTTAGACGCAGGGAATGCTTTGGATCTTAACGGTTTGAAAAGAGTGACTTTCTCTTTTTATGTGTTTATACAGTGCTAGCAACAAAGGGGCTCTAGCTTGTGGCTGCAATGTGAAGTCTAAAGCCAACTTTTCAGGTTTTTCCAAAAAATTCATGTATACAGGACACTGAAGACTTACCTGTAGGATTTAACTGGTCAGTACCCAATTTCAAGTTTCTAGGCAGTAAATACTTTGTGTATTTCTGAAGAATACTGTGAAGTATCAAATTTCTTTAAAAGGGAAAATACCTGGGTATTTTTGTGCACTCTTCTTGTATTAGGGTAAGTAATTTAATGAAGAGCTTGGTAGGGCCATTTAAGAAATACGTGTGCCATACTGTACAATGTGTTCTTTGTGTTTTACAGAAAATTCTTCACCAAATTCAAAATCACCTGAGGACAGTGTTATTTCACCATGCAATATAAACCCAAGCTACTCAGGGCTTGCTGCAGGAAATGGACTACCAGATTCACCAGCAGGGTCGAAGGATTATGGGAATGTACCTGTATTGTCCCACTGGCACTTGGTCAGAGCTGGTTGCTAAAAGGTGAGCTACTTTATACCCCCAGGTTAGTCAGGAGAAGCTGGGCATGTTGTACCTTCAAAGAAATTCACTGTAACTTATGCCCTCATCTATTTTCTTCCAGAAGTCAAAGCCTACTCTGTGAAACAGGAATCATGGAGGCAAACAAGTAGGTTAAGGACTTAAATTGCAAAATAAATTACAGTCAGAACCATTTATTTCATTACTCTTCTAAGTGCTAGCACACTGATAGAGATTAGATGTTGCTGAGGGACTTTCTGGAAGGACTTAAATTTGCAACTTTCTGTTCAGATTAGAATGGAGCAAGAGACTGAACTCTCTCTGAGCGCCTTGACATCTCTAACGAGAGTCTTCTTGAAAAGCTAATTTACATCTAATTAAGCAATGCTATTTTGTTACCTTATTCAAAGGCTGCTTCTTCCACCTCTACTAGGAGAGTGTCAGTCAAATAGTCCATAATGATCCTGCCAAAGGAGGACATTATGCCAGTAGGAATTACTGTCTGTCTCACTTTGCCTCCATGGTGATGCGCAAGCCAGGACTCCCAATCAATGTATGTATGTCTGAACCTTGGATAATTGTTAACCCTGATAAGGTCAGAGTTTATTTACACATGAGAGTGTTCATTAACATAGTTTTGAATCAGATGCTACTTCAAAAGAAACTAGAATTGCATTTCAGAAGAAGCTCAAGTCCTGGATTTAAATAATGTCCAATTTGTATTTAAAAAACAGGTAACATCACTACGAGCATGGAAAGGAGAAATGTCATTTTAAAATCTTCAGACATCTGTAAGAAAATAATAATATGCACAGGGACTGACCAAAACAAAACAAAAAAAAAGAAATATTTTAGAAAAGTCTTAACTTAGAGGATATTTTTAATTCCCTTTGAAGTTGATGTTAAATATGTGCTTAACTTTTTTGCCTTCTCAGGGAATCAAATCAGCAGCTTGCTAAATAATTTCTGCCCAGGAGCCTGTTGGACCAAGGAACAGTTAAATTAAAGAGGTACCCTGAATAAGTAATGTCGTAACAAGAAGAACTGCTCACTCACACAGACTACCTAAATTAATTAATCTTCAGTAGATCCCTATTATTTAACCAAAATAACGTGATTCTTGTGTTTTCCTAACTGGTAGCTTCAAAGTACAGATTCACATGCTGGGCAACCTTGGAAAAGGCACCCAACAACTGGAGTAAAGCCAGACATTTGCCTTTGCAGCTCAGGAATTACACTGCCAAACACAAATACACCAAATTACTCTTTGTTTCTTCTGAATATTCTCCGAGTTCAACGTTTCTCATTAATTATGGGATTTCCACCATTTACCTGGGAGGACATTCCATGGCATGGATAAAGGATGGCTTTGTCATCCTCTTCAGCCCCCTGGTCCAAGCAGTAGCCACTGGCTTTGCTGTTACGCACCTGAAACCAGACCAGAACGAAAACAGTTGAGTTGGAAATTAATCCTGAGTTTAGTCCAGTCCAGCTAAATCTCAGCTGTGCTACAGCTCTTGGAACAAGTACTGTGTAAAACTGCTCTCTGAGAGACACATGCTTCTCCTTCAGCTACAACAGAGTGCCAGCAGTGAATCTGCTCCAGGAAAAGACATTATTTGGATAACCTGCTGTCTTTACAGACCTTGGGTCAGAGATATATTTTCAGCAATTACTCAAGGATCAGAACTTCATAAAATCCACCCTAAGAAACCCAGGCCAAGTTTTGCTCCAAATTGCCATCGTGCAAACATAAATTTTGACCCTGTATGTTGAGAATGTGGCTTTACAAACAGGATAGGAGCTGCCCAGGATTGGTGTTGGATGTGACATGCTCGTGTTTCTTCCTATTGCTTTTATAAAACCAAAAAAGCATGTGAAAAATTTTTATTTGAACTCAAAATATAGTATATTGTTATGTACAGAAGTGACATAAAGCACATTTTATGGAAGGGCACAGGTTCAGAGGTCCAAGGAAGTAAAAAATTCCTGTGTCTCCCCAGAAAAGGAGAATTTACAAGTCTATAAAAACTGGGATGAAGCTCTTGTTAAAACCCAGGCCTTTCTCTTGAGGTTGGAAACATTACACACATATTTTGGACATAGAAAAATTTTAGGGGTATCATAAACAAGAAGTTATTTAGACAGACACTTCAAAAGACTCAACAGGTAAGTTTTGGTTTAGACTGTGAAGTACCTCATAATATGGAAACAGCTGCTGCATAAGGTGCCAGAAAAAAATCAGTATATTATACTTCATTTATAGTGTACAAGCATAACAGGGAATCCGATTGGATAAGGGGGCTCACCAACAACCAGATTTCAGGAGGTTTATTTTATGGCTTGGGTGCTATAAAGGCTAAAGAAGATGAAGACAGCTTTATGAGATGGCTTTAAAAAAATGGGAATTGAGTCACTAGGAAATGTATTTTTACTACTGTTTCAATCTGTTTCACATCTACTCAATACATCTGTTTTCCTTGAAACTCACAAAAATCCAGACATCATTTCCTCCAGGAAAACAACCAGAAGAGAAAATATTTAATAACAAGCCCAGTGTCATTTAGGATGAAGCCTAAAGTAAGACTGAAAGGGACCTAGGCTGGTTTATACCAGCTAAATAACTTGCATGGCTCTATTTTATTTAAACTGTTAAAGAAATAAATATTTGCATCCCCGAACTTCCTGTTTGACTCAAGAACCTTCTATGTGACGGCTCAAGAGGAACAAACTTTGTTTCAGAGCCCAGCTTGCTCAGGGTCTGCTGTAACTGACACAACATTGGCACTTCTGCCAATGTTCTTCACTGTTAACGACGTCCTCAGAGCTGACAGACACCAACAGCTCCTCCTGAATTTGCTCAATGTCTTTTCTCAGTTCCTGATGGAGATAGTTACATTAGGATGCAATGTGATATTATGCAATAAAACTTGCACTTTGTATCAATGTCTCAAGTTCCTGACTGATTTTTATATGATCAAATGGCAGAGAAAGGAACAGTGTCCATTTAGTTGTCTTGTGGGAAAATATATTGCCTTTGGATTTCATTGTCATTCATGTAGACAATTGTTTTAGCTCTGTTGACCACTGATGTTTTCTTCATGATGTCTGTGGCACCTTACTTGGGAAAATGATTGCCTCAAACTTATGTCTCAGTATTTTAAAATGAGAGCCAAGGAGGTTGCATGTCATTGTCATTGTGGATGCCTTCACCAGCTGCACTCCAACGAAAGAACAGAGCTTCTCAAAGCTACACTCCCTGGTGTTGATTAAGAGGAGGGGAGGGCATTTTTGTTGCCACTGCTGTGCTGATTTGTAATTGCTCTGCACATCCTGATACCCAGCACTGAAAGGAGAGGACTGCTCGAATGCAGCCACGATGTGTTTCCAAAGACATACTGTACCTCTCCATAAGTGACTGTGTTATTATAAACCCTCATCTCAGGGTACACGTTCTCCAAGTACCACTTAAAGCTCCGGCACTGCAGTCGCTGTCGCAGAGCAATTCTTTCAGAAACGTCTCCAAAGTCAACTCCAGGGTTCTGCAAAGCAGAAAATGAATAAAGAAATCTCACTGCACTGACTTTATGGTTGCTATCTTTACTGAAATCCAACTGGAGTTCATTTTGTATACCAAGCTGTATTTCCCTCTTTTCCTTCTCTTGTTGTAAGTAGCAGCTCTGTTGAGTGCAGACAACAAATATTAATGAAATCCAGTGGAAAAAGAACCATAAAGAACAAGCAAAAACCAAAAATAAATCAAAATAATAAGAATACATAAGAATGTTGTTACTTACAGCAGTTCTAAGTATTTGCAATCAATCCTGAAGCCTTTACTTTCAGATTCATTTAGAATTTAGGCAGCAATTCTGATCGAAAATATGGCAGCTTGGTCATGTTTTACTCTAGTAAGAGATTTGGGTATTCAGTAATGTAAATGGCGTCAGAACAGACCTGTTAAAACTTCAAAGCAAAGCTGCTCAAAAAGTCATTAAGTTCCACTAAGCATTCATATATACCAGCATTCAGTTTTTACTAGAACTGGAGCTCATTTGCAGACTTGAGCCACAGAATGCAGTTAAACGCAAAACCTTTATAATTCTACTTCAGAATTTAATTCATGTTTAAACACAAATCCCATGAAAGTCACAGGCTGGAAGATTCAAGTTAATATGACCAAAGTTAGCCATTTAAAACTGGCAGGTCCTGAGTTAGAGTCTGTTGATTTAAAGTATTATAAATCATCACAGTTCAACATTAAGACAGTAGGAGTTACCTCATCCAAAAACCTTTTCCAACACTGTATTAATCAAATGGACTGAAACTGGGGAGGGAGTTTTGCATGAGATCGCTCTGAAGTGCCTTGTGCTTTTCCTCCAGAAGAATATCTGTACATTTTACAGATTGTTTCTAATGCAGGGTTACAAGACAGCAGCAAATCTTAGCTCAGGGTTTATTAAGATCCCCAACAGATGCCTGGTTTTCAGGGGAGAATACAAGTGTAATACTGAACAGGTTTTCCTATTTGCCACATAAAGAGTTTGCTGTGCTCACTGCTGCTTGCTGATGCACGTTCTGTCAGGAGCCCCCAGTGCAGCATCCATTCAAATGAATGTTAATTTACGTAGTACTTGAGGCTGCGTGGAAGGAGAGCAATCCTCCGAGGCACTCAGTGCAATAAATCATTCAATGTAAGATTCCTTTACCACTACAATTCTCGAGGAATAAATCGTAAGTGAGGATGTACCAAGGATTTGGTTAACTACAATAAAGCTACGCTGACCTGTGGCTGAAGGTTATAGGAACGTGATCTTGCAGGTGTGCCCAAGATCATCTGCTAATCTAGACATACATTATGCACACGTTCTCAATAACCTGTGAGTTGTGAAAAGATGGTGGGAATTAGAAAAGAGTTCATTTGGATCAGTTTCGTGGTATGGGAATGTGCACGTATTTTACTCGCCTCTTTTCTGCCGTACTTAAAATGAGGCAATACAGTGCCTTTTTTACAGTGCTGTTCCTACAGAACAGAAGAGCAGCAAACTGAGCAGCTGTGAAAACGCTGTGCTCACCCTCTGTGCCAGCTGCAGTCACCATGGGCAGGTTACAGTGCGATGGTGTAGGAATGAGGTGTCCACAGGATTTACTTCGTGGACACATTCTTTTAACCAGCTAGAAAGGTTTCTAATTCCCCTGCAGAAGGTTTTTGTGATGGCTTATGCCAGTACAGTACTTCTGTCATCTGTATTGAATACTACAGTGAATAATATCATGAACACCAACATCAGCTTCCTTTTCCTGAGAGCTAATAGGCTTATTTTTATGATGTACATTTTATCAATCAATCAATTTATTTTATGGAAAGAAAATTTTAATGTTCAGTACTTCTGCTGATTTTATGTCTTTTATTGTAGGTGTGCCTGGGTTTTTTTTAAAGCTCTGCTGTATAGCTCAGTGCGGAAAACTGCATCAATAAGTAATCTCAGAGAGATTAAAGGCAATCATGTTTTGGTGTAAATGCTTATTTAAATATCATCTTTTCTGAGAATTCATTTGCAGGTGTCATCAAGCAAGTGAATTTACAGAGGTTAGTTTTTCATCTCCTAATTGAAAACTGACCACTTTTTTGGTTAGCGTTTTTTATGTGTGCAGACAGGGCCAAAATGCCCATAAATCTTTAATGGACACTGCTCTGCCTTCCTCTGCTCTATCACAGAAATCTTGTGTGGAAAAAGTTATGCAGTATTGTCTTTTGTTAAGGCAAAATCATTCTGTGCAATTACCTCTCGTACCAAAAGAAGTCATGAAAAACACATTTCAGAGACCTTGCACAGAGTGTCCAATACTGAACAGCAGTGAGTGAATTTAGACCTGTGAGAATATCTGACATATTCAGACATCACATGGACAAGGAGGAAACATTGCTCCTCTAGGTATGTGTATTTCAAAAACTGTAAGAGGAAAGAATAAAAATGGGGTTTCACATATAAACTGGGTACCAAAATATGAGCAGATGTTTAGGACAGACTAAATCTAATGAAGTCTTTGACAAGTCAGACTCCCATGAGTTTGATGAACTCCAGGCCATAATCGAATAGTCCCAAAGACACCAGTGGGTTTGCATCTTTTCCTGTTCTGATAGGAACATTCCTGTTTCTATTCACTTCCATCAGCTCTGGGCAAACCCCTGCTATAAGGGTTAACTAAACCATCATTACCTACAGATCAGTGTATGCTACCCCTCAGCTGCTCTCCCTGTGCCCCTTCACATGAATAATTTGTATGCACACACAGGTAAGGAACACAGCAACAGCCAGCTTCCACCTGGCTGGGATATAACATATAACTCTTCTCTGCAAGAATTATACTCAGTGCAGATGTAGCATGTGATATACTTACAGAACAAAGTTATAAACTGAACCTACAGTTTATCTAATATTTATATTACATGGATTCCTAGAGGCCCCCACACGCCATGTACAATTCGTATGCGCAGTGAGAAGCAGAACGTGCCCACACTGCACCTCTCAGCCTGTGGACAATAAAGCTATTTAATGTGTGGTTCTTTTATTGCACACTTTGCATTTCATGCTGGTGAGGTCTACTGAGTCTCACGATGAATGATGGTATTTATTTATGGACATTTCTGCCGTCCCCACCGCTGTAGCATATGAACACCTCAGAGTTTAATGGTGCCCCAAATTAACGACTTCTGGGGGAGCACATAAACCTGAGACACTTTGCTCTGGTTAAATTATAAATCTGTGTCACTGCATACAACAATCTGGACTGAGTGCACAACTGAACTTAGACCGAGGGAGCAAGTTCACATGGCAGAGCTCTCCATACCGAGCATGCACCAAAGCACTTTCCCTGAGCTTAACCTGCTTCGTGCAGCTGTAGTAACATCCTCCACCTCGAAGAGCTGACTAGGAACAGCCAGCCGTGTTTCTGCCTCTGTTCAGGACAGAGTGTGACCTGTACTTACTGCCATGGGGATGTTCCAGGCCATGTAAACGTGTGACTTGAAGTCATCCATCCAGACCTCGGCGGCGCGCAGGGCGTTGCGCTTTGCATAGTAGTCAATGTCGTTGTTGTAGGGCTTCTTGGTGCGCTCGATGTGCGCCACGCGGGAGCAGGGCAGCACCTCCATGCTCCCCCCGCACTGCCACACCTGGGGGAGGCACAGAAAACACCCACATGGCTTTTCTTTCCCCTTTTGAGGCAATACAAGTGCTTCTTTGCAGATGCTGTGTGTAGAGTGTTTGCTATCTGGAGGTGAGGGCTATTGAACAGTTCAAAAGGGTGGCCCAATTTACCTCTCGCTGCACACTGCAGGTGAGTCGGAGGGGAATGCAGATGGCTGCATTAGGTACATAAGTTTAGAAGCCATAAAGAGACAAGTCCTTCACTGCAATATCCCTGTTCTTGGGACCACTAGGCAGAGAACAAATTGTGAGGTGGTAACCTCTGCCCTGGATGCTGTTTTAACCTAGCATTTGTTACTGAAACTTCAACAACAATCAGCTGTATCATCTGTCTGTGTTTGACACATGAATGGGGTACTGGAAAGGGCTCCAGGGTCACCCCAGAGCCTTCTCTTCTCCAGACTAAACATCCCCAACTCTCAGACTGTCTCCACAGGAGAAGTGCTCTCGACCTCTCATCATCTTGTCTCTCTACCCCTGAGCTGATGAAGAGGGATAAAAGGGGCTGAGCGGAGACTGTATTACCCAGCCTGCCCAGACACCACTGTACCCACACTGTGCAATTTTCTCCCTGTTGGTTATTTACTGTCTGAACTCCACGGCAGGGGACAATGAGGACTTGTCTCTTTGCATCAGCGCGATCTGGAGTGATGCAGAGTGAGGGAGGCTTATGGATTCAGCTCCCTCAGGTCTGCACCTAGCAGTAGCTGAAATAAATAAAAGATATTAAAATATAAACAATAATTCAGTTCTTTCCAAGGTTGCCTTTTACTGAGAATAAAAGCACATTTCGATAGAAGATGCATTCCAAAACTATACTGGGGCAGTTCTCCACCTAACCTGCCTTCTCAAGGACGAAGATAAAGTACTTGGGAAGTGGCAAATAAAATCCCCTCTGCTCTGGTTTTTTTTTTTTTTTAAATACTTTGTTAGGTAATATTTACTTGCTGCTTTCCAAACAGTTCTGTAGTAAATCACTGGCCACTGGAATTTACATTTGATAAATGGAATACACTGAAAAACACACTGCTCGTAAATTTGGACTGATAGGTGCTCAGGGTTTCCAGTGCAAAGGAGAAGTGCCACAAAAAAAAAAAAAAAAAAGAAAAAAAAGAAAGGAATTAATTGATTTTCACGATCAGAAGTAGAAATGAGCAGCACACTTTAGTATACTGCTGTTTGCCCAACCCAGGCTGGAAGTCAGCTGTTTAATGCACAGCACATTTTTCTTTCTGTTGATATGCCTAATGACCTTGTAACTCTTATTTATATATTTTGGTACCAAGGGCAAGTACATTATCTGAGTGACAGATTTATTTCCTTTGAATGCCAGTGCTCACACAATCCTGAAAAGGAAAAGGTATTAAACTGCAACATTAAAGAAAACAGTTTAGCTCATCTGTAAATTCAACACAAACAGTTATTTATCAGTGATAAATTCTCCACAGATGAAATCCACAGGGAACACAGACACCGAGCTTTGAAGGAAACACAAGAAAAAAAGGCAGCAGCAGCCTCAGGCCAGGTAACTCTCACCCTGTCTGACCCTGGGCTCAGCTCTCAGCGTGGGTCTGGCTGTGGTGTGGCTGCCCCATCCATAATCCCTTGGACTGCTTTCCAATGACATTCAGTCACTTCTTCCCTTTCCCCTCATCCCCATTTTGCTCTTTAAAGAGAAAACATCTGATGAAGATATGGAAGGAAGGAAGGGAACAGCCAGGAAATACTCAAGGAAATTTTTCTTCCTTACAAGATGTTAAAATTTACCCCAGATGACTTGTTTTTTTCTGGGAATATATAACTTTTACCACCAGCAGGGGATGTTCCCCTGGACAAGGATGGGATTTCCAATCCCAGAGAAAGGGAACTGGATGTAGAGCACAGGGGGCAATGAGTCAGATGGTTGTGTATCACCAGGTGAACATCATGGTGCCACTATTTCTCCACATCCCAGACAAATGTCACAGCTGCTCAGCTCTGGGTCATTTCTTTCCAGGCCAGACAAGGTCTCCTGTTTTACTTCATGAAGATTAGCTGCTATTCAGTGGAGCACAGACATGACTCAGTATCTCCACACCCTTTCAGCACACGGCTAAGAATAGAGTGAAGATCTTGTCTCCTTCCCTTCCAATAATTACTTAAACTTCCCCTAAACGGAAGAGTTTCTGTAGAATAATCAAATATGTGCATCCAGAACTGGGCAAGATCCCAGCAGTTAAGAGCCATCATGTGAGATTTGGATGAATACTTGAGACTTGGGCTCGAAAGAGGAGGATGGGAGGTTCAGCAGCACCATCTCCCCTCTGGACACAGAGTTGAAAGGCACGTGTGATGCAGAAAACCACTGCTGGTCTGCTTCTAACAAAGGGTGAAAGAATGAGAAAGGTTTTATTGTATGAGTCAGGTAAGAGAGAGGTGAGTCAGTGGCTGATCCTGAAACTGGTTGATTCCCCTCCTCTTTTCATTCTCAAAACTGTACTTAATGACCCATTTTAGCAGTAGCAGACAACGCATTTCTTTGCACATCAAACTATGAAATTATGCCAGGAATATAATTACATGCCTCTGTAAAGCATTTATCAAGCAGGATCCTTAAAGTACCTTACTGGGGGAAGCAAACTATTTCTTACTGTGAGCATAAAATGTTGCCCAAGGCCCTCCAAAGCAACGCATTTCAGGCAATCAGAGAAAACTGACTTCCATATCTATGGCTTATCTTCTGGGATAACAACACATTTCCAGCCCAAGTTATTCCTCTCATATGGAGCTGCCAACACTAAATGTGTGTCTCAAGGTTCATTTACCGAGAAGGTGGAAGCGTTTCAATCTCTGAGCTGCTCTCCACAAGGGTGCACATCACTGAAAATCCCACTCTGCCTTCTTTTCCCCCATGGAGAGACAAATCCCTCGGAGCAAATTTTTTTTTTTTGGCTTCACAGCACGCACTCATCAAACCTGTACTGTGGGGCAACAGCCCAGGCTCCATGGAAGGCCAGGAGCAGCAGCAAAGCAAAGTATGTTCTCCTTGACTTGGTGCAGCTGAGCAGCCCAGGGACTCAGCTTTGCCTCTGTGAGCATCACACTGTGCAACGTTTTAAGACATGATCAAGTAATTCCAAGAGACACTCAATTTATTTGCTAATTGCAGCTAATTTCTAATTTCAGCACTGCTCTTTAGGCTGCTATAAACAAAATTGATAGCAATTTAAATGTTACCATAGCCGTGTTACCTTAGCATTTTTACTGCTAATTATCTCAATCAACTTTTCTATAAACAGACATATTAAGTATTGAGAAGAACAACTACCCACATCAGGAGTAAATTACAAACTGAGTGATAATGTTTGTGGCTTGCACTATAATGATTTACTGACACTAATTATTAGCTATTCCTGTACACCTGAGGTGTGGCTGTCCTACAGGAAAGTGTTTATGCAGCAGCCAGCTGGACATCACATTCTATGCATCAGAGAAAATCTGAGATGAGGCTGTGTCTTGTCTGCCATGGCCTCAACTGTGCATCAGCAAAGTTCTCTGAAGGCAGGTTGGGTACATTATTTAGAAAGGCTAATAAGGTGCCAAGCTTTAATTCTTCCCAAACAGGAACAAATTCTCAGAGGAAATACATTTTCCTACAAGTACTTCTGCTGAAGGTCGAAACAACCATCTTTATCAGGGTTTGAAAAAAAAATTAAGTTAAAAGGAGTTAAACAAGCCTGGCCACCATTGAGTAGGAAGTAGAGCTGGCCAGGCTGCTGGGCTAATCAATTCCTAAATCTTGGCAATAGATATAGAGAGAATATTGCTGATGTGGTCTCCTGCTCTGCAGGTGAGACCTGTTTCCAACAGCATCATGTCCTGCAGAGCAAATGTCAGAGCTCAGAAATATCCTGGGGTTTAATATTTGCCATTTTTAGTATTTTTAAAATTATTCCTGGGATTTAATATTTGCCGTTGGCAAGAGAGCGGCTGCAGCTCCCAAGAGGCTCTCACTGATCAGAGTGATCTCTTCCCTCTCCATGGACTTGGTGCTCTGTAAATTGAATATCACATTGTTTTGTACACTGAAGTGACTGCACAGGATTATTTAACTAGGTACATATGATCTCACTAAAAGCAAAATCAATAGGTAAAAATAAAAATGGCATCACAGTATGAAGAAAAAGCTGGGGAGACAGTTTTGACTTTGAAAACTTAGACTGGAAGTAAAGATTGTGATCCTTAACAACTTTGTACCTTGCTGTGAATTCCGCAGTTTAAACACTCTGGTGCTCAGTGACAGAGAAAAAGAAAAGCCTTAAAGTCTCTGTTACAACTATTTTTTTCATCAAACACACCTTTGATTTAAGCAGCCGGAGAGATGAGGTATCCCAGAACACGTAATAGAGGAAAGGACACTCTAGTGTGTGTGGGATTTGCTTCCAAATAATCACCCTTTGCTAACACTTTCACACCCTCCCCACAGACACACCAGTTCCATCCATTCCTCTCAACACCACAAGTTTATAGATGACAAATCAACTCCAATGGAGAGTGACCCAGGCATTTGCAACATATTGGTCTCCATCTCTTTTAAAACCTGCTGACTTTTCCAGTAGAGCTGGGGTTAGTCCAGCTTCTCTAATAACATAGAACACTGAGCAATTAATGAAATTTGCAGTACCCTGAGGCTTTGAGCCCATTTTTCAGAGTTAGCAATCTCTCTGGAGGTGTCACTGCACAACGTGCACGGGTGTTGTAGCAGCTTTGTGCTTTCTCTCCTTTCAAGAACTTGTGGAAATTTCAGTGGTCCTTTCCTGAGAGGAATAATCACAGTCTGCATCTTCCAGCAGTAAGAAAATGGAAGGAACCGGCTTCAAAACACACACGTGGCAGCAGGGTCCCTCATTTCTGATATACCCAGCAGAGGATGTCACCTGGCACTTGTGCCATGGCCCCGCCAGCGGCAGCACTTCAGACGTGGATGTTCAGCACATCCTGAAACAAAATCCTTGTGCTGGAACAGAGCTCTGATGTTTTATGGAGCAGTTCTGAACTCCACCTGAGCAGCACTTCACAGAAAGAGCCTTTCAGATTTCAAACTTTCTTTTCTGAGCGAAGGCAGCAGAAGAGATGGAGGAGTTTTTAAAGCAGCTCAGATATCCCTGTTTTATGATATTCCAGCGTAGGAATTCTTAAAAGTCAGGGATCTCAGGTTTTCTTTGATTTTCAACGCAAAGCCTACCAGAAACGGATGTCTTCTAGACTGCCTACACACACCTACAGCAGGATTGGAAAAGGTTTTTCTATGATGAAAGAATTTCCACATGTTTCAGAAATTTTGTTGACCTAAATTTTCAAGAATAACATCAATTTTAAATGTTTTCATTGGTTGAAACACAAGCTCTTTGTTAGCTCCACCTGTGTTTCCCTCAAAGGTTTTTCTGAAACCGAGTAACTGATGATGTTCAGAATATCTGCTTGGTGTTAAAAGTTTTTAAATTAGATTAAGATTATATATAGATAATTCAATCTGAAAGGTCAGTTTAAACTGAAAACACAAACCTTTGTTGTAAAAATAGAACAACACAATCTTTTGACAACATTAAAACCAGGTGTTTTTCCCATTTAGAAATTTTGCCAAAGTGCAGAGTGTTCAAAAGAAATATTTCTTGTTTAATTTATCACCTGGATCTGACAGAGGGATCAAATTGTGGCTCCTTCAGGTGAAAAAAGTCTGATTTCTGACAGAAGTTGCAATACCCGAAGGGCAGGAGGACACGTAGTAAATTCACAACAGCAGGCACCACTGAGCCCTCTTCAGGCCCTTTAACACCACGGTGTAAAATAAAATCCATGTGCACTGCAGGTACAGGAAAGGTCCTACTCTGGTGAAGTCAAACAGAAAGGTAATTCTTAATTCTTGAAAACCTGCACAGGAAGAGGATGCTGTAGTTTCAGTCTCTCTCTGTCCACTCAGCCATGAACCAACAAGGTCTAAATCAGAAGCGATTCTTCAAAGTGTATTCGAAAGACGACAATAAAATCCTTTCCCATCTGAAACATGGGAGCTCTGTACTTATCCTCCAGCCCTTAAGGGATGTGCCAACTCTTCTAGTGCCCACACTAGAAACAAAAAATTAACATGAATATAGCACACTTAGTGTTCTTGCATCTCTGACATTGACAATTTACCTAGTTCACTGAAAACTGATTTTCCAAAGTAATTTATAGCCTGACATTTTCTTGTTTTCTAACGGAGTTTTATGGATATTTTCTCTTCCATGTATTCTCAGAGCTGCCTAGAGAGTCATATTTAATCAGCTGTGCTAGATAAAGTGCTCTCTCTCTGTTTTTCACTTCACATAGGAAGCTGTTAGAGGCTGAGGAGCTGTCATAATCAAACACATCATATGGAAAAATTAATCACATGGTCTCGTTTTGTTCATCAACTGCATTTTTATCATCTTTAAAGGCAGCCATAATTATGGTTTAAAAAAAGTCCCAACTGTCATTTCTCAAAATAGCCTGTGCTATTTAATGGTGCACTTATAGACCAAAAATCTTTCCACACTGGGACAAACCAGCTTACATCAGAGAGACTTTTAGCTGCCAGAAAGAGACTGGAAAAAAGGAAGAAATCACATCTCAAGATCCACAGATCTTTGTTTTGTCAGAGGTTTCAGGATAAACTTCTGACCTATGCTTTCAAATTACAGGACCCAAAAGGGTCCTTGGTTGACTGATCCTGACACTGACTCGGTGACAATCCTTCCTTTTTGCTCTCAACTCCTGCTCAAAGCAGTTTGCAGATAATCTGCTCACAGCAGATGTAGAGGGAGTGTGACAGCACCTCAAACACAAAAGCTCATTCTGTTATTAGGAGTCTTCTTATCCTAAGTGTGTCAATACCATCCCTTACCCTTGCTGCCCTGGAAGGCTGGGAACACAAAGCAGTGGTTTTGGACTAATGATTTTGGAGGGCTGAATTTCACCTGGGGCTCTCCTCCTGTTTTTTTCCTGGCTCAAACAGCAAGAACTTAATTTGAAGAGAGAAGCAGAGATAGGGAGGATAGAGTAGATGTAGCCAGGATATATTTGGCTCTAGTATTATTGCTTTATGATTATTATTTTTATCAATATTTCAGTTGTCCCAGTGAGGAATACTTGGAAGCTTGATGCTTTTCCCAGAACTATTACAATAGAGTTCAAGGGTGTGCTGCAAGATCCTTCTGCAGTCATTTAATGTGAATTTCATGGCAGACTCAAAATGATACCTTTTCTTTATAGAAAAGTAAAACAATTTTTTCACAGGTACTTGATTAGCTTTCAAAATTTGTTAGAATTAAGCCTTTTTTTTTTTTTTATTCTTTGTTAGTTTGACCTCTTAGCTTTGATCCCTTGGGGTATTGTGGTACTTACAGATGAAGTGCTTTCAGAAAAAAAAGGCAGTGGAACAATAACATTCTTGCAATGAGACACTCAACACATGCATGTTTTGTATTTGTCTAGTGGCTCTTCAGTAGCAAATTTAGAGGCTGTCCTTCACATGTTTCTTAGAGGTTACGCAGAACCTCAAGCCAGTTAAGATCTCAGATGTGACAACAGTGAGAAGATAAAACCCTCCTGTTAACCCTCTTACAGAAGGAAATAGATAAGCATGAAGAAATTGAAACATGTTCTAGAGAAACTCGCACTCAGCAACTGCTATCTTGCTGTAAAGATAAACTTTGTGTGTAAAGAACGAGGGCGGATAAATTAATAGACTGGCTGCTATGCAAGGGATGAAACAGGATTTAAAATGATATTAAAAATGCCCCATATGCTTTAACCACTAATCCGATCTCCATAAACCCATATTTTGCACAACTTTTACAAAGGGTAATGCACCTTAGAAAAAACCATGTCTGGGGAAGAAGCTGATGATTTGACGCGTGAAGCAGATCTCCCTTCTGCAAGGAAAATTCCAGACTCTCCGAAATGTCTTTCTGATGGGGGATGGAAATTGCAAAAACCCTTCAGAGCGGGAAGAGCTGCCTGACCCTGCACAGGCAGGACACCCTGTGCCACACTGCTGGGCTTTACACACAGAGTTCAAATGGCAAAGAATAAAATATCCCAAACTCCAGAAGGTGGTGGTGGTTCAAGAATTCTTGTTTCCCATCAGGGGAGTTCAGTCAGTGCAGGGATGCTGGACAAATCCCCCTTACTCCATTCTCCCTGACATCACTGCTCAGGGAGGGCAGCAGGGTCTGATGGGCGAGGAAGCAGTGAGGAATGGGAGAAGGAAAAAGGACGGCCTAAGAGCAAGGTTTTAATTTTCAAAGGCTTGTTTTTCTTAGCAAATTAATGAATGTTGGCACCTCAAAATGCTCCAGGAGATGTTAACAGCTTCTATCATGTAAATGACAGGCACAGGAAAGAGATTGCTTTGAGGCAAACCCTCAAACTTCATAGACTAGAGATAATAACTCCATTTTCTCTGAATTCTCCTCAAGTCTGAAAGAGGCTGCAGATTTCTTCTGGTCTAATACCACATATGTTGTGTTTTGAAAGCACAAATAATTTTTCCTCTCTAAAGTAAATGAAATTTAGTATCTCTAACGTAGTTTGCTAATTGTCCCAGGCAGATGCTTCTTGTAACATATTCTTTAAGAATGGATTTGATGAGAATAATTTTCTGCTTTCTTACAAATTTACTCAACTTTTTCCCAAACCAACAGAATCACTGCCAGTCATTTCCATAAATATGTCAGCACAGATACTGTTTGTACTGTAACTGTTAAAATTCAACAAATCGGCCTTGGAAAAATACAATCTGTTTGGGATATGTGAAACAGCATTCAAGACCAGCCTGTTATTCTTGTTCCTCACATCTCCTTCATGTGATTGCTTTAGGTTGTTTCTCCTCAACTTATCTCAATGGACCATAGAGAAAATCTCCCTCTAAATTCAAACCCCAGCAAGGGATAAAGTCTCATGTACACTAAGCTTACATGAGAAAATCTGCAGCTGAGCTCCCGCAACATTTAAGTTCTTAGGAAAATACCCCTTTTGCCAGACAGTGCTTTATTAACCTGCACCAAACCACCAGGCAATGCTGCCTGGTCAGCTCAGCAGCTGCTTCTGGACCACAGTCCAGTCCACAGAAAGTGCTTAAAAGAGACTCAAGATTAGATCAGCTGAGCATGGCAGCAATCTCCAAACCACGTTTAATCTCTGTCAGATGCCAGGGGCAGATCAGCAAGAATACCTCAGGTCAGAGTAGGGCTATTAAAGTAGCTTTTCAGGTGTTCACATGACCTCAGAAATCTCTTGAAGAGCACAAAACTAACCCTCCAGTAACTTCTCCCTTCAATTCTTACCTAAGCTAAGCCAGGGTGGAAGTAAAAATAAAACTTGTTCGACTTTTTTTTTTTCCTCCCCAAAGTCAGTTCTCAGCTTTCTTGTGCAATACCAGTAGTTCACACTGTCAGCCTTTTGCTAATGAAATAATACTTACTGTGTGCTCAGCCTTCAGGAAGAAGGCTGAAAAATGATAAAATGCTTCCTGACATTTTAGCTGAGACCACAGGAAGGAGGAATAAAGAGTGGAATTTATTGATGCTTCAATTAGAATAAAGTCTTTCTTGAATAAGAAAATATTGAAACAGACTGACTAATGAAGTGATCACAAAGGGTCTTTTCAAAGGACCCTAAGTGGAGTCATCCTCATTTGTTTTCTCTTTCCACAGCAGACCCTTAAATGATCTTTGCATATTGTCTACACTAAATCCTGCAGGGTTGCTATTTCATTTTAAAGAAAAAAGCTTTTAGGCTGCAAGGGATTCATTCAGTGAGAGCTATTATGCTTATTGTGGCTGTGCTGCAGAGCCAAGGGATTTACTATATGCTCATTAGATCCTGCTTTGTTCCAAAACAATCTTTTACGATGCAAATTTCAGCATGCTGATCTACTTAGAATAACATTTTCAAAAAAAAAAAAGGCTATTAAAGTAAAAGCTTCTTCCAAGGCAGGAACACTACAAATTCAGATTAATTACTAATATTTTAGCCCATGAAAACATCTGGTGTCTCAGCCTAAATTCAGCTTGGAAAATGGTTGCAAGAAGTCCCAAGAACTCGGTGTTAGGGGCACAAAGCAGTACCACCATGGGTGGTCACACAGAGCTTAGAGGCCACGTTGTGAAGCCATCACAGATGAGGCACATTTGGTCACTTGGCTGCTTGGTGGCTGAAGAACAAAAGGTTTGATTTCTTCAAGCCATGGCACCTGAGGCATCCAGGCAGCAAAGATGCCTCACCAGCAGAGATGTCCACTCACCAGGACCTCTAAGGAAGACACACAAGATGAGAGGTGTGAGTTCTCCACAGCCCTAAACCAATCTCCAGGGCAGTGCTAACAGAAGAAAAAAAAAGGAAAGAAAGCAAGGCCAAAATGGGAAAAATGGCAGAAGAGAGCAAAACCACTGTCCTCATGCTGGATGTTTGGCACTCAGGGTGCTGTGGCTGTTTCCATCTCTTGTTAGTGCTCTTTAAACTCTCACCTAGCAGCTGTGACCTGCAGACGGACTGAGGATGAAGGGGGGGCACTCTTGTTTTTCAAAGCATTAATTCCATCTTGTTCCCCCTCTGTGACCCTCCCAAGGGAGCGGCTGTACGAACGCAGAACGATGAACATTATCATCCGGGAGATCTACCTGATAGCTCATCCTTAATAGTTCTATAAATCTTGCTCAGTCTTAGGGCTTTAGGTGTACAGCACAGATAATCCTGCTGTAAGGAATAGTGTGAACTCATCCCTCATACGCACAGAGCCCAGCCAGTCTAGTGACACCACAGTAAAGCATTCTCTCCTGTGCCCTGAGCAGCAGAACTCAAACTGGAGCTAGAATTTACACTGAAAACTGATCTCTAGGAGGATAATTAATAAAGTATCTGAGGTGAGCAATAAGAAAAAGATCAGTTTGCCAGTAGAAGTACTAACAAATCATTATAGTAATTCCAGGCAGCCCTTCCCACACACCCGTTCTGAAGCAGATCAGCAAACTAAACACACAGCTTCTACTTAAAAAACTCACAAATCATCACCTGCTTGTAATGGACAAGTTCAGCTGGAGCACCTGCTCACTAAAACAACACATGATTACTGAATTTAGCTGATGTGCTGTTTTACACAGTAAGTGCCAAACCCTTAATAAACACAAGATGCAGATGTGTGTGAGCGTGGCTTTCACTGGGAAGGCTTATTTACTTGGGATGACAAAGCCGTGATTAATATTCCCTTCCCAGGGCTATGGGAAGGTGCCAAAGGAGGGGCAATGCCCATAAACGACTGGAATAGGATATTTGAAACATGTCTGAAGCTTGAAAAATGCCTCTGCCTACACTGCACTCGCACCCAGGCACCACCAGCCCTGGCAGCTCCCTGAGCTGCAAAAAGAACATGAAAAAATGCAAAAACCCCCTCTGGTGAGTCTGTTACAACATGCTTTGACTTTACCTTTCTGACTATCAGACAGCAGATCTCTGGAATGGTTTTTGGATACCTCAGAGAAAACGAAAAATGGCAGAGAAAAGGAACTTTTAGAGAAGAAAGTGCTATTATGTCCCAGTGATTCACTCTGCTTAAATGCTTTATTGCTGCTATTAATGGACAGATATTATCATTAATCATAGGCTGTGAAGTGACTGACAAACTAAGCTATTTTGTACATCACCTAAAGAGCTGGTAAGGGGATGCAATTTGAGTAAGACACAAAAGAAAAAGGCTGTTTGTGATTTTGATGGACAGCTCCCTAAAGAATCTCCAAATTCCAGGACTGCAAAGTAGGCTGTCACATCTGTAGATCTGTTGCCCCTCCAGGGAAATCTGAAGTGATGTGTATCACCAGACACAGCCTTTTACTGGCTCTTTTCACTTCATTTCTTCAAGACCAGTTACTCCCGTTTACATAGATTTCGATTAGGGTTTGCTTTAGTTGACAAATTCTTTTGTTTGGTGGATTTTCTTTTTGGTTGTTTGTTGTGTTGTATAATGAAACCAACAGAAGTTTATCTATGATGACATATAAAAGACTTTGGTAGGCATGTTTTTATTCTTCAAATTACCTAGGCCACATTCCATCTAGCAGAAGGATGTGAAAATACACACACGAATTTGGCAGTATTTCCCCCAAGAGCTAAAAGTGTCCTCACAATTGAACTCTGCAAATATTAGCTTCAGCTTATTGGGAAGACAGTGTCCCATATTATAAAAGTGCTGAGCAAATAAGTGATGCTCTTTGTTTGCAAGAGATTTCTAGAAGTTAAATATATAGAGATACAGATACGGTTTCAAACAGAACCAAAATTGTGCTTGGCATTTCGAGGTGTTTGACAACTCAAAGTACGGAATGAAAGCTCATTTCACAGCCAGCAAAATATTTTGTTTTAACAACATCTGAAAATAACCTTTTTGAAGATGTAATGGAATGGCTTCTCCTTTCTCAACACATGAATTTAGATATATTTCCCTGCCAAATCCGTATTCTTTCTCAGATAAATTATTTGGCAAATTAATGTCCCATTATAGACAAAAAACTCATCAGTTGATTACAAAGAAGGCATTAACATTTACCTTTTGTCTTTTCACAGCTTCCCTAATTAAGTCATTCATCACCACTCTTCACTTGTATCAGCACAAAATTGACCTTAAAAGCATGTCAGATGTGACCAGAAAAATACTGCATTAGAATACAAAGAGCTTACATAGTGACCCACAGCATTTTATGTTCCCAGACAGTGCCTACACTTTTACTTCAGAATATCCACTTCAACCTCAGCTTGGCTAAAATAAATAAATAAAAACAACTCCTCTGTTACTCCAGTAATTTTTTGTTTCTGTAGAATGGCAGTAATCATTAAATGCTACTTTGCTTCATTAAAGTCTGAATTTCCAAGAACTGACAGAGACAGTGCCACAGGGTTAAGTAATTCTTCCATCACATGGCTGATGTGTTTTATCCCTGCTGGGTCACAAGTGCTCTTCATTTACTGAGCTCCAGGTTTCATCCAACTATTTATTTGTGGAGCCTTTGTTGTAAACATTCTGGGCTGCCAAAGAAATAATCAAGAGTCTTTCCTATTCAACCTGAACACAATTCTGTTAAAAAAAAAAAAAGCTTTTCAGGTAAAATGGGATGGATGACAGAAAAAACCCAAACCAACAAAACAATTACAAGGGCTGCATTGCTTTGCCTATCATCTGTAAGAAAATTTGAAAAAAAATTAACTTTACATCATTTTTATGAAGGCACTTTTCTGGACTTGCAGTTCATTTAATTTTGCCCTGGAGCACGTTTGCTGTGAGTAACACGGACTACAACCCACTTGTCTGTCCTCTTGTCTCTAAATAATCTCTTTCCATCTTCTCTCAGAGTCAGGCTGTCACAAGCAGCTAATACCTCTACAGAGATAAAATAAGACAAAAGCAATAACCACAGTCAAGGCCCCCAGGGATTTCTTCACTAGCTCTAACTACAGTGTCCACTCTATCAAAATCCTGCCTTGTTACCCTGTGTCAATGTTTACATGCTCTGCTGCTTCTACCGCTTGCATTTTCAGAGCCTCTCCAGCCTTATCACCTGCTCTGTCAGGTGATGGCAACAACTATTTCCTTTCCCCATTTCCCCTGTTTCTGTCACCTTCTGCCAACCAGCTCTGGTAACAGCCCCTGCTCTACGACTGAACTATGCTGAGCAATTCCAGTTTTACATGAAGGATGCTGTGTGTAAAAGAATAATTCAAGTACCTGGTACCACAGCAGCAGAAAGGGCCTCGTGGCTGCTTGTGCCCCACTGCTCAGACTGAACTAGAGGCTGGTTGGTGTATTTTGGCTGGGCCAAGTAAAGACCTTATCCCAGAGGTGTTTGTGCCAGTCCTGGTTCAGTCCCCCTGCCTTCCATATTCGCCCATCCCTGCTGCTTGAGCTGGTTGTGCAAAGGCTCCTTGAGTTGGGTAAATCATAACTCGAAATGATACAGTCTAGTTTAAACACTTAAATAACAAGATATTGCATTGTTTTGACCGATTTGGGAAGGCTAAGCAAGCAGATGAAGTTTAAGCAAATGGTAATCTCTGTTTCAGAATGAAGAGGAGGCCCTGTTTCTCGCAGCTTTGCTGGAAACAAAATGCCCAACTATAACTTATGTTGGCATGGACCTGTTAAAGCGTAAATTTCAGTTTTTTAAAAGAGGAGTACTGTGGCTGTTAATGTGGCAGCAGTTATGGAAGCCTCAATTACATCCAGATGCTACACATGCAGTTTGAAATACCAGGAGCATTTCGTCCTCTGAAAGATGGACATGGACAGAAACAAGTATTTCCTCCCATCTGCCATAGAAAAAAACCTGAATATACAAAAATAGAATGTCTTATTCAAAGTCAAATCTGAACCTACAGCAGAGTCAGAAAAAAAGAACTCAGGTTTCCCAGATTTTGGAAATCTTTAGCCAAAAAATTATCCTAACACAGCCAGCTACGGTGAGTCTCTGGGCTCTGCACGGAACAGGCAGAGAGCTGTTACTCAGTAGCACATCTCTGCAGGATTTCTGGCTAGAAAACATCAGTTCTGCTCAGTATTTCAAAATTAGTGTTCAACCCAGTCTTTCTCACCTTTCTTATTTTGAAGAGAAATCCCCCTTGGTGCTCTGACAGGAGCTGAGAAGCACTGGCAGCCCCAGGTGAGCCAGGACAGGGCCCCTGTGAATGCACAGCCTGTCCACGAGCGTCCAGGGGTCCCCAGAGCTGCTCATGGGGCACTGCAGGGCATCTAAAGGGGCAGCCAGACAGCACCAGAAAACTCTGCAGGTAAACCTGTCCCATGTCTGCACTTGTCAAAGTGCTCAAACTTGCTCAAACTTGCGCAAACAGACCAAGAAAAAGTCCTTGTCTTCCTCTGACAAATTAACTGTATTCCACTAGCGCTCCTCCTAAATAACCTATGTGTGTTTTTAAACCTCAAAAATGTGCAAGAGTGAGATGTAAGAAGCCCAATCTATTTTCTGAGAGAAGTCCAAGAGACAGTTTAATAAGCAGCTGCATGGGAAGAAATTCCTGGTTGTAGCTCTTTAACGTAGCAGAAGACATAATGAAATCTAATAATTGGTAGATAATGCCTGAGAAATTCTGACTTCAGAATAAATTGGAGCTTTTCAAACAACAAAGATTATTAAACATTGAACAGCTTGCTGGCCCACTGTGGCAAATTCCCTACCACTTTGAGGGTTTTTGCAGTCAGAGTAGGCATCTTCTAAAACCTACCTAAAAACTCAAACAGAAATGATGGGGCTCTCTGTGTAAGATGCTGGGTCAGGATCTTGGCCCTTCGTTAGCCAGTTTAATTAAAGAAGCCTGATAGAAGTTGGGGAATTTAACCTTGCTTATCAAATTCACAAAACATTAAGCAGGAAGAAAATACCACATCTCAAAAGAAAGTCCAAAAATTGGCAAACTTCTCCAATGTTTATAAATTATATACAATTTTCATGTATTAAAAATTAATCAGGCAAGCTTCCTAGACTGGGCTAAATTCAGCCTAATGATCCTTTGATATAGAATTAGAATTTCTTCAAACAATATTTCTTTCCTCAAATTGCTCATGCTACAATTAGTGTAGTTACAGGGCAAGAGATACAGGTGGAGATTAACAACTCCTTCACGAGCTGAAAAATAATGAAAGCACAGTACATCAATTTCTGGTAATCCAAGATACAAAAGAACAACGTCTTCCTCTGCTTGTCATGACTAAAGATGTGCAGCAAACCAAAAGCTATCAAGCAGAACAAATTTACTGCACTTGTGAGCAGTACAGCCATGGTTTTATATTAATAATCTCAAGAGTAGGCAGCAAGTAACAGTTATTACCCAATAGGACTAACCATGGCCAGGACTGAGCACGCTGTGTGACAACACCTCAGAAGCAAATGTTCTGTAAATGTCTTTGTCGAGTAGAAAGTGGAAACTTTATTTTTAAGCTAGCCCTTGGGACAGTTGTCATTTGATGCTAGGTTAAAGAAAAAGCAAAAAAAGCTAGCAGCAGAGTTACTGGGAAGAGGGCAGGTGAAGTGAGGTGCTCCCAAATCCACCCTCTCTAACCAGTAGGTCAAAGCCACCTCCCAGCCCGTCAGGGTGACTGCACAGGACTGCCAGGGACCCCAAGGTGTCTCTGCAGGGCAGTCCCAAGTCAGATGTCAGGACTTTCCCTGTATCCCTGTGTGGATTATCTCAACTTGCACCTTACTTCCAAACTGCTTTCCATTTTTAACCATTAGACTGCACTTTGCCTTTGCTTGCTGACATAAGGAAAACGTGCGAGTAGAAATCTTACATCCCTTGAGATCATTAAGAAATCCCTTCCTGCCTTGGCCACCGCTGCAGAATGGCCTTACTGAGGGCAGGAAAGCAATTTGCAATTGCCTGTAGTTCCAGATCCAGCCAAGCACTTGACTGCTTGCCTAACTGCACAGCTCCGTGTTACTCCATTGACTAGAGCAGGACCAGTCACACAGTTAAAATTAAATGCCTGGTTAAGTGCCTTGTAGGTTTTTGGCTTGTTAACAATTCACCGCCAATACCTCAACCTGCTTAGGCTGTCGCTCCTTCTCACTGCAGTGCTCCTCTGGAGTTTAAAAGCTCCTTTTAACTCCAAGTTGAACAAGTAAATGTACTCCTGAAAACACCCATGAGGAGACCTACTGAAGAACCTGCTATCTTTCCAACTTATGTATTTTTTTATGACAGAGCTGTGCATCACACTTATCTCATTAGCAGTCATCTCCTCAGGCAGTACATACTGTGTGGGTGGGTTTTCCTTTTTTTGGTTTACCTAGGAAGTCTTGCTGTCTCTAATTTTCCATGAATCTCATGAATTGCCACTGAAATCTTTATAGCTACAGTAGCCTGGGATGTAATGTTCTAAACCAATTTTATACCCAATAAAACAATTTAATACCTAATAAACTTCATGAAGAAAGTGGCACTAAGTAGTGCCTCTTGCTAATGAAATCAAGCCAAAAATGCTTGAGGGAGAAAAGCTCCATGTCTGTGATTAGCAGCCTTGGGTGTGTGCTGATATCAGAGGACATCAGAGACCTCACAAACCAACTGGTACAATCTGATTGCCCAGCCAGATTTGGCAAAGCTGCAGCAGTGTGTTCATCAATAAAGAATTACTAATCCTTGTCACAACAGACATAACTCCCTGAAGCGTTCTACTGCAGATAAGGAGGGAAAGTCAAAATGCACTGAGGGGGCAAGGAGAACTCCTGTCACTGTCCCACTGACAGGTTTGCTTTGGGTGAACTTCCCAAAGGCACAGACTTGGCTTCCCCAGAGCAGCGAGGCTGGAAAAGGCACAGAAACAGCCTCTCACCTTTCTAGTTCAGCTGAAGCCTGAAAGTGCTGCTATGTGAAAAATGAGAGTTAATCCTGCAAGAACTTTCTGGAGCGCTCAGATGTTGACTGCCAAAATTCTGGGAGGAGATGATTTTTGGGTTTCATTTGAACTAAGAGCAGTGTAAGTAACCTCAGGATGAAATTGGCATTCTCGAAAACAGAACTTCACTTGGGAGAACAGTCTCATCATTTTGCTCCATAGAGCAGCATGTAACAGATCTAATCAAATAATTGTAATATGCTTCAGCTAGAAGGGTAAGGAAGAAAAACTGTGTGTAAAGGAAAAGAGGATGGGTCACAATAGCAGCAATGACTTATGAGGGTTATTTCTCACATCTGAAAGCCCAATAACTCACAAGTACCCCAGCCATAAGTGAATTATATGAGTCTTTTGTGCAAGTAAAATTTTCCATTATGTACCTAGTCTGATGCACTGTAACAATTTGTCTCTTTTCACAAAATCATAAGGAGTATTTCCCAGAGAACATCAAGAGCCACAGAGAGTAAAAAGCTTCCCTGCCTGAGAAAATGCCCATACCTTGATCATCAACACTTCTCTACACTTAAAGCTGCCTCAGTGCTCTCCTTTGGATGCTCTCTAGGAAGTGTGCCCTACAATTTATCACTGACATACTGTCTCTATCTCCTGTTTCCTTCTCTTTTTTCCTCTGTTCCTATAACAAGACTAAACTGTACTTTCAGTTCGGCTGTTGTAAATTTACATTGACTCACTGACTGTGGGGAAGTTACTCTGAAACTATACCGGCCTAAAGGCAGCAGCTGGCCATAAGAACAGCTTTTGTGATCCTCTCCTGTCACCTGATCTGTTATCACAACTGGACATAGGAACCTTCTGTGATTTCAGCATATTAAAAAAAAAAAAAAAAAAAGAGCCAACTGATAACAAAACTAGTGGCATATTTCTGCAATTTGTCTTATGGACCTCTTGGAGTAGTTTAGATGCTGTGCTCAGCTTTGTAGTGAGAGGCTTCACATTTCTAAACCTACCTTAAATAAAATGAACTTTAAAATGGAATTTCTACACTACTTTTATCTTATGGAGAAGTATTGTAGAGGGTGATCGTGCTTTCAGGGAAACAGTACAGATAATAGACTTTAACTTCATTTCTCAGTTTCTCAGCTGACACTTTCAGGGTTTGAAGAAAAAGTCCTCAATGTCATAATGACTGTAGAGAAGTAGAGACCTCTGAGTGACCTCATTCTGGACAGAAAACTGCTCCAATTCCAACTTCTGACTGCTTTAAAGACTAATTCAAAACAGCAGTCCACGTTATCTAAACCAAACTGGAAGATGCCAGCCCTGGTTCTTCACTCCAGCTCTGGATACTACAACTTGAAGAAACCCATCTGTGGCCCCGAGATACTCAGTCTTGGCTGAGTATCAGAAGTCTGGGCTTTACACTACGGTAACAAAATTTGCACATGTTGCCTCCTGTCCATATTCTGCTCCATCATCCATTTCTTCATGTGGAAAATAAAAATGAAGAAACAGATGGGTGCACAGACTTAAAACACATGCACAGTTTTAAGCATTTCCCCTGACCTGAGTGGGAAGTTAAAACTATGCTCAAAAACCTCTATTATACGGGAATGGAATTAAATCTGCCCCGGGTGCTCTTGCATCTTTGCGAGACGGATCTCTGTAATCATCTTCCACTTAATCAAAACACAACGCAGCAGAGCTGTGATTACACAATTTCAGATGACAAGTAACAGTCCTCATCGTTTGTTTTGATGAATTCTGAGTTCACTATGTAGATAACATGGTTAATTTGCTATTCAGAAATGGCATTTAATCATTGAAGGACATTCTGAGTCTGACCAGGGGGAAAAAAAAAACAACCCAACAACCAAAGTAACAATAATCAAACAATATTTGAAAAATGTGGTATGTTTTGAACAATTTTGTTTAAAGTGTTAAGCTTAGCAAAAGCAGGCTAAGTTAGCAAAAAATGTACTAATCAACAAAAGGACCCCCCCACCCCTCCCTTGTTTCACTTCTCTGATATTTCACATCTGCAAGTTGCTGCACAGGAGGCTTTTTTTTCTTAAATTACAGTCGTTTTGTATTCTGAACAAATTCACTTGCTCAGCAAGAGAAATGACATTAAACTGCTGACAAAATATACAAAGCAGAGCTGGTTTCGGATATTCATGCTTTAGACTGTGTCAAAAGCACTGCAAACATTAATATCAAACCATGACTACTTCTAATAGGAACTATGAAAGAAGCCAAAATAAAGTGTGTTTTCTAAAGCAAGAAGCTGAAAAAAACGTGTCTTGGGATGATAAAGAGACTGTGGAAAATTCAGGTACTGATTTCATGGGTATTAACTATGCATAATACGCATAAGTAAGAAGAAGCATAACCTTGTGGGTAGGGCATTTTTGTAAGCCTGAGAAGCAGAGCTAGCTGGAATCCTTGGTTCTGCCAAAAGCAGAGTATTTGAGTAAGACACCCCACACCTCAGTGTTCTCTATGTAAAGGTCAGAAAATAAAACTGCCTTCTGTTGAAGACATGGGAGAATTAGAAGCTGAAAAAACACCCAGCAATTAAAAGACCCTGGGGTGGCTTTTTTCTGTTTTGTTTTTAACAACACTGGAGTTTTTAAATACTGACAATTTGCTCACACATATCTAGGCAGGAATTTCTGTGCTGACTCAGAGTGAGGATCCTCCAGATATCCCTGATTATTGATGTGCCTCAGCTTGCATATGGCCGATTTGGGGCTCCTCAGAGTCAATGAATGCATCTCTTTTTAGCCACCTGCAGTTATTTCCCAAACTAGCAACAGCAAGAAGATGCTGGCTGAGCAGGGTGACCCCCCCTTTGTGCTACTCCCTACTTCAGCACACTCTGCAGCACATCACTCTTTCTGTTAGGTGGATCATCAGCAGTGGAAGGGCAGATGCCATTAAATATAATTGTGCCCTAACTGAAGTGTCATCTGTGAAATGGTTACTACCCCCAGCAATTCGATCAAGACACACATTAGGACAAACCAGTATTTTCTGTCTGCAATGGATGATATCTACACCAAGAATGAAGGAAACGGTTCTTCTTTAAGTCTTTGATCTTCAAGGGCAGCAATTTAAACCATTTATACACAGTGAACTTTTCAGTGTATACAGCTTTCATCCTTTTCAGCCATTTTCAGCCACAGAACAGGCCCTGTCCAAACAAAGGTTAGCATCAGGGTGATCCTCTGCTTTCTTCAGTGTTTCCCTAAGCAAAATTAAAAATGGCATGAGGTTCTAGGAGAGCAAAGTTGACTCTGAAGTAGGTCCAGAAGAGTAAATTCAGTGAAGCTTGAAGGAGAAATTGTTTAGTCTCCAGCTCCCCTTGCCTTTTTGCAACCCTGGAAAGAACCAAAGCATTTACAGCCCAGCTGCCTAGGGGTCCCCTGGGTAACCTTAGCACCTGGGGTAGAGGTTTGAGCACTCACAGTTTGCTCCAAGTAATACTAGTCTGGCCCATCTGTTGGTGTGGAAAATGTACCTGCAAACACAAAAGCACTGGGAGTGCTCGGCTGTGCCATTAGTGAGGTGATTAGTGGCACTGGCACACTGTCAGGCAACTCTTGCACTCAGACAGAAAGAAACAAATACATTTTCATCAGCTGAAATACAGAAACTGAACCTATAAACATAAAACAACTGCTCTGTGAAAGTGAAAGAAAAGAGGAGAAAAACTGAGAGAAACATCACGGCTTTAAAATGATAAAAGTCCTTCTAAGAACCACACACTCTATTTGCTGAGATGGCTGCAGCATCATTTGTCAGTTAGGAACTTTTAAAGTGAGGATCCGAAGGTACTGCAGATGGAGTATGTACATGACACTGCTCTGTTTTTCGCCTTCTGAAAGCCTTACAGTGCTTTTAGCACAAGGAAACATCGACGTGGCGATCCCATTTGTGCCAAACACATTTTGGGCACTGACAGGCAGCAGTTAGGAAGCCTGTTGAGTGCAATTAGCAGTCACAAGAGTGACAGCATTGGACATCAGACCACATGTCAGGGCTTGCTGCTGAGGAGGGAACCAGCCTGCCCAAACCCTCTTGTCACAGAGACATCAGCACTTCCTACCAAGGTGCCTTCTCCTCTCATAACCACCTTAATCCTGCCACACCATGGAACTGATGCTTCTACCAGCTGCTTTTCAAAACTCAGATAAATATGCAATGGATTCAGGAAAACAAGATCTGATATTTCTGTTTACGCTCCTTAAAAGCAGCCCAGGGCTGTGAAATTTTACAGAAAACATCACTTTCATTTTCTTCAGCTGAATGATACAAAACAAGTTTCACCCCTGCTGTAAAATGATGCTGTACTGATGTTATAACCATGTGGTTTAGGGATAAAAAAAATTGAAGAAAGGCCTCTGAGCTCAAAATCTTCCTACTTTTTCTGTGTCTATATGTCAACTAATGAAACATATTCTTTCTGTGGGTTCAGCTGTTGAATACATGACTCCGTGTTTTACCACCACCGTTTCTTTCGTCCACCGCAGTACTTTGGAAATCCAGTCTTGGACCCACAGACCTTTGTACCTGGCACTTAGAAACAAAGATCCCATCGAATACCCTCTCTTTTCATCCAGTCACACATCTTGGCATTACAGGGTGACATCACAGTGCAAACAGAGACATAAATACCGCGAGTGGGAATCTGGTCTCCTGGCTCTGCCAAGTGCACAATAAAGACACCACAGAGGAATTTAAACAAAAATTGTGGCTGAAAAACCTAGGAACAACCCAACTGTCTTATTGTTCTGATATAACTGGAAAGATGCTTCAAAGGAGAAGAGTGGCAAACTCCATAAGGAACGGCTGCAGCAATGTGGGTGAAGTATTTTGCTGCCTGAAGAAAAAAAAAAAAGTTTTAAAGAAAACAGAGCAAGAAAAAGCTTTTTGGAGAAAACTGCCGCAAACTGACAAGAGTTTTGCTTGACAGAATTCAAAATACAGCCCGGCTCAGCCTATCTATTCAAAGACAATGTTACAAAAAAATCCAGCTTTTGTGAAATACTTCAGAAGACAAATCTGATTGACATGTCAGCAGTTCCTTACTCTTCTGCAGTTCCAGTAGCATAAAATATGAGAATCAAATATTAATAACCTTGTTTCTCAGGAATGCTTCTGTAATGTAAGGCGGTGTCTCTCATGAACCTGTTGCTTAAAATGATTGTGATTTTTCATCTTAGATGAGCTCTTAAAGCCAGCACACCACTAAGTCAGAGGGGAGTAGCATGAGCCACTCAGCTTCTCGAAGTCCATTCCTCTTTGGACAGAGCTTCTGCACCTCCTTCAAGTCATTCAGAAGAAACAAAGCAGAGGCAGCATTTGGTGATTTGAGTCACTGTGAAGAGCACAAGTTCTAATTGTTCTGCTTTTCAGAAGGTGCACTGGTTCACACCATCACTCCTGGCAGTACAGCATCACACGAGGGCATCATTGCACTGTAAACACACTGAAAGGGAATCAGCTCCTACCTCAAAGTACTCGCTGTCCTCCCAGGAGAAAACAGATGAAACAAAGGCAGGAACTCCCCTAAAAGCTCAGTTTTTCTCTATGGAAAGAGACAGCCATGGAGCTGGTGTACGTATTTAATACCACTTCCTAATCTGAAAAATAGATTTGGTATTTCTTCCTCCCTCCCAGTCAGGATCCCCTTCCTTCCTGTTACTCATTTACAGTTGGGGACCACATTGGTTTGAGCAGCCCCCTGATGCTTTCTCACAAATTTCTTTGTGGTGTCTTTGTGAAAATCAATGCTACAACACTTTTCAAATGCCACTGTTTGGTTTGAGGCATTCATTTTGCAGGCTAAGACAGACAGGACACCCCAGAGCTCACCTGCATTCATCTCCCGCAGCAAAGCCCTTCAGCATGTGCTTAACTTTAAGCAGGCACACCAAGGGGACTTGCACAAGTGCTTCACTGATAGCAAAGCCCCAGAGACGCAGTAAAAGTTTGGGTCCACTCAAATGTCTGGCTGGTGCACATCCCAAAGCTTCTCCAAGCTATTTAATGAAAAAACCAACATCAACACAAACTGCTGTGTTCTCCCACTCAGCAAACCAGGTTAGAAAATTTTAATAGAAACGATTTTTTTTTCTATTGTTATTTTTATGTGCGAATCCTGTTATTACTACATGTGATTCACCAAGCAGGCAAACAGGCTACGGATGCTTTGACACACCATTTAAATTTTGGGAGCATGTTCCCCTGTCAGTCAAGAAAATGACATGGTGGCTACACATCTTTTGATACAAAATATTAAAGTCACATCAACACACGTATAATTTTAGGAAATGGTTTATATATATTTGGGATAGATACACACACTCTTGGAATCCTTCCAGGAAGTTTTTGCTTGAGGGAAAGTGCCAGAGTGCTAACTTTCAGATCCTTCTAATTGAACAAACACCTCAACAAAAGTAACATCACGAGTGTGAATGAAGTTTGAGGTGTGCTACAGTACTGTAAGCTCCCTGCAGAGAGGATCTGACAGAACTGCAGCCAAAGCGGTACCGGTGAAATTTTCAAGTGAAAATTCAATGGGATTTTGACATCCAGGTCATCAAACATCCTCTGGAAAATTTCACCCTTTTTATTGATCATTCCTTAAATCAGATGCACACCTAGCTTTATGAAGAAACAGAAGTGTGACTGCACATGTGCTTGAGAAGCGGCAGAGAAAGGAGAAGGCACTAAACTGCAAGCCAAAATAATATTTAATATTACAGTTACTTTATTGCTTCCACTCCACTTGATTTTTTGGGCTAGCAATCAAGTCAGAAGGATTTACATTATCAGAAGACCTGGCCCTCATTTTTCTTCTGAATTGTCTCTATTGGCTGCATGTCAAAATAAATATGTCTTGGGCATTTGACAGGGGAAAGAGCCAAGACTGCAGGTTCATGGAATGTTTTTTTGTTGTTGTTGTTTGTGATTTGTTTGTTAGTTTTCTTAAGCTTCTTTTGGAAAGGTTTAGTGGTATTTATCTACTGCAAGCAAGTGGGCAGGGCTTACAAGAGAAGCTTTGTTCAGCAGGCTTTGGTGTCAGGGAGGCTTGCTGCCTTGTTTGAGTACCTCTCCTTTGTGTAAGGGATTTGTTTTGTTTGTTGTCAAGATGCCTCTGGGCATTAGCCCCCACTTCTTATAAAGAGATTATTTTTCTATTATTTTTCACGCTGTTCCCCTTCAGCAGTTTCAGCTGCTGTAATACTCGAGGATGCTCCAACAGGCAGACGGATAATGCAGGGACACTGAAAGGATTTAATGTTGTGGCTTCAGATTTTCTTTCCTGACATAATTTTCCTTTGAAGTGGCTTCTCAGTCCCCAGATAGTGACTCCCCTTTCCTTTGCCTCTCCTAATTCCTGCTTGATCTCTTCTTTAATACAATTTTTTAAATGCTGCAGCTTTACTTGTGTCCACATTGCCCCATACTACTATTACCAGACCCTGCAAAATAAAGAAGGATCAAGAAGCCTGCCCCTTCTGGCAAGGCTGACCCTGGAAAATGAAAAGCCTCCTGGCATTTTGATGGAAGTCATAAAGACTTTATTTTCTCCAGAACAGCTAATTTTCTTTTTGAGCCACTTACCTGGGAACTGACCCAGTTTCAGCACCTAGGTCCAATTCCTGTGCTGGATCACAAACCCCAGTGTGTCTGGCCTTTAAAACAGGAAAGAGAGGTCACTCTGGACAGGAGGCTTAATTTGGAAATAAAACCCCAAGTCAGCAACATGGGAGATGCCATTAGGGTAATCTCAAGGCAAGAGTATGGGGAAGAACAGGCAGATGGGAAAAATTAGTATTACAAGGTCCTATTTCACATCTCAGCGGGCACAAGGTTTGAACTCGACAGGTTTGTCCTCTGAGCAGGTGAAGGAGCGAATCCCATGCACAAAGCATGAGTTCCAATGGCATAAGGCATTTCCAAGCTGTCAAAAAAACCCCAGCACTAAATTCAAGCTGTTCTGATTCACTGGTACATGACTATAGAAATAGTGAGTCTGGCACCTTTCAGCTTTCTTCAGGATTGCAGCTCTAAAAGGATGATGTCTGGAAAAACATCAACAGCTTTCAGCTTGCTAAGGCAGAAACATTTCACACAAGGCTTTTTAACACATTTGAGAAATAAATAAAATTTAAGTGCTACATGCCTCTGGATCCAGTAAAGCTTCCTGGTTTATACCCTGAACTGGTGTGGACTGGCATCTCATTACCAATTTCAAGGAAACCACACTCATCTGTCAGCTGAGAACTGGACATAACCCCTTTATCACTGGCCATAACCAAGCTTTAGGACACATCTCAGAAGTTAAAGAAAATGCAATATCAGCAGGTTTACACAGGGCAGATAAATAAAAGCCTAAAGGAAGTGATGGGTAATAACTTGCACAAAGGGGTAGTTGAGGTGCATGAAAAAGAAACATTAGATTGCTTCACAAAAATCAGGCAGTAACACTGTTCAAAAAAAAAAAGTTATCTTGAGATACTGCACTAAATCTAGTGATGAATGTGCTGATAACTCAATACTTAGCTTTGTGTCACCCCTGTAAATCAGAGGCGGTTTTTCAAAAGTCTGAATGTTGTTATTTCTTAGTCCATCTTCAGCTGAGGGTTCTCAGCTCTAATGGCAAGAACAAAATTTATAGTCCAGAACTTCGAGGTGATTCTCATGCTGGATGGAAGCTTGTCTCCAGAGGTCAGGCTAACATATTTCTTGCTCTCACAGATGCTTGAAAGTTTTAAAGGAAGTCTGAGATTGCCAAAAAGGAGAATAAGATACAGCCTAGGACTTGGAGGAGAGATAAGAATCAAATTTTAAACACTGTGTTTTTAAGTCTTTGTCATGCAAATTCAACCTCCTGGAAAGGTTCTCTTGTTCTTCACTACCAGACCAATATTTTAGAGTCCTCAGATATTCTTTTTCATGTCCCGTATATAAATTTATCCATGAACAACAGTCACTCAGCTCAAGTCTCTTCCACCAGCCCAACATGTGGCCCTAGCACGACAGAAAATCCACTTAAGGGCTCAGTGGTGCAGGGCACAGTATAAGACTTTTCCTTTTGATCCGGATACTTTAGGACTTCTCCACAGAAAGATAATTAAGACTGGTTAATTACTAGATATCAAAG
This sequence comes from Eulacestoma nigropectus, assembly GCA_013397775.1. Taxonomy (NCBI): domain Eukaryota; kingdom Metazoa; phylum Chordata; class Aves; order Passeriformes; genus Eulacestoma; species Eulacestoma nigropectus. The sequence continues at coordinate 641,660 of VZTE01002601.1, forward strand.
TGAATGTATGTAATTAAACAAACATAGTGGACTATATGAAAGCTCTAATTGAGGTGGAAGCCTCTTTACATGGCAGATCTGAGTTAGCAGTCTAAGGCAACTTTGCCCACAGATGTTCTCTTCACACTTTGAATTGATTCACTCTTTCTGAATCAAATCAGCAAGACATTAGTTTCTTTGACATCTTCACTGAAAGGATGTGTCAAATTCCGAAAACACTCCGAAATTTGTCACAGACATGTAAGTGAGAGAAGTGATTTAGTCTTCAGTGTTGACATGAATAAGTAGTTTAGTGCCACCCTTTTGAAACACTGAAGTGAAACACTGAACAGTCAAAGGCATTTATGTCGGCTGGAGGAGCAATCTAAAGCAATCTAAAACTGGAGTTGGTAAACACAGAGACAACAGACAAGAAGGAAAACAACCTCACTGAGGATGCTTGGAACAAAGGCACAGAAGAGCCTTTAACACTTTGCCAACCTACTGCACCCCATACAGCATTTTTTTAAAGATAAAATTAAACCCCCATGACTATGCAAACAGGACTCAGCACTGACCATGCCTGCCCAGATGTCCTGACAGCAGCTCACGCACCTGACCAGACCAACTAGGCTGGAGCTGCTGGCCACAGAACTTGCTTACAAGAAGTGTGTAATGTATGACTGAAAACTTCACCTGCAAAGCGAGGTAACATTAGGCTCTGATTCAGATCTCTTCATCAAAACCAACGACATGGATCTATTCAACAGGCTCATCAGCTGTACAACCATCTTCTGTTTGCACATGACAAGGAAGCATAAGACACTCGTGACAACCAGCTCTGTTCACGTATCTGAATCATTCAGTTAGCTTTCTCCCCTTTGTGAAAGAAGAACAGTGCAGATGACACAGCACATGCTGAGAAAATCCATCTAATGACTTTATGGATATCTCACACTGCAAGAACCGGCGGATTGAGCCCAAGGTTTGTATTACAGGCTGACATCGACACTTCAAGCAGCCTTTTCTAACTCACCCATTGCCTTTCTAACCCTCTCTGAACGGGCCCAGTTACAGCAACGAAGGCTGCCACTGTGTGGTCAGTTTTTTTACTATTCAGGTAAACACAATACACTTTTTGTTCTTTATTCCCTTGCCTCAAAGGGGAAACTGCAAAGCAAGTTGGTTCATCTTGTTGTAGTGATGGCCTGGATGCAAGAAAAAATTCAGGCTTAACATGTGTTTCTCCAATCCCACTACCTTTAAATGAACAAACCCTAACTATCTGCACAGAAGCAAAGATGAAATAGAAACACAGGTAGATGTGAATAAAGCAGAGAAGAGAGGACTGAAAAAAACCTGATTCTTTTTTCTTCTATATCATAGTGATCATTGAAGTGCACTGTTCAATAGAGAAAAACCAAATTACAGAATGAATCAATGTTTCAAATCTGTCCCATCTCAGAAGAGAAAAAACAAACGCATATTTTAAATTACATTGATAATGTGTTCTTTCTTCTCATCAAGTTGATTTGCGCACTGTTAAATACCTAATTAAAGTACAGCCACTGAATTATTTCTCCGGAGGACTGGGAATCAGGAGGGACGGGAGGGCAGACCTGAGTCTCAAACAGCTACAGCACCACAGCTTTGCATCTGGCCTTAATCCCAAGCAGCTTTCACAGTGCGAATCACTGAGCTATTCTGTCCATGCAGGGCACAGCTAAAATTTGCCCCTCTGCGATAATTTCTCTTCTGGTCCAAGCCCACGAGGCCAAGGGACAGAGTGCAATAAACAAATGTTAATGTGGCTCATTCTTGCCAGTTAATTAATAGTTCTTCTCAGAAACCATTTAGTGAATTATTTGGATGATGCATAGTGCTTTGAAAGCGTTTTGCAGTTACTAATAACACCATTCTCCCTTCCTATTCCACAGCTGGTTTTATTAATAGAATCTTTTCATGGACGAGGGCTGATCTGCAAGAATATTCACTAAAAGAACATCCAGAAATGTGTTACATGTAGGTTGTTCTGCATCCCTAACCTCTAACCAGCACAGCTGTTTCAGGAAGCCATCAGTTTGCTGGCTGAAGCTGAAGAGAAGGATTGCTTTCAGGAACTCAGAGCCTGACATTCCTGTGTGAGAAGCTGCTTGCTGTGACTTTTCTAACTTTCCATAAGACACCAGAGTTCCTAACAAGGAAAAATTCACCTGCTCCATCTCTTATTGAACTCTACCAAGTCTAATGGGCTCTACTGATTCATTTTCACTTAATTGGCTCTAAGATGCTACCTCATTATTAGTTCAGCTGCAGGCATTCACACCATCTTGGAAAGGTAAATTGGCCCCAAAACCAGGGAATTACTCCTTTAATTAGGTTGGATTGATCAGAAAGGCTACAAAGATCACCTGCATTAACTACAAATCAGCACATGTGCCCTGCCTAGAGTCAGGGAGTGACAAATGACCACAGAGGCCTTGTCTTGTGGCACCCAGTAGTGTGAGATCAAGCTACAGGATGTTCCAGTAAGGCCATCCATCCAAAGGGCCACAGACTGCAATCAGGCTTAGCTGAAATTTGTTATTGTAATGAACTGAACCTTCTCAAAGTAGCAGATGCCAGGAGGGAAGGATGTTATATGGATTTCCAATACCAGCCAAACAGCCTCAATCTTGGAGCCAAAATTCTGTCACTCTGAGGCTCCATGGAGTGTCTTGTTTATGGACTTTCATTACTTACTCAGCTTTGTAAACCACTCATTCCAGAGCTCCTCGTGGTATCAGTGGCTTATTATCACTTGCCATCAGCTGTTGCATATTATGTACATTAGTAAAGTTCCCCACAGAAACACAGAATAACAGAAGCAGTTTGGTTTATTTTCCCCAGCAAGAAGAAAAATAAAATCAAGATTTCTGCCGAAATAAGCTCCCGAATATATAAAAATTAATAACAAGGCAGTAAATTTTTCTGTGCCAAATGAGAGAGTGGGCAATGAAAAGCTCATCACCACGTTGGTGCCTAACCCAATACACATTCTGGGAGGGATTTTAAAAATTGCTCAGTGCTTCTGTAAGTGTCCTTTTTCAATGGTGTCTGTTTCACAGTTGCTCAGGTGACTTTAAGGATTCTCCCTTTTTAGCACCCAACCTCTGCCACCAGACAGCTCTCAATAAGAGCTGAAACGCATAGTGGGACGTGCAGAAAATGCTGTTGTTTGGATGGTGCCAAAATGTATTTTAAGAAGATTCCTGTTGCTGTATTAATTACAAGTTTCATTGAAAAACAGTCCTCAGTTACAATACAGATACCCCTGCTTGCAAAAAGCTCATAAAGCAATCTTGGTTGTATGCAAAACATCTGTACTCTGTGTGCTGTTATGGCTATAAATCTGTATTATGCTCCTCTGCACACCAGTATTTATCTTTGTTGTTTAGTGCACCCCTGCACACTGGAGAATTCATTAGGAAAACGACAGAGTCATGCAGTGTGGCTATAAATTAGTGTGCTGCTGCCTGAAGAAATGCTATTGATTTTGCATGGCACTCCTGGATTTGCATGTTTGCCAGTTAGCTTAACCATAATACCATCACGTAGATCAAAAAATATCCTCAAGAGTTGAGCCTGCAGCCCAGCTAAAGGTACATTTTGGCAGAATGCAAAGCCTTCACAGAATGCCAGTGAGGAAAAAGGCCCCCAAAGCCAATCAACTAAGTGGCTTAGATTTAACCATGCATGGAAAAAAAAAAAGGGAAAAAAAGGACACCGCTACACCCTGGCAAAGGAAGGGAAGCCCCTGCAGGACTGCTGGAAAAGTGTTAACCAGGAGATGAAAGACAGGAAAATACAGGGAGGAACAGCTACTTGCAAGCCTTGGTTTGTGCTACCCAAGGGCTGGAGAGGCCTTGGCACTGCCACCTGTGACAGGGACACCCCGTCTGTCGTCACTCAGCTACAAACGCTGTGAGTTGGCTTTGACTCGCTGGCAATCAATTATTGCAGGAGAGCCAATTGATCACATATCATGGTTAGCCAGATAATTTGCTTCATATTTCCATTAAAGAGCCCAATGGGCATGATTAATTGCCGCAGGGGGTAGAATTTCAGCATGGCTAGTGGGGAACTTGCTTTGTAATACTGTGAATTCCATTACTGCTAATGGAAATTTAACAGCCAAATCCCCTGTGGATCACTTAGAAAAAATTACCCCTTAAGGTTAAAGGGGATTTCATTAATAGTATTCCAGGATGCTCTGATTTAAAAGTACTGTAAGCCTTTAGTGTCACACAGAAATATGCATCCCACTGTTTTTTGCATATCCCTCGTTATTATATCTATCACTTTATCCTTCTCAAATGGAATTTCAAAACACAGCTCAGCCTGTTGAAATGTAAGGCACATTAAGGGTAAATTTTCTAAAAGTTATTCAAGGAGATTTATCTGCTAAATTCCTATTAATATTAATGGAATTGCCCAGCCACATTGCTAGACACTACTCTGAAAATGAATCCCAACAGCAATTTATCAGGTTCTTTGGTTCTTGATGCCTACATACAGCAGAATGCACACCACATTCCGGCCAAGATTTGGGCTGGAAATCTAGATACCGCATTGTCACAGTTAATGACATCTAATGCTTCATCTTGCACTAGTCTGACATGTAGACAGAGTCTTACAAATGACTGTCTGGAGCCAACACATGGATGTCACTTGAACCTAGCTAAAGGATATGTAGAAAAGCGTTAAATTGTCACTCTAGAGTGCCTTACTGATTGTCAATCACTAAGGAACACTGGTGACAGAGCGCTCCTATTGTTGGGCAGTCAAGTTGATAGAGAGTTAAGTTCCTCTGAAACACAAGGCTTGTGTTCTCCAGAAGCCAAGGCCCATTCAGGTGGACACCCCAAAGAGTCACCTCCTAACTACACGTGAAACAAAAGGATAGCTGCAAACATTAGACAGTGTGTCTCAGACTGACGACACCAATCCTTTAGAGCGGATCTGGACCCTTGAATGTCAGCAGTATTGCAGTGTGTGCATGGGCTCGCTCATTTAACCTCCACCACGACCATTCAGTGGAAACACAGCTTTGCATGCAGGCAGCCAGTCTGTGCACATCTCTTTGGTAGGGTGTTCAAACCTTGTGGCATTGAACATCCACAGGAACTGGTCCCTAAGATGCCCTCCTGTAACGTTTTACTGATGCAAACCAATAGAAATACACAGGTGATTGCTTAAAAAAATAAATAGTACTTTGATGTTTTGGTTCAAAGTGAGAGAAAAGACTGACTGGATCAAAACCCATAAACTGGCACAGTTAGAGTCAGCCACAGCTTGATGCCACCACAGCCAAGCTGTTGGAAAAACCCCTGAGTAGTTTGGGAATACTCACGCACATAAGCTGAAATATCCAAATTAATCAACCAAATCAACCTATGATATCAAGCAGTTATTAGCATTAAAATCACCCCCAAAACAATTTGGCTGCACTGGATATGAAGAGGGACGCACTTAGCCCAAATAGCCAGGATTTAATGACACAAGGCACTTTAAGAATTTAAAATACGTTTTCTGTTCCACATCTACACCCCACGATTGTTTTTGTACTGAATCCATGTCCATATTATGCAATCTGCTCCTTGTGCAGTGGGCCTCAAGGTCTGTTTTCATCAAGTGGGAGAAAGGCAGCATTGGATTCTCATTAGCATGAGATAATTCCGAGCTACTTTGTCCAACTACCTGAGGGAAACGAGTGGATGGAAAGAAAGAAGCATCAAAAACAAGCAGCCACACAGAGAAAGAGGGACCAAAGGAGTAGAAGAGACAATCAGGCAAGAGATAACAGAGGTATAAGGGATACAGCAGACAAACCTCAGAACAGGATTAGTTCTTGAGGGTTTCAGAGACTTCTCCCTGTGCATCTGAGCCTGGCCCTCCTTTGACTCATTAATCAGACTCTATTTACATTCATGTCTCTGTTCACTTCCTGAGGTCATTATTTCAAATTTCAAGCTTTTCTTTCAAACACATAACACCTCTAGAAGTCTTTACTCCACCATCTTTCTACAATCAGAGGGGATGTCAAAAGAAAGCTCTATGATCAACGAAGTAATTAATTTGTAATTTCCCTACAAAACATAAGCCTCTTCTCCTTTTCCTTGGAATTAATTTCTGTTCAAACTAAAACATTTCCTTTACATTCTCACTTCATGTCACAGACAGGACACCTGGTTAGTTGTTCTTGCAACTAAAAAGGCATCTATATTTTTCTACCCCGAATAATAGGTTTTCCCCTTCTCATCTAGTTTAGGTTTCTCCTATTAGGCAAGAAACTCCTCAAACCTCTAATGCTTCTCTTACTTTGAACATCCATTGTGAAAGACATTTACGGGCTTTCCTGGGAGTTGCTAAGGTACTTAAGAGGTCTGGTGTCCACAGCAGCACTGAGCTCATAAGTCACTGGCACAGCTAGAGGAGAATGTGGAACATTAAGGCCTGGTGGAGCTGAGCCAGGAAAGGCGGAGGGAAGGATTGGAGAGCGATGAAATAGAATGAGATACGTTGGCAAGAGCAGGAGACAGAAGGTGGAGAAAAAGTCTAAACACTTGCCAGAAAGAAAGGATTTAAGACTGGGAGAAAAGCTGAACCAAGGTGGAATTTTCCACACCCCCCCTTGCACAGCTCAAGATGATTCAGTTGTGGCCATTTGTCTCACAAACTTTAGTGGCTCATCTCCACTATCCCCACAAAACACTGCCATTGTTGCCAGCTCCACGTGTGGATTGCAAAAGATATCCAAACCCCCAAGACTTCCCTAGAGAGGATATTTAATGAGTGCTGCTTGCATACCACACCTGCCTGCCAGGGCTGACAACTGAGCAAAGTGAAACACGTACCTCCCTCTGCATCTCATTTTCATGGTTCTCAAGCTGGGGGCCTGACACACAACCAGCATGGTTACATTTACACCTTCCTTAGCCCTGCTCTGGTTCTGTATGTTGAAATACTACCAGGCAGAACTGACAGCAGATCTGTGTTTACCCCAGAGACTGTCGTGAAAGCGCCTAGAGATAAATAGGGATGTGGCTGACAGTCAACCCTTCGCATCTAGACTCTAGAAAAAAAAGTCAGTGCCCAGCGAGGTATGCAGAATGACAAAGTTTCGTGTAAAGATCTAAAAAAAGCCATCTTAACAAGTGCGAGAATTTGCTATATGTTCATGTAGAAACTGCCTTTGACATTTGACATGACAGGAAATGTAGCTCCAGTAAGATGGACAACAGGCTGTGCTTAATTAAAACACGCAGAGGGAACGGAATGGGAGAGAAAGTAACTTACAGCACACTGGCACATCACTGCATCTTCCTGAAGAGATACTGAATAGGGATTAATGAGGAAAGAGAAAAATGAACCACATTTCCCTCAGCAATTATTTTTGCTGTGCTTCCAGCTGGAGACAACCACAAGTAACCTGCACAAATGAAAGCACCTACAGTGCTACTGAGCAGAGTGACACAAGCCTGAATGCAGCTTTCCAAAACTCACTGCCCACTTCTGCTGCAGCCCAGAGAACACCTCAGCACAACTCCAGAAGCAAAACACACTGACCCTCCAGTTAAAAAATGGCCTAGGGAGGAGCTGGGGAGGAGGAGGCAAGGCAAAGTTGGAAAGTTAATGGACTGATTCAGTTTATACCAGGTCTGGCTTAACACTGAGGGTGCTCACTGCAGAACATCCAGGGCTTGGCTCCATGATCTGTTATCCACAACTCCATCCCCTCCAGGGATGAGCCAGGCTCATTTCAAGCAGCTGGTACTACCATAGGTAGTTTCCAAACTGACTCTACCAAGACTCCAACTATTCTCTCAGGAGGTGCCTGGCAAAGCTTGGTTTGGCACAGAATCATAGCCGTGCCCCATTCTGCTGCTCTGCCCCCAGATCAGAAATGGAACAGATATCGTGAGTGGAAACAGGGAAGCACTTTTGTAGGCATGCAAAAAATATCCTTAATAATCTCTGCAGCCTTTCTGACTGAAGATCGTTCGACTCTTATGAGCAAATCCCTCCACATTTCATTTGGCACGTGTTCAAGAAGCCCCAGTTCGAGCAACACTAATGCTTCTCTCTTATCTATTTACTTCAACAGCTTTTTTTCCTGCAGATCCTAAGTCTGGCACAATACTTCCCCGGCCCTCAAAATATAAACTTCATTCTCCTCCCTATCGCTATGTAAACATTTTTTTTTTTCTCTAATACCAGTAATCAGAAAAGCACACATTTTGAGGCTTGGAGACACCTGCCTGCATTGGCTAATCTTCCCAGAGCTCCTCTACGATTCTCAAAATCCTTCTTGCTAGGCAATTTGCTTCTTACCACTCAGCACCACGGCTGACCCTCCTTTCTGTCATACACCCCATTTTCTCATCACTGTTCTTAACGCCCTCCTTAGCATGGTCTGTGCAGGGTATCACCCATATGGCGAAGATCTTGTAATAGGAAAGGCCCTTTCTCTTTCCCAGCCTTTTCTGTCTTGATCTCTGTCTACCCCACCTTATTTTTACATCAAAAAGGCATTTCTATACAAGTAAAAATCCTTTTTAATAACTCCTTCCATTCTAACACTACACGTGTACCGAAGATGTATCAGTTCATCACAGACTCCAAACACTTTGGCATATAAACAACAGATTTGTAATAGTCTCTTTTAAATTATACATATGCTATTGATTATGTGTACTAAAGGGACAATTTATGTGCAAAATTGTTGGCTGTATATGTATAGTTAAGACAATGGAGCTATGCAGAACATTCGCAACGAAAATTTAAAATCCACTGAATTCAGACTCTGTTCTGCTTTCATTTTGTAAAATCGACTGAGGCAAACCTGAAGTTTCTCTCTTTAATTCTCTTGCTACAAAATAGAGCACATCCATACCTTTCTGCTTTTGGAGAGAATAATGCTTCTGCATTTGAAATTGTGCATTTCAGATTAACTGTACTATGAAGCTCAGTGTCTCGGCATAAACCCAAGTATTTCACAGAAGCCCTTGCGAGGAGGAATGGCCCAAAATAAGCACTAATCCATGATCTCTACTTACATATAAATATGTATACACAGACTCATATACACAAACACACAGACGAGTTATCAAGATGGGGAGACAGAATGTGTGCATGATGCTGCAGAAAGAGGGCATGCTTAATTAACGGATATCAGTAAAAGAACAAGTCTGAATGTCTGTGACAAAAAGTCTGGCTTTCTGATGTGTCTGATATTGGAGAGGATTATAACATTTGATTGTAGATTTAAGAAAACTGGAAGTTCTTAGGTGGAGATACATGAAATAGGATCAAAAAACCCCCACCCTACTCTCAAGTTCTTTTCACATGCTCATTTAGCAATCAAAAAAAGAGGAAAAAAAGCTTAGTAAAAATAAAATTAACTAGTGATTGGCATTGCTAATATTTATGCATAATAGGGAAATGAACCATCCCAGTCATGTTTTAAAGGAAATCATAGGGAAGAAAGCATGTACTCTATGTCATGTGAGTTTCTCTGAATATCAGCACTGGTTTCTAAGTAAAAAGACCCTGCAAAGCCAAGATATGACATGCAAAACTCAGCTGTGGCTTCACACTGTTCAGCACAGTATAACAACATATCAAGAGCCACTTCCAATGCCTTCTACTGCTGTTTCACTGTAGTTAAGAGACCTGCTTGCTGTTTGTCCCCTCTTGGGGCCCCGAAGGCCCGAGCCCAGGCCATTTTAACACCCTTGGAAAGGTGGGGAGGGCAGTGGGTGGGAAAGGCAGCCGAGCTCTCTTGCTTCACAATGCCCAGCAACCCAAACTCCTTCTGACAAAGGAAATCAATACGACAGGCGGAGACGTGCCCTGGCTTGGCAGAGAATCTCAAACGAACAAAAGGCCTCCTCCTGCCTGGAGATCACCCCCTGAGCACTGTATCAAAGATCACCTCATTTAATGCAAGCATCTGCAAGAGGGTATTTTCCCCTCCAGGCCTTCCACGTCCTTCTCTAACATTTACTGTTTGAGATCAGTAGTCTATACAATTTATCGCACCTGTCAAGGCTAATTTATTCATGCGATCTGGCAGTAATCAAAAAGACTGAGATCGATGTGCCAGCAAACCCTGACATTTATTCATATTTTAAAGTCCCATTTGACCTTGAACTGCAGCTAACTGGAGCTGAACTGTCAGCAGCTCTCTGAGGCTCACGGGGTCTGGCAGATCGGCACCTCTCGGCTAAAGGCACGATGTCAGGGCACCAGATGCTCGGGCAGGAGCAGGAGAGGCTGAGCCACAGAGAGAGGGGTAGGAAATACAGCACCATTCACAGCTCAGTGGCCACAGACCCACCAGCCAGCCCAGCACATGCACCAGTGCAGCGTGAGACTGCACAGTCCTGCAGTACGAGCCTTCAGGAGCCAAGGGATTTCTTGATGAGGGGTAAGAAGGGTGAGGGAAGGGAGTGAAGAAGGAATATGCCACGTGTGTGCACAAGCAGGACACCCCACGTTGTCCTCAGCAGACTGCTGCCAGACTGGCCCCAAGGGCTGTCCTTGGCAAGCTGGGGGGAGGCAGAGACAGAAAACGACACCACCTGCCCTCCCTGGGGGAACAGGGACAGCAGCGCTGACCTGGCCACAGAAGATGTATCAGAAACTCTGCAACCCACCAGGTACCTGCCAGCACAACGTGGCAACATCAGCTGGGAACAGGAACAGATAAGACAGCTCTCAGGAGGATTGCTTTGAATGTGCTCTTGCACTCCTACTCAGGATTTTGGACTCACCCATTCCTTCTCAAGTCCACTGCCCTTGTCCTTTCTGCACTCCATCAGGCCCTAAAGGAACACAGGAATTTTGAGTGCAGTTCTTACAACGTATGCATGTGCTGTAACCTCCAGTAATCATTCCAGGTTTTGAATTCAGACCAATTAGTAGAGAAATATAAAAAAGTTTGTTTTAAATAGTTTCATCCTATCTCTGCCATCAAACGACTCTCAGACATCCCATGAGGAAATTTTTTTGGCGTCTTCTGCCTCAGTTTCCCCTTTTGAAACCAAACTCATTTACCTGCTTCCTCAGAGTGTGCCAGGAATTACAGACAGGACATGCTCTGAAGTTATTGAATCATTTGTTTTTCTTCTGATAAGAAGATATTTGTGCAAATGACATTCTCTCAGAGACATGGAGGAAAATGAAGTGGCATTTTAGGTAGAAATAAGCAGCTACAGTTTTACCAAAACACATGAATAGCTTATTTTATCACAGTCAAAACACTTGACTACGTGATATGCAGTTGCACCCAAAACAGATTTTGCAAAGGTATTTTGTCGCTTCTCCGGGTTCTCCTTGGCTCCGTTTCTCATGCTATAAATTCTCTATGTCATATTAAATGTGATCTTTCAGTGAGATCTGCTTTTTCTAAGCCTAGAATACAAGTAGAAATGACAGTTATGTCATTTTGTGTTTGTTTTTCCTCTCTTTTAAATAGCTAACACCTTTCCATTATGTTGAAAGAAAGCTACCAATGGAAAGCAATTGGTATTTTGACCAATGCTTTTGTGCACATTAAATGTATGTCTAACACTGCCACGAAATCTAATCTGATGCTCATGGAAGAGAAACAGTGACATATGAGGATGCAGAGGGAATTTGTCTCTGTGTATCTAGACTGGCTGCAGCATGCAAGCAGTGAAATTACACACAGAGCTGTGTTACAATAAACATGCTAATAAAACATTTCAGCCAACCTGTTTCCCTATTTTTCCTATGCAGAAAACAAAATGCAAGAGTACCTTGAAATTCTGTGGCTATAAGTGTTTTTATGAAGGTTTTTTTTCTGTCTGTGCTTAGCCAAATAGGGATCTGGATCCCTGTTCCATGCCCTGTTCTAGGAGGAGGTGCCAGGTCTCACTCCTCTGGGAGCTCTTTTGGGGGAAAAGCACCAACTGCACCTCTCACTGCTGGCTAATCTGCTGCTGCCTTCTACAGAAAATGCTCTTTCAAGCACAGTGTTAAGCTGCCTTTTCTTCCCCCATGTGTTACACGCAATGCAGATAATGATAAATTTGGCACCAAGGAGGGGACCTTTGTCCAACAACACAGCTACACGCATTATTCCTTCCCTGCTCCTGCTCCTCAGCTCAGAGCTACCTGTCACACAGGCCAGCTCAACATGCTTTGCCTTAATCAGGTGACACTAGTGCAAGGGTAATTATTAGTCAGTTAGAGATTTCCTTAGCAGACCAGAAAAGGTACAGCAAAAAATACATTACCTCCCGAAGTCTTGCAGGCAGAATTAAAACAAAGCCAAGCAAACCTAAGCCCCACAACTCTCAACCCTCCAAACCTACAACTCTCAAAGATCACCTCTGCTCCCTCATGCTCCCATGACAAAAACGCTTCCACTTGCCAGTGGTGACGACTTAATGTTTAACATCATAAATAACGGTGACCTCAACACTCCTGCAAGGGTAATACCTCAGGTGTACGTTTAAACATCTACAACCCCACCTCCAGACCCTGCACTCAAGCCTGGAGGAGCCTTTAAATCTGACAGCTCAGCCCTAAGGCTGAAAAGCACCCTCTCAAATGAGGTCATTTACCCGGAGGTACCTGGGGAAACCAACACAGCCACACACAGTAGCCCTGGTCACTGTGGACTGTGACCCTCACATCCACTGGCTGCTCCTCCAGAACTTACCCAGGCTGCTGGTCTGGGTTGGGGAACCACCACATAGGACACTGCTCCAAGCCAAATCTTTGCTCCAACTGCAAAAACCCAGACTGCAAGGACTCCTCCCATCTTAAGAGCCCTTTATACTTCCTAGAGATTCCTGATTAAACCTCTCATCCCCAAAAAATGAGAACCAACTGGGGAGCTACTCAAAAAGTCAATTAGGAAACAGCATCCTCTGCTCTGGGAACAGCTGGTGTCCTGGATCATTTTCACATCTCGTTTTTTACGTGGAAAAAGGATGGTTTCCACAGAACAGATTCTTTATCTTTTTTAAGAGTTCTGAGAGAGATTCAAAATGGTTCCAGAAAAACTCAAAGAAATCTTTTGCCAGGTGTGCTGGTACCAAGCTAAAGACTGACAGCTGGGCACCTCTGGGTACAAAATAGCCCAAGCCAGGCTTTCAGTAATCCGCATCAAAATTTAGAGTTCTACAGACCATTTGGAGTTCTGGATAAGCTGTTATTTTGCAACACAAAATATGTTGTATCAGAAAGTTTCTGACCAGCTGCAGCTCATCTCTAGTGTTTGGTTCAGACTCATCATTAGGCAAGTGAAACCTATTTCAATCTCAACACAATTAACACACTCCTCTTCATTTTCCCTCTCTCTCCCTCATTCAGTTCACACTTGCCTCTCAAGAGGAACCCGTGTTAGATTTAGATCAAACCTGCAGGAAAGTGGCTGAGACGAAAGGGGCAAAGACTAAGGAAGCATCTTCTTCCCTCAGTTCTTTCGCTGTTGATCTCTTTCTGAAATTTCCAGCCCTGTGCTTTGAAAACGTCCTGGTACATGAAAGAGTTTGTAACATAAAATGTTACACTCGATGGAGCATGATGTGATATTGGAGCCAAATGGCCAGATGCTCTTTTCTGAGCTATTTCCAATGCTCCCACTTTAGAGAGTGTTTTTAAGGGTACTCATAAGCTCTAGTCCTGTAGTGAGCTGGCAATTTCATGCTAGAGCTGTGTTCTGATGAAACCATTGTTTTCCATGCTAGGTTAAAGTTACCCTCAATTTAATAAAAAGAAAAATAATGGAGAAAATAAGAAAGAAAAGAAAAAAGGACAGTGTGGTTCAAAGAAATTGCAGACAGGTAGGGAGTTGGGTTCTGTCCCCCAAAATCAGGATCATACATCCTTTTAAAAGTACAATTAAGACTATATTAATGATCTGGTCAGAGAAAAACCCAAGTAGGCTTAACTTCATCAGAACAGGCCCAGTTTTAGCTGTTTGGCTTTGCTTTACACTGTTTGCACATCCTGTTCTTTCATGTGGGGGGAGACCCTTTACAGAGGAAACCTTCTGGTTTGAAACATGGCTGAGGTCAGACACTTGAACCCTGTCCCCAGTGCTGGTTATCACTGGAATCAGCCTGTCCTCATCTGCTTTCCCACCATTTTCCTGTTTGCTGGCAGCACTGGATCTGTTTCAGGGCGGGGATCTGACCTCAGAGCTGGGGTCAGAGTCCCTGGGACTGCTGGCAGCTGCCTTGCAGTTGTTAACACAGTTATTGCCCTCTGCAGCCCATTGGGACTGGCCATTGCACACTTTGGCCATGGGGAACCACCAGTGGTGACTCCAGGTGGCTTTGGACACTCCAGGGTTCAGCAGCCTGGGGTTTGATGCCTGCATGAGCTCCTTCACTTGCCACGAAGCCTGTCTCCTTTTCCAGACAGAATGCATTACTGCTGTACACAAATGTCAAGCCTAATCTCATCCTGCCTGAATCTGTGCAACTCCAGTGGAATTAGGAGATGCTGAACGCTTGGATGTGCTGAGGACCTGGCTCATCACTTATGCACACATCACCACAGAAGCAACTGCTCCAATCCCTGTTCGGAAGAGGGAAGGGAGCTGTGAATTAATGAGATCCAGGCACCACGAATTCAATCCTTTCATGATTTCTTAATGCTTGGCTTTACAAGCTTATCATTCTTTTACCTCAGGAAATACCTATAAGACAGCTAAATTAAACTGGAGATGGAAAAAGGGGACACCTTCTCTTATACACTTTATCTGGAGGGTGAGACCTGGGAGATTTGTCACTGAGATCTTTGCAACCTAAGCAGTGGGGCAACTTCCAATAACAGCAGATTACATCACTTAGCAGGATTTTGCTTAGGCAGTGTAGAACTGCTCAGAAAGATTTTAATAGCATTTAACTTGATGCTGAAAATGCTGATTTATTGCATTCCAGTGTGAATAGGCATGTCTAAGGACAGAGAACACTACATTTTCAGATGTCAGCAATCGTGGGGTTTTGTTAACATCATTTAAGTGATTAAACGTCTTCAAACTAAAAGGCTTTAAGACTTTTAATTCAAAACTGAATTAATTTATACTAAAAATTACAGCTTGGGAAAGGTCAAAATAAAAATAAAATATTTTCAGATTCACCAAAATAAGACACTTTGATTAACCTCTATTTTTGTACAATTTTCACTTGTATTTTACCACCGCATGTGTGAAAAAATGCTGGAATTTTGAGTAACTCACCAAAACTGGGTTTCTATTTAGCTCTACGACTAGGGACCTGGCCTCATGAATCACACAGAGCAAAAAGCATTGTCCAGAATTCAGAACTAAAGTTTGCTATACATAAACCTTGTGACATTTTTATTACAGCATACCAGTCTGGAATCTGCATTTAAAACACTGACTGCTCAAAGGAATCTAAATCTCTTTAGCTAAAGGTAATAAAATGAGGTCAAAAATTCACTACTCAACAATCTACTATTAGCACTTCTGCTCAGAAAAAATGTACTTCATCTATTTTTAAAGCAAGTAAAGGCAGGGCATATAACATAAGTTTGGAAAGTTTAATGGTTTGCTTGTGTATGGAAGTCCATTAGCTAACGAGCTTCATTTCCTCAGAAAGAGATTTCAGTGCATCTGCATCATGCCTTTTTTATAGTACTCACAGTCCTTGTGTAAGCCAGAGGTGGGACAGCATTTCTGTTCACAAAACCCATGGTTTCAGCTTGGCAGCCCGGCCTCCATCACCAGCTAAATCACAACACCAGAGAGCGCACAGGGTCTGGGCTGGATCCTGGTTTGGGTCAGCTCTTTTCAATCCTGATGAGCTGTGTGTTCCCAGGGACATTCCACGGACAGCGGCCACAAAACTGGCCAAAGTTACCTGGGTAACGATCTGCTGCTGATGACACAGTGCTACTGAGAATAAAGCAGTCTGATGCTGGCCATAAAGGAAAAGAAGTTTCACTTGCAGTTTTCAGTGTGGTGACATTTTTTTTTTAATTTAATTTGTTTGGATTCTTAATGGTGGAAGCAGAATTTAATTTCTGCTAGAGCATCCTTTAAAATAAATGCTTGATCTCTTCCCACCCACCATTACAGCTGATGGGCACAAAGTAAAAAGAACAGCAATTCATTCACCTTATCACTGGAGCACCAGAGGAAGCGAGGGATCCTTAGTGCAATGATTAATGACTCACTATAAAAAGATGCATCATAAACTGCTTGTATTAGGTTAAATCATAAACTAGGCTTTTAATGTTTATACGATCTCTTTCTAAATAATTAAGTGTGTCTGTGGCTCCCATTAGGAATGGAACTCACATGATGCCTGCAAACCACACAGTTTCTTACAGGGTCGTAATCTGGGACCCTCACTTAGAGGGATCCCTTTCTTCCTCCACATTCAAGCACTGCTTGAATTTCTCTTCCTATTGGGACATCTCTCTGTACTACGGGTCAGAGAGACCATTTGATGTTCAGGAGCAGCAAAGATATCTACCCTGAATTTAGAGTGTCTTCTTCAGCCTGTGCTCATGAAGGGCAACTCATCCACAGAGGAGTCAGCCAAGACTGGATGCTGTCATTTCCTGTGTTTAGGTGCTAATAACCCCCATCAGCTTCAGTAGCTGGTTGGTGAACAGTGAGAGAACAGCAGCATTTGTCCTAACAGAATTCCCCTGGATTTATCCACCTCGTGGTGAAACTGTCACCTTTGAAAAATATAGTACAAGATGACATTCTGTAAGCATCCATCTATTTCCTTACTATCACAAGCCTGCAAATGTGTCCATCTCCCTTTTATTTCCCAGAACAGCTGGTTCTTCTTCTCAACCAAACCAGAATCTCCCTCTCTGGGCAAACAGACATCGGCTTCAGTGTAAAGTTACCCCATCAGGAGAATGGTGCAGCTCTAACCACTGTGAAGTTTACACAAAAAATAATGGTAGTTTAAAAAAGAGCTGCAGAGCCCTAAATATTTTCAATAGGCATAGTAGGTAGCCCCAGTCTGTTGCTGCACTGCTTATTCAATACAGAAAATCACTTAGGTTAATTATTTAAATATTTCCATCTATGGAATTTAGAAAAGGGCAAAGCCAGCTGTGGAATACCCAAGATCATGATTTTTTAATAAACAATACATTTCATGGGAATTAGCTGGGTTATCAAACAGTATCCTCCCAAATCAGCTCATTAGTTTCACTGAGTTTCCCTATTTCACTTTATTAAAACAATTTAAACAATTGTCACTAGATGCAACGTAATCTATTTCAGACACTCCAAACCGGATCCCTTTTCTTTTAGCAGTAACATGATAATAGTTTGCAAAAAAAGTTTAAAAGGGTTATTGTTACAGCCATTTCAATTAGGGACTGTTTTCAGCCAAGCATGTGCCACCACTTTCCCTACATCTTATTATTTAGTACTATATTAATTTTTGTTCTTCACTTATTCATTCATTTATTCCTTCCTTTTTCTGTCGTTCATTGCTTCACACAGGCATTCACACACGGTCAACAGCATCCCTCTGTGCACGTGTGGGGGATGCACCAAATATCCCTGCATGGGTCACTGCACCAGGCCTTTGGAAAGAAGTGATTTTCTGCAATTTATTTGGAGGTTCTGGAGTTTAAAAAAAACCTAACTTGGTAAATTCACAGTGGTTTTATAAATAGCCCGGAGAGAAGGGAGAAGGTTCCCGTGCATTTTCACGCTGTTAGTTTCTGACAGCTCTGAAAGACACACGGGAGGGGATCACACATAGGATTTGCAAATTAGGAGGCAGACACTGTATATTACTTACCATGATGGATCCAGGCTGGAAACACAGAGTAACAGACCCATGTTATGGACACACAGCTTATTTCAGATTGAACAAACTCACACTCTTGTACTTTCATAAAACCTTCTCCAAACAGTAGGGTTAGTTTTTCTTAAAGTGCAAAAAAAAACCCCAACCAAAATAAAACCCAAAGAATGAGAGCGGGTTTCTAGTTCCAAGGTTTCTGCAGGCTTTAACAGGTTCCCGATCCCTGAAAACCCATCTTTGCTCACTTCAAATCCTTGTCTCTTCAAGCAAGTGCCATTTCATAATCCTATTAAAACCTTTGCCTCTGTTTACCTAGAGCCCTAATCGGACTCAGCAAGTTCTCCTCGTCTAAGGAGGAGCGACAGCTTTCAGATTTCTTAGGAGGCTTATTCATCAACCATGCCAGGGTTTTGCCAGAGTGTTCAATCTATTCTGGGAGCAGCCATGTGGAAAAAGTTTCAAACAGCTCAACGCCCTGCACAATGATAAAGGAAAGCTCACACAATCCTGGTAATAGCCTGACCCTCTTAAGGAAAATTGGATGATTTGTGGTAGTAGCTTTTCTGTCCCCTATGTGAATTCTGAACCTTAAAGTATAAGCAGTGTATTCACACAGTCCCATTACAAACCCCATCCCTCTTGCAATGCTGGAATAACAAATACACACCCATATGTGAAAATAAACTCCTGCTGCAGTGACCTTCCTCCTCAGTCCAGTGGTGGGAAGGAGTTTGTAGCCATTTTAGAAAAAAAGTCAGATAAAGAATGGACTAATTTGATGCTCAGTGTTTCACCATGAGCAGAATATAACCTTTAATGAGCACATTACATGCACCAGGGACATGTTACTGGGAAGCAGGGGATAAAGAGTAAAGGGGAAATAATTAAACAGTCAGCTTTATAATGAGGAAACTCTGTTCATGCAACATTAAGTGGCCTAATTTTCAAATGCTAAGCAAAGACATGTTCCTTGGGCTTCAGGAGGACTTGCTGGCAAGCACCACCTTGAAAACAAGGGCAAGGGATCAGAGGTATCAAACTTCCTATAGGTCCAGGCCACAGGGACTGATGTTGTTCCAAAGTCATCTATCCACACTCGGCACTGGCCTGTCTGACAGGATTGAATACCTGTACCCTGTAGTTCTTATTCTGTAAGGAGGATCCTTAGAGTTGTAAAACATCCCAGCATTCATAATGTGTGTATGACAAACAGTACAACTGACTTGTACCAGCCTGGCCTCAGTTTTCTGTAGGAATTGCATCTGCTAGACCACACCTGTACAACATCAGCTAAGGGCAATGAGCACGTGGAGACTTAGAGTGGCTGTTTGCACAGGAAAGATACTGGGAAAGGGGAAAATCCTTCTCATTGGGTTCAGACACTGACAGAATGAACCAATAAAGCATATTTCTGACTTTTATCAGTTCTCTCACGGCCCGTAAGGTCAGGAACATTCATTTACTGGCACTGTCACTTCCAGATATTGTTGCAGCATCAATTACTCCAGCATAATAGCCCATCAGTCACACAGCAACTCTGCTGGGCCACAAGCTCCCCAGCACTCTTTGCAAACGGACACTGCACAAGGTCTGTTCTTTGTTACTCACTCTCATGCCTAACTCGATGTTTTCTCCTCCATAGACCTCCATTCCAGGGTCAAGCAAGCCAATCTCACCAAAATACTCTCGGTCCACCACGAAAGAACATCCGATCATGGCTGGTGTCCTGCACAGAGAGATTAAAGCAAAAAATTAAGCCATTGATCAGCTATTACAGACCCCACCTCCTAACAAATTTACACAGATTAAACAGTTCTTAGTCTTCAAATTAACATTTTAAGGTTACCTATTAGCATCAATCACATGGCACGTATGTGTGCAAGAAATTCCAGTACTTCTCTAGTGCTGTAATTTCTGAAGACTTTCTGTTGAATCATTCCCTAGTTAGAAGTGGTCTCAAGGCTCTACAAAAACCACCCAGGGTCTTGGATACTCCTGGCTGGGCACTTCCATCCTCTGTTGATGCATATATGTATACACCAGGATCTTTGCAAGATGGATGCATTTATAAATTCAAGTTATTTGATAAAATGCATCTTCCTGATTATACTTCCCAGAGCCAAGCCTGGAGACACATTTGCCTAAAAAAGCTGAGAGCTCTCCTGTACACAGGATGAGACATATCCTATATACATCTTGATTTCACATCTTGTATCGCTGAAAAGCATATCTTAGGCTAACAAGGAATAAATTTGGTCTAGAAACTAAAATAAAAGGAGGACACAACCAAGGTAAGGAAATGCAGTACCTCTGCAGTGAAATAACCATTGGAGGGAATATTTCAGGTGTAGTTTTTAAGTTTTATCCGTAATAAAAGAAGGAAGGAGATGGGGGGAAAAAACACACGCCACTTTCTTAATTTTCCTTTTCATGTCTTTAAAGCTAAACACAGGCTTCACTGGATCAAGGCATCACTGCTTTGCAAAACCGAGATGTGAGTTTGGGCTTAGACTCTTTCTCTTTCCAGCCCTGCCTCCCCCACAAAAATCCTCTGGAGGCAGCTCCTTACAGCAGTAGGATGCTCCCATGAGGCCGTCTCCTCCCTTTTTAATGAGGAACAGCACTGCCAGGCTTTGCAGACTGCTCTCAGGTGCTGGAGTCTCTCTCTCCGGGGGATGGATTTCTGCAGCTGTCGGCTCTGTCCATTAAAACACTGAGTTGTTAATTGAATGGGGGTGGGAAATGTATTTTAGATGCAACTACATAATCATCACTCACAGACAAATGCCACTGAGGACTGTGTTTGCAACTCCCTCTCTCCCTTCTAGGGTTTATTTCTGCTCATTATATATATTCAAATATAGACTTCACAAACCTTCATGGCTTTTTCAGAGAAAAAAAAAGTTTTCAGGACTGAGCAACAAGAGCAGCACAATGACCGAAGGAACCATATCCAGCTTTTATAATTTTATACTGGGCTACAGTGTCACGCTGACATATTGCAAACACTTTTCAAAAAACCTGCTTGAAAAAAGCTCAAGACCCTCACTTGGTGTTAGCACTGGGTTTTTTCAGTACCTGAAATACTCCAGTCCATCCACCACTTTTAGTGCAGTGCAGCAGACTTATCTTGAAAGCTAGAAATGGCTACATGAGCAAAAGCAGCTGTGTTAGCACCTCTTACCCACTGCTCACTGCCCAGCCCAAGGGGCAGCACATGAAAAGGTGAGTGCCCTCAGCACTTCACAGCTTCAGAGCACAACGTATTAACCTGCTTTATATAAAGCAACCTTTTTCCTTACTCATGCACCTTCTAGTAAAACAGCAATTAGAAGTGTACTGCTTTTTACCAACACCTCAAAGGTGTTGTGAAACTTAGTTGATCTGTGGAATATTCTTTGACACAATGGAGGATGTTGCAAGCATTAATTATAATCAACAGCAGCACTCAAAGGATAATGTGGGAAACACAGCAAAGTGGGTTTTGCAGCTAAAAGCTTAAAATGCAGCCGAGAATTGTATTGATTCTGCACTGGAGTAAGATACAGCACAGTCAATTTGGGGGAATTACCTGATAGCATTGTTGTAGCGAGGGAGACACGAGAGAAACATTGCTCTGGGTAATGCCCTGGGGAAAGGGAGGAAGCACAGAGAGGTTTCTGGTGGTGAACTCTCCCTCCTTCCCTGCCTGTGGCAGCAGGAAGAGAGGCCCTGTGTGGGGAGGGCAATGCCTGCCATGGGATGGGGCACAGGGAACAGAGGGCACGTTGGCCAGGGAAGAAAGGCACTTGCTGGAGGTCTGAGTCAGAACTATTTTGTGTCAGTGAGATCCCCAGGAGCACTGCTCTGTTGCTAAAATTCCAGCAGGTGCTGACACCCATTTCTCCGGCCAGGTGCATCCCCCTCCTTCCCTTTCCAGACCACTGAAGGGAGCTGCCTGGGGGGCTTCATCGAGAACAAGGGAAGGAGAAAGGGATGGGCACTAAGCTGACATACTGCACGTGATCCAGTCAGTCTTCCTCTGCCTTATCCATCTGTCTCTCCTGACTTAAGGTCAGCATATATATATGTATATATTTATATATTTATATATACATATGTGCACAATGCAATCAGGTCACATTTGAAGCAGTTTCCCGAGCAGCCAACTCCAATTTCCAGGAAGACTGACAAATGCTCACAATAAATACATAAATTCAAACACAAATAGAACCATAAATAAATACATAAGCATAAATGTATATATAGAGGCATAAGGAGAGAGACAAGGAGTGTCAAATGACACATCACACGTCAGATCTCTGAGTTTTCCACCTCTCCCAGCAGGGTGTTTCTTTGATTCAGGTTCTTAAGCAGCACCTCAGCCCTGGTCTGACATGTAAGTGGGGAAACCTGCATGGTACCTGCATAAGTATTTCTATTTTTCTTACAACTCATGTCTTCTGCGAGAAAGAGTCACAGCAGGCCTTGAGAACAGAACTCAAGGACAGATTTGCTGCTCAGGAGATATAGGGGAAAAAAATGACAAGATGACAAGCCAATGCTTAGCTAGAAAGCCAGAGCAAATATGGATGTAGAATAACTCTCTGATACCCTATGGAAGTAAATTTTTTGGAACAGGCAGGACACCCATCAGAACCTGGACAAATAAAGCGAAGCTGCTCTGTAACAGGCTCCTATGAACCAGAAACTGAAAAGATGGCCATAAGCATTCAGTAAACAGCCACCAGCTTTATTATTACATGACAGCATGGTTTATCCTGAAAGACTTTACTTCCTAAGCTCAAGTACAGAGGTGGATTTCTTCCCAGAGCAGAGGGCCCAGGTTGGCTTCATCAGTATTGTTAGTGCAGACCAGCGTGGGGCCTGACTTGCACGTGAGATGGGCACACACACCCCCAGATAGAGGAGGCAGCACAAAACACTTCACTGGGGGCACATCAAACTCTGATTTATGCCCATGAGCAAGGCCCTGGCACTGTCAGGAGCAGCTGATGCAGTGCATGTACACACACATCCCTACTCGTACCAAGCTATGGCATATTAAAGCAGTAAGTGAGAACATATGCAACAATGAAATGCACCACTGCTGCTGGAGGAAGATAAAATGGAAAGCTGTGCAGCGCTTGGCTGGGTGAGGCTGACTAATGACTCTAATGTTAGTGGCTGCTGATCAAGAAATCAAATGCAGAGCAGTCCATCATCATCACGGCAGGTGAGGGAGGACGGGTCAGAGCCAGAGCTCAGAATACCAGAAACCTTCCTTGCTGTTCCAAAATCCAGGAAAAAAAATACAGCACGCATTAAAAATCCCAGCTTGGTTCAGGGCATAGTCAAATTCATTAGAAGCCCTCTGAAATAGGATCCTTTGTTACACAGTTTGTTGCCAGATGATAAGGACGTTTTGGGGCAGTGTGCTCGCAGGAACACAAATGGAAAATGACGTGATGGACACAGCGTGTCAAAATAACAATCCTCATTTAAATCTTCACCTTACAGACATCTCACATCTCAAATGTCAAACATGTAAAATGGATTGCCTGCAGAAGCCAGCTCGGGAACATCAATTGTTCTGAAGTTCAGAGTATTAACGTGGGGGGAAAAAAGAACTGACTTTAAAGTGCATCAGAAATCTTTACAAAATCTGACACTTTGTTCTTGCTATTTCTTTACCTTTGTTAGCACTTCAAGGCCATTTCCCCTTTGTCACTTAGCCCACAACAGCTGATGTGACATTTTATGGTGCACACTTGACATGACTGCCTATGAATGCCCCACTGGCGTGAGGGACAGTTCCTGCTCTTTCCCAGCAAGGCTCTGAGTAGAATCACACCACTGTCAGTGTTCAAGAAATTAGAGGATCAGGCTTCAAATAGTAAAATTCCGAGGAAAGAAGCACATCTTTTGTGCAGTCCCAGAAGAAAACAGGAATTGGACCCTGCTTTCCAAATGCCCCACCTAATTCTGCACATCGATGATGTTCATTCATACAATGCAAACATGAGAAATGCCAGGGCTGTGATCCTCACTGATACCTGGGTACACATGTTCTTTAATGCTGAAAATCTCTAATCCCTTTGGAGATCTGGCAGGAAGTATTCAGCTACACCAACCACAAAACCAGTCACAGGTTTATTTGTTACCAGCCTTTTCTTTCACAAAACACACCGAGAGGCACAAACCAAACCCAACGCTTGCTGAAGACAGTGTCAAAGAAAGCCTCAAGAGGGACGCTGTTAGCAAGGACTAAATGAACTTGCAGTTTTCATGCTGATGAACAGCTTTGCAATCTTATGAATGCACTGGACAGACACATGGATTCAAACACCATCAAAGTGCACCCATCTGCATGTCTTGCAAAGTGGACTGAAACAGGAATCACGGCTGCAGAATGTGGTTTGGAAAACTAGCTACAAAACCAAATCTGTACCAAACTAACAGAGATTTTTAAAAAAGTTTCCTCGCTAGGCTGACTTTGCCTTCCTTTTGAAAACGTTTTAAATATTCCACAGCTACTAAGTTCCATCAAGAGTGCTTTAAAATCTCAGTCCTAAGGACAGGCTTCCTGATTGTTTTCATCAATAACACTCATGCAGTCACTCTTTCCATTACCATAATTACACTGGTATATCACTTAAAAGCCACAAAATTGCATTGTATTTCCATAGGAAGGAACAACACAACAGCCAAATGCTTTAGCAAATCCATCCAGGTGCTACAGCTTCAGAGGCCCCTCAGCAAGCGGTGCAGTGTGGCCACAAAGTGGGTGTTCTGCTCTCCTAGATCCCTGCCTTCAAAAACTTGTGCCCAGGGAGACACAGAAGTGTTCATGGTTCGATGTGAATGTTTCTGCATTTTAGGGCATGTAATTCTTAATTTGCAGAAGAGATGCTTAGGCAGTGTGTCAGTGCTCCTGATATTTGCCAGCAAGGGTTGGGTGTTCTCCTCCTGCTGCTGCTTGTCTCGTCTGTCTCTGGCACTTTATGCACTGTTGAATGGGAAGGTTTCTTCACTCGGGTTCAGAATAAAATTGCTGCTCTTGGGAGCCAGCTACTCATGTGCATCAGATTTTAACACTGCTCAGTGCCTGAGTTTGGATTTGTTCACTTCTGTATCAGTCCAGCTCAGTGCCAGCATGACACCAGCAAGAGCTTGAACATAAATCTAAGGGAAGTCCATGGTAAATCAGGCCCTTTATTACCAAGGTTTAACCTCTTAATTCAGTCTTATTTGTTATGTGATCATTGTCTCCAGAACAGAAGATACTCAAATACTGGGGCAATCCATGTGAAAATTACTGCAGTGATTTCACATATAAACTGTGAGTCATGAAGTGTGCAAAACCTTTCAGGAATGAAAGCTCTGGATGATTAATTTTCCTTTATCAATAAACTTTCACTGTTTCCTGAGTGAAACAGGTACAAAACATCTGCACTTTTAAAACAATGTGAGGCGAGCAGGGCATGTTATCCAGGAAAACTGATTTCCTAAGTAATTACTTCCCTGCTTACTGAGGTTTCAAGCCAAGCAAAAGGTCAGTGATGGTGGAGACTGTGCTGTCCTGTAGTAAATAAGGTTAAAATTACTGTATAGCTCTGGTTTGCAGTCACAGGGCATGAGAATGAACCTAAGTACGACTTACAACACTTGCTCAAATACAGATTAAAATATTACTCTGCGTAAGGGAAGGATCCTGTGAGGTGGTCCCATCCCACTGATCACTTAGAAATGAGATCAGTTTGTCAGTGGCTTTTCACTTGCAAAAGATCCCTTGCATTTTTGCAGGTGGGTGTGTTGTTTGAAGTGCCTGGATGAACTTTCCAGGATCTGACAACTCAAGCTTCGCACTGGAAGTACATCAGCTCCTCTGCCAGAGCCCACACTGGGACCATACAGTAAGAGTTTTAGCTTACTTTAAGATGAAGCTGATATAGATGAAAATGAAGATGACTTTAAGGTGGTAATTTGTGTCCTTATTAAGAAGTGTTAAGAACAAGAGCATCCTAAAGTGCATACTTGGGCTTCACATTTTTTAGCATTTATTTCTAGAGTTGGTAACAACAGTACCTTTAACCCAGCACAATATGTCCCAGAGGAGCTGTTAGACAAGCATCTGCACTGGAGATGAAAGGCTAGGAGATGAGAATTTTCAAACGAAGGGGAGAGAAAACCCTTTTCACATCAGTTCCAGTTTTCCCACTGCAACGATTCTCAGAAACACCTTCACAGTTCCTGTAACAGCATTTCCTCAGAAAACTCCATTTCTGTAATGCAAAATGTTCTCTTATAGGGAAAAGTAAATTAACACACTGACTACATGGTCTGGTGTAGTTTCATTTTAAAATTCAACCCGTTGGAAAACTCTGAACATGTGCGAAGTCCTCAAAAAAAAAAAAAAAAAAAAAAGAAAAAAAAAGGAAAAAAAAAGAAAAAAAAGAGAGGCTCTCAAACACAGCTCTTACTGGTGCTTCTGGGAAGCTCTGGTTTGGGCTGATGGCCAAGACTGCTGCCCACAGAACAGGAGTGAAACCAGCCTCTTTGTAATCATATACACAATACCTTTGTTTCTCATGCACACAATAGGCCAGAGTCCCCTGGACAATAAAAGGTTAGGTGAAAAGGACCCTGCTACCCTACTAAGGTCCAGAAAACGTGCTTGAAGCACACACTCAGAGCCAGAGTACTCGTGTATATTGTGGGGCAGCTCTGAGAGGCAGCACATGCATCCACAGCTTCGTAGAGCCCTCAGTTTCCTCCAGCCTCATTTTGTTATTCCTGCACAAAGCCTGCAGCCTCGTTCACCCAAATTCCCCCTCGGCAGACGGCCGAGACGGAAACATCGCTCGGCCCAAAGTGACAGCGCAGGGGAGATTTACCTGATGGGAGCCGACTCATCCCCTTTATCGAGCCAGTCCTGTGGTGGGATTATGTACATGCACCAGAGCCCCCAGTTGTAGCCGTGGGCCGCGTTGGCGTATTGCTGCACTTCAAAAGTGTTGTACTTGATGTTGTCAATCGCGGGCAGGATGATCCGCTTGCGATCCTCCTTGATCCGGGTAAGCGCAGGTTCCACCCTGAGAGCAATGAAAGCAGCACAATGTTTTACAGCCATGCAGTAATCCCAGGTCCTGCTTTGCAGGCTGATAAAATGAGGTTCTCTAATCCTGTGAGCGTGAGCCCGGCGAGATGGAAAACCCACAGCACGGCAGAGAGGGCCAGGGTACAGATCCCAGCCACTGCAGCTGGCGTGGGATACTGCACACAGCACCTGCACAGGAAGGCACCTCTGAGAAGCTGTACCAGAGTCTAACAACACAAAATTTGACCGAACACTTATTCTGAAGCCTAGAGACTCTTAATTCATTTCACAATGGACAAATGCTGAGAGACACCATCACAGCATCATCAGCTAAATGGTCTCCTACTGGCTACACCACCAGGATTCCTGGTAGCAATTAAATACTGCCTGACATGGCCTGAAGAACTAAACACACACCAGGGGCTGCAAGAATCTGAAGGTTACTCAAAGGTTTTAATCCTGTTTCCCAAGACTGACCCCCTCAGATCTAGTTTGAATGACAAATGTGGCTGCCTTATGCCTTCTAAAACCTCTTTGGTGATGAGAAGATTTCAGGTGCCAGATGGTGCAAAAGCAGCGAACTGCAGGAAATGTTCCATCATTTCAAAAGGCTTTAAAACATCAATGTGCTTTCCACAGAAGCTACATCCCAAAAGGAAAGTAAAAAGCTTCAGTGCAAACACTCATTTCTGACCAAGGTAGTCTGAGTTTGCTATGAATTTACAGAGAAACTGATCCAAAGAGGTACCAGACTTACATAAGGGTGGAAATCATTCCTCAAAGCAGTATTAGAAAGAGCCCCTGGTTCACTCCTTGTAAGTGTGCTTCCCCTTGAAATGAGCTTTGAAGATTTTGCAGAGCTCTCACATGGATCTTTAAGGGAATGGTGGTTTGTTGCGACTCACAGAGGCAGGAGGATTTGAACACTGATATTTTCTCATTTGTCTTTTGCTGTTGGGTCAGAAGGCAATTGCTCCTTTGTGGTTTCAAGGCTGTTATCTTATAGTCTGTTTGTTGTATTTAGTTTGTTACCATGAAGTTTCTTGTGTAGGCCAACAGAAGATACTGTACATGATTGAGACTCTCAAATCATATGGATTTTAGGCCACACTTGTGCACCCCCATAGAGCCAGTGTGACCTCCCAGATCTGGATAAGCCACTTCCATTATTAGTATGAGATTATATTTATGAGATTAGGTGTTTGAAAAACCAGTGGGTGGGTAGCAGAAGAACTCTTACAAATCCAACAAAGCAGGGACAAATGCAGAAAAGCTGGATCTGCTTTGTTCTTTCCATCATGTTATCTCTGCTCATCAGCAGGAGAAAATACAGAACGATGGACATGTCATCACAAATCCAATGACTCCATGCATGGACAGAGGAACCCTTGGGCATAAAGCTCTCCTACTCCCTTCTAGACTCTGAAACAAAGGATTTCAAAATACCAGACAACAGGTATAGATGTCGCTAATTGTTTGCCTGGAAGAAGAATCCTCCTCTTCAAGGCTGTAGAGGAAAAAAATGACCTTGGTGAGGATCACTGTCCATGCGGAGCGTTTGCAACAGAACCCTCGTTACAGAACTGCCTCCGAGCTCCCCTGCATCCAAACACCCCCCTGGGAAGGGGTCCTCTCCTGAAGCCCTTGGGCACCGCTTCCGAGGTTTGGTGCAGAGGGGAAGTCACAGAGCAGAGGGATGGCACCCTCCAGTGACACCTGGTGCCCCCGGCAGGACGTGGCTGCACCAGTGACTCCCATGGCATGAACAAATTCATTATGTTTGGGGCTCATTTCCAGACCTGCCCTGCAAAGCAGAAAAGCTGCTTGCACGCCTTCTGAAGCGGAAACCTGTAAATGGGTTTCCTTTGTAAGAATCAAACCCTGCCATTCACTACTGTCTGATTCTGGAAACAGGTCTTTGACAAAAAAGGAAAGACTGGGAGTTTTCCAAACTATTTTTATCTCTCTTGGTGGGCGTTCTTTGGTCACCAAATCCTCAAGTCCTCAATTAATGGCAGGTTTATGTTGATACAAAGCAAGACTGTTTAACCATCATACTCAAAACTATCCTGGAGGTTCCATGTCCCTTCTACAGCTCCTCCTGGGGTGCTCATTTTTCAAGTATTTTACTTTGTAGGGTAGACTGAGATTGTGTAACGAAAGAGCTGAAAGGAGATAAGGAATTCTTCTCCCTTAATGTCAGATACCTGCAATGGACCCGGCACATGCACAGCAATTGCCTCAAACTTTCATTCTCAGCAGAGACAGCAAGAGGCTGGCACTTTTATAGTCAGATGCTTCTCATAATAATGTAGACACTGAAACTGAGTGAGATTAATAATGTTCCAGAGGAGCCTATCTTGAATATAAAGGGAATTTAGTCTGCTACTTTGCAAGACATCTTAAAATTGGACTGCTGAAGTGTATCCCAAATAATGGTTAGAGAAAGAATGTGAAGAAAATATTCAACAGCCACATTGGTTTTCAGCCCTTAATCATATTTGGGGTTGTGTTAATCCAATACTTGAGTCTTGGAAATGCTAACCTGGGTCCTCATTTTATTCTTCATGTGAAGAACAATCCATTCCCAGCTCTGGTGCTGCTCTCACACCAGCTATCACCAAACTACTCCTGTCACTCTACACCTGAGGAACTTCTGTGTTTTCCCATTTGTGTGGCTCACATTTATTACCACCTGACATGGTGGTTTGCATCTGAATGGCACAAGGGGGGATGTCTGGAGTGTAATACAACAGTTGTGGTCAACATACATTATGAAATTCCATTAATCTCTATCAACCTATTAATGTGAAATCAGAGATTCTGAACTTTCATGAAATCCAAGGCATTTGTAAGCTGTCCATATGATGGAAGTTCTGTTTAAGTCCCCTGCATTCAAGAAATGTCAACGTTTAAGATACCACTGCTTCAACAAGATTTCTCTACCCTCAGGTTACAGATGAAGTCAAATGCCATGCCAAGGTTATGGAGTCAATTGGTATGAAAGCAACTCCTGGAAATTCATCTTCTAAACCTCCCATCTCACCCGTGGAGGTGATTTCCCAGCTCTGTTGGTATCCACATGTGTGGAAATCACACCCCTGCATGTATTAGGAACAGGAAAGGTTCAGTATCTGGACAGACTGCACAGCTACCTAACTTCCAAAATATTTTCATACATGTAAGTAAGAAAGTAGGGTCTGAGTCACAGATGGAAAGAAAAAATCCAGGGCAGAGCTGTTCTCTTAGCAAAAACCCAGAACGGAGAGCCTTTTAATTAAACATTGCATACCTGAGAGATTTCACAGCCTGTCCTGCCCTATAAAAGACAGCAGAGAGAGCAATGGGGTATTCAGAGGCTCAGCCCAAGCTCATCTCAGTGAGATCTGCAGGAACACTCATATCCCAGATCTGCCAATGCCCTCTCACTGCCAACACTGCTCGTGGGCTGTTTTTCTGCCTGCCAAGATCCCAGGTAATGGCCAATAAAGAAGGACTGGGAGCTTGAACAGGACTGGGCAATAGACTGTGTTTGCATTGCTTATCTTGAGTAATCCATGAAATATGAGGGGGTTTCACTGTTATTCATGGCTAGCAAAGTCCAGCCTCAGAGTCAGTCTGTAAGGCTGAGCTGAGCTGCACATTCATCAAATCCTTTGTCACCTTTCCTGGTCACTCTGGCTTTATGTAATTGCTTCAGGTATTTGAAAGGATTATGATGAAATCTTTCCTAGTAATTTCTAATTTCTTCCCTAATTTCAAACTGCTACATTATTGTGTAGATTTATCCATCCTCTTTCTAGACACCAGCATGCTTTCCATGTTTTTTTTTCCACTTTATCTTGCTTTTTCCACTGTCAATCTGCAGAAGTCAGGTGCTTCTGGCAGCTCACAGGAATGAAAGGATAAGAGGGGAAGAGGTTGCTGAAGTCCAAGTATGTCCAACACACTGAGCTGATGAGCTGCAATGTGTTGTTGGAGTATTTCCTTTCCACGTGGCCACCACTGGCAGCGAGGCAGGATTCAGCCCTGCCTGATTAGGTGCATAAGCCAGATGCGAATTTTGGGATCCATCTCCCTTTTTCACTCAGATGCAGAAATATTAGGTTCCTAGCTTGCATCTGAGTCAAGGCAGTTTATGGGCAAAGAGCAGCACACATTGTTAACAAGTTATTTACTGGAGCAAGAGGAAAAGTTCTCCCAGGCATATTCGTAGACATGATGGATTTCAGTAAACTAAATATAATCAAAAGCTTCTGCTTTAAAGGTAGTGCTTCACATCATCCAGTGGGGTTTTTCTCCACTTAATAAAAACCAAGCAGACAATTTGGACTGGAATTTGAGTGACATATGAAGATCCTCTCCCTTCCATCCTCTCTAAAACTACGTATTTGTCAGTGTCCTCCTCTCTCTCTGATCAGATTGTTGGTGAAAGGATAAAACCAGAAGAGAAAGGACAGTAAATTTAGTTCTCTTATAGACTCCACTAGGCTGAAGGGTATTTTCACTTCAATTTTATTCACTTTGATTTGTCCAAGTCTGTTGAGCACAGCACTAAACAGCACATGCATTCAATGCTTTTGCCTACCAGTGGAAAGATTTCTTCACTAACAGTGGATTTTCCAAGGTGCTGAGCACCCATGATGACTTTATTGGGAGTTCCAGCAATGCTGGTTCTGTGGGATTCAAACAGTAAATGCCCCCAAGATAAACACTGGAGGTAGGAAAAGAGTTGGAAGGCAGCATTTAAGCCAGAGTACAGAATAAGCTTGTAAGAAGATTGAAAGCAAAGGCAGGGGCCATACTGTGATCACACAGGCCTCTCTAATCCCATTTTAAGTCTATCTCTGAACATATATGCATTCTGTATTTAACACTGGCTTGATTCAGAGCAGCTCAAACCCCACGGGAAACCACAGCAAACAAAAACTCTGTGTTGTCTTACATCCTTATCAGATTGCTGGAGAATTCCTGCCGAAGGGGGAGCCCGATTTTTCACAATGCTAAAAAGAACAGCTTCTTCCAGATTAAAAAAACAGATAAAAAAGAAGTTAGTAATGAGCTCCTCAGTGCACATGATTATATAATTCACCTTCTAAAATATGTAAAAACACCTGCTGACTTCAAGCAGACTTTTAAAAAGGCACAACATCGGAATAAATGCACACAATCCAAGGGAATCCACATGCATGCCACAGGCCAGATCCTCTGCAGCCCAACTCTGCCACATCAATGGCCTTCACAACTTCAGGGATGCTTTGCTAACATGCAGCATCTGAGAAGCAGACCTTACCTTCCAGTTCTTAATTAGAATGGCTGTACAAGGCATTTGTCAATAAATTCCTCCCTGCAGCCCAAATGTCACTTTTTCTAAATTTGTTCAGAAGTAAATCCCTTCCTAAATGACAAGAGTTGCATCGGGAAATGTCTCTCCAATTCTGCCCTATCCCAGGTGGGTATCCAAACACCCTGGTCTCTGGGTTCTTTTGAGATAAATATGCCTCTCTTTTTTTTCTTCTCCACCATCACTGTGCTACTTTTTACTCCGATAAAAAATGAAGGACTAACATTAAAAAAACTCCAACCTTCTTTTTCCTGCTTTCACAAATCAGAATTTCCTTTTCTTGCAAGCAGTTAGGGAAGAGTCCTTGTAAGACATAAATGAAAGACAACATGGTCTCATCTGCTAGATTTTATGGCTCAGTGGGTTTAACCCTGTATTTTACTCTGGCTCTACCACTGTCAGGTACCATGAAGTATAAACTTAACAGAGAAATGTAAGAAAAAAGAAAACTGTGTAAACTGAAAGCTTATTTTGCATGATTTTACATGCTACCTCACATTTCACTGACAATATGCATTTATCAGATGCAGACAAGCAGATCTACTGACATACATAATTCTTCACTGAGGCCATCTGCAGAATATTTAATGTGGAATGTCTTTCCTGTAAATAAGTGTTCAGAGAACTAAAAAAGAAATAAATTTCATTCTCCCTTCCTCGGTCTCTAAGAGAGGAGAGAACTTCCCCATCTGTCCTGGCTGACATCTCTATCAGCATTCCCAGGTGCCCAGGGAAGTTTCAGACCCACAGCCCCCAGCCAGAACAGAGGGAACGCAGCTCCAACGCCTGCTGGAGAGTTAAAGATCAGCTCTTTGGCTGCCAAACCTCAACAGCTCTTTTCTGCACCACTGAAAAGCGATGAGGATGCTTCAGTGAACATTCTAGGTTGTTGAGGTAGAGGAATAGTTGAAGCTGCTTTTCTGGTACATCCTCTGCGTGTTGGCTGGCACCGTCCCATGGATCCCAAAGGCCCACGTGGCTTATGCTGCACGCTGCCCTCCCCACTCAGCTTGTATTGGTTCACTTCTGCTATCTAAAACACGTATTCCAGTAAGTTACCAAAATGATCCTAAGGCTTTGGATGAGGAAAAACTCCCCTAATAAACACATGTCCTTTCCTTTTCATTTGAGTTTCCCAGGTCAACCCTGGCCCGGTACCAGGGATGCTGCAATGAACGATGTCCTGAGCAGGAGTGATGTGCTGGAACGCTCCAGAGGGGAGAGACTGCACAGGAGAAGGACTGCAAAGGTAATTTCACCTTCACCACTTCTCTCATTAGAAGGGAAGAGCCACCTGGACCTTGGCATGTCCCCAGAGAGCCATTTGAGCTTGAACAGGGGGGACAGGTTACCTGTGGGTAGAGATTGGCTTCCAGTATATTGCAAGAAAATGTTACCAGAGAGCTCTGAGGGGGACAAAGACCCTGTGGTTTTGCCCCAAAAAAGCACAACCACATCTCTGTTACAGAGTACTTGGGATAACCAAAGTCAGTAGAAGATTAGGAGGAAATCAACTTCCTTTCTGCTTTACACACCTTTTTGAGAATCCATTGCTTATGGCCACCCCAACAAACTGCACCTTACAGTATAAAGTAGCATCTGCAAAGTATCATCCACAGGCCCAGGGATCTTGATATTTAGCTCTTCTTAGTCCATCAAAACACCACTTTTGTATATTTTTAAAACACTGACAACTTCTGGGATAATTCATAATGATGGGATGTGTGTGACACTATCTGATGGATACTCAACTTGTATTTCATGTTCTCTGTCTCATGTCGGGCTCTGTCTGTCTGGTATGTTGAAATCTTTTGATTAAATCCTCCTACTTCGCTGCTTCCTTATTGATACTCGCCCTTTGTCTGGCAAAATTTTAATTACTACAGGACTGCATAACTCCATTCAGTGCCCTGATAATACCTTTGTGATAGGAGCAAAAGCAATTCCTAAGATAGAATGCAACTATAATACTCTATCATTATGTCTTCTTTTACGGCTCCTAGCACCCTCTTTATGGCTGCTAATATATGGTGGTTTCTGCTTTTCACGTACTGATTTCTGTTCTCCTTCACTCAATGTGTCCTTTTTCTCACCCAGAGAATTAACACCCTATCTCTGTAATCTCTTTCCTGCTCCCAGACATAATGCAGGGAAGGTCTCTTCTCCTTGTCATGTTATTCTTTCCCATCTCTCAAAGGCACGAGTCTGTACAATGCTCTGCATGTTCTGCAACACAATCAGCATCCAGGATGTGCCGGTCTGCTCTCAATCTTACTGGGGGCGGCTTCAGGCACACTGGGTGGACCTAACCCAAAATTCAGAGCAAGAATGCTGAAATCTTCAGAGGACTGAAGGAAAACTGAACTAAACAAGGTTAAACATACCCTCAGAGAGGAAAGCACAGGAGCTTTTCCTCCCTCTTGCTTCTGCTGGGTTGCTGACTCCCAGTGACATCAGTAACCATTAGAAACAGACCAGGTTCTACAGTGGGACAGGTAGAATTTTACATATGAGCTGTACACATACATTAACCTGTAATTCTAATTTAAAATTTCATTTGAAAATTAATAGCAATGGCCTCCCTTTCAGGCAGTCCTCTCCACTTCCACTCTCACAGCAGCAGTCTTGGCTCACACTATCAAAAGCCTTAAGGGGAACAGGTCAGTCGAAAATCGCCGCTCTGAGATAACATATTTCTACACCTGAGAAGCCAAAAAGCAGCAATTAAGCACAGCAAAATAAATAATTCAATAGCTAATTTGACCTGCCAGGTTGTAGAGTATTTTTTTATATCCTACCAGATTGTAATTTAGTTTAGAAGAAGTGTCCCTGGAGAGCAATGCTATGAGAGCCCATAAAATGCTACAGTGCGATAGCAGGCAAAAAGCCACCTGTAAATGGGCCACTATTGTTTAAAGAAGTTTTTTTGTTGTCAGTCTTGCGTATTTCATGAGAAAGTGATGAAGTCCTTCTTTGATTCTTTATGAATTAATCTGCCAACTGATTAGGCAGGTAAAACAGCCTAAGATTGGGAAACTAAATTGCACTGCAGGCACTTGACTTTTAGATGGAACACAAACCAAACAGAAAGCTAATGCTCTTTTCTGTGGTAAAGGAATTGGCTTCTTTTTAATTGCCTCACAAATAATCCATAGACAGCTTTTAGTGGGAGCAATCCATGTGGCCTCTGAATACATAAATAAGCACTGAAAATGGGGGAAATATTCATGCAAGGTGCAACTTAGTAGGAGAATAGAACAGCAGAGCTTTAACAAGAGACTCCCACCTGACTCCCGAGTTTATAGGGCTGTGGAGTGGGGGCAGTGCTAACCCAATGGGAAAAAAATAGAGCAGTCCAGATGGAAGGACTTTAGTTCCTCCCAGTCAAAGGAGATGAGATGAAAATGGAGACGACAGGCAACCAGATGGGCACAGGTGGACAGAATTAAAACAAGGAGGAAGTGGGTGGAACAGGGTTTGAGATGGCTCTGAGCAGCCACAAAGGTTGAGTGGAACAAGAGGAGAAACACCAGCAGGGAACACTCCGAGCCCACAGGTGCAGCTCTGAAACAAAGGGATACAGGATGCTCCTGGTGCACGTTTGCTGTCCCCCTTTATCCACCGAGTGCCCCAGAGCAGGGGCAGAGCCTGGCTCAGCAGAACAACTGAGACCTGAGCGCTCTGTTGGAAGGAGGGTGCACCAGGGAGGGGCAGGAAACACAAACTCTCTGTCTTGGATATACTCACACACTCAGTTACTGAGCAGTCCAGGTTCTTGCTGTGCTGATTTCAACCTTTTCTGACACTAATGCAAAGCAGTACAGTAAAAAAAACAAACCCTAACAAACCCCAAAGCAACCACAAAGCCCTTTCCTGCTTACTGACACCATGGCCGAGCTTCCCTGGGTACAGTACATCAGTCAGATCTCGATGTCCTTATAAAACGATAACAAAATTCTCCTCAAGCCTCAGAAAACTGCAGCTTGGGCAGAACAAGCCCTGGGGACAGCACCCAGAGCATGCTCTCCCCTGTCCCTGATCCTATCCCTTAGCTGATATTACCTTAGATGAATGTTTGAAAAGATTTGAAAGATCTACTCGCTTTAAAAGCAAATAAATAAATTAAAGCAGCTCTTAAGCTTCTAGAAAATTAACTACAGCTGCTATTATAGTCTAACATAGTCCTAAGGAAAAAAAATGGGATGAACATAAAGCAGGTGCACTACAAGACTTATTTTATTGCATCTTCTATTTCATAAAGATATTCATGAACACATAAAAATAAACACTCTACTCCTTTGCAATTAAGTTTCTCTCTAGTTGTAAGTACAGCTATTTTTAGTTTTAATTTGAGGATATCTCCCAGAATTGCAGAGCATAATCATTTCCACCATAACTCTGCATCATCATTATCAAATACCAGCCTATTTTTGGAAAATGCACGTTTTACATGCTGAAGGTCCCAGCAGCCCTTTTGCAGCTGATAGTACAGATCAGCTCCTACAGTCTCCACTTCCAGTAATGCCAAATATTGGCCACCAAGTGGTGCTACAAAGGTTTATTCCAAGTGCAGTTCTGGCCCATTACACCAAAAGGGGATGGGGAAAGGCATGCTAATTTCAAGCCTTATTAAAATATTCAGGCAATAATTTTATGTTTCTCTCAAATGTAAATGCAAGAAAATTTATGAGGAAATCAGATTGGTATTCAAGTTTCTAAGAAGAAATGATAGAAAATGACAAGGAGGTAAAAAAAGCCCTTGAAATCCTCCAGCCCAGAGCCTCCCTAATGAAGTCTCCCCATTTGACTGCTTTGGGATTTCACATCCATTGTGGTTCCAATTACTTCTCTCTCCACTGAGCTGTGCTAGACCAGGCACAACAGCTTTTTTATGGATCGTGCAGGAGCCTGTCAGCAATGTTGCAATAATCAGGAACACAACTCAGCTGTAATTGCTGATGTGACAACAGCAGCCTGCAGCCGCCGCAACCCTGCAGCGGAGCTGAGCAAAGCCCTCCCACAGCCTCGGAGCCCCAGTGCCAGTGCCACTGTCCCTCTGGGAACAGCCAGCACTTACCAGCCAATGTTGAACTCCACGTGGGCATCGAAGAACCCGACCACAGGAGAGGTTGCTGCTTTCCAGCCCTGGATCCTGGCTCGGATCAGCCCCTCCCGTTTGTTGTTGCGCACTATTTTCACCAGGCCCGGGTATCTCTTATGGACATACTGGTCCAGATTAAATTTTAGCTCAACTGCAGCACAAAAAAAAAACCAAACCACACAAACATTTAGAATGAGAAAGGCCCTGCAATGTTGTGTTTTACTCTTATTCTGCAACAGAAAGGGAAAGGAATCCTTAAATATTCCTAAACCCCTGGTCAGTCTCGCAGATACAAACCCAGTAGCACAGCTGAGGCATGGACCAGTTCCAGGGCTTTCAGCTCAGAGAAATTCCCTACACACCAGAGACTTGCCCAGGTTTAATATGGCCTTGTGGATTTGAGTATAGTGTTGGAAGAGGTAGTTTGTCTAAATATTTTTAAATAATTACTGTTCTAATTCTCTGGTGATTTGCATTAGGTTACAACTGGCCTCTGGAAGAGTAATTCTGACCATAAGGAAGCGTAACATGTCAGTCTGGTGATTTTTTTTTCTGATTTCTGCTGTTCAGTAAGAGTTTGAAAAACAACCTCAATGGATTTTGGGTCAAGACCTAATTCAGATCACAGTTAATCTCCCTTAATTTTCAGGGTTCTCCCTTAAATATAATCAAAGTTCCTCAATACCAGGCTTCTTTCTTTTTTAACTAAATGGATATTGAAGATCTCAAATAGATTTCTCTTTTGTTCGTTTTCAGGCATTCAATCACAGACAGAGCAGAACTCATTCACCCTTTTTCAGCTTCATTTCAAGAGGCTTATAAACAGGCAAATTACCGAAATAGTCTCTCTATTTTTTTAAAATCAATGTAGTTTGGTAATTCATTTACACTGAAACATACTCATAAAGCGGCTTTTGCCCAAATATATTTATCAGAAAAACTAGTAGAAGCTTCCAGGACATTAGGAGCCTCATTTTTCTGATCTATATTAGACAGTAGAATCATTATCATTGGAATCAAAGACTTGATAAATCTTCAGTTATTTAGAAGAGTGGCAGAGAAAAGCCATATAAGAGTTCACTGAGAAATGATGAGTTCAGCTCTCCTCGGGATTGCCTTGACTCAAACACTTTGCAATCTCACGTAATTACTCCACAGGTTACACTGCCATAACTGAAAACTGAATTGCACAAACATTTTCTTAAATCTACAGGTTTTGGAACTTCTTTTGTTTGAGTTATCTCAGCTCTCCCTTCTCTTTGGGGATCTCAAAGAGTAAGAGCAACTTAAAACTGAAAGAACTTAAAGCTGTTGATCTGAGGAGGAAACGCTAAACTTCAGGCTCACTGGAAATAAATATGATTTCAGAAGACTTATCAGTTCTAGAAGTCTAATGTACAACAACTTTGAGCACTGCTAGTTCCTTGTATCCTGAGGATTCTTCAAACATGACTGTATTGTGAAACATGGTTATCAATAGCACCCCATACGCTCACCACTATTTTGATTTTGGATCAAATCATGAAGAAACAATGTGCTGCCATGTAAAAGAGTAGAAACTGTCTTTAAGGAGAATCTGTAGCCTCACTTTTCCTCAGAAACAGAATTCAGACTTTTATTCTATTAATGATGATATTTCTCTGGGTCTGAAAATTTGGAGAAAAGTGTCCTACTAAGATTGCCAACACCAATGCCATTCATTCTGTGAGGGTTTCAATGAAATCAACAGGGTTCATCCACATAATGTTTATTTGTTATACAAATAGTCAATATTTACTCACAGCTTTGTGCAAATGGCTCAATCAACCCTCTCATCAACAAACACATTTACATTGCACATCTAGAAATCACACAGGGCACAGTACGCAGAGGCAAAGTGACAACAGCTCACCATTGTCACTGTTGTCATCCACCAGGATGATTTCCTTGAGCAGGTGGGATGGGGTGTGGTTCACCACGCTGTGCACAGAGCGCAGGATGACAGAGAGAGCCTCGTTCACAAATATAAACACCACAGAGATCTGGGGCAGGTCATCAGGGTAGGTCATCTGCTTGCACCTGGAGAGAAGAAAGACACAATTAAAACCCAAGCAGCCACTGGGAGGCAAAACAGACTGAAGAGCATCCTCTTCTCCTTGCTCTCCATCCATGTAGGGATTTGCAGACTTTGTCATTTCTAACCCCAAGGAAAGATGTGGTAGAGGCTTGAAAGAATCAACCTGGTCAGGAGCAGGAACCTCTCCATCAGCTCAGTACAAAACACAAGGTGTGTGCATGCACACGGATTTGTAGCAGCTCTCATTCCCCAGAAGGTTAAAAGCATCTCTTGAAAACCAAAGGAGTATCAATGACTCTGCTCAAAAACAACCTGGAGAAGGTCTACAATGCCACACCCTGGCTGGCTCCCAGGGGAGCCATCAGCAGCTCTGCTGGTAACTCACAGCTGCATCTCATACTTTTAAAACCAACATTCACTCGAGCAAATTTTGTATTTGCCCATACAGAGAGCACTTGCCACCCTTTCTGACTGCGCAGTTTGTGCAGCAATAACAAACACGTGATGGCTGTCATACAGGCCTGCACTTGCTGAAATATCTGCAGACAGGTCTGCTCCCTCTGAGATGTCACCTTGCTAGGCTGCTACATCCTGATTCACAATTTGTTTTTGTGCTGCTCACCGACGTGTATTTTACCACAGACCATTTTGAGAAGAAAGACTGAGGCCTGGAGAAGTCACACAGCATAGAGCAGAGCTCCTGCTTCCCAAGTCCTTGGTCCATGCCCCTCTGTAACACCACACTGCCTTATTTTGGTGGAATTCTCTCCCATTAGCAAAGATCTAACTTTAAAAACTACCTATGTGTTCTCACAGTCAAAAGCCATCCAGAATTACCATAGCAATTACTGAACCTGCTCTCTAAAATACTGCTAATGGTATCACAGAAAATGACTTCTCCTGCTCTTATCAAACTTTCTGACCTCTATGCTCATTACTTTGGCATAACAATCACTTTTTTCCCCACTATCAGCAGTCATGGGGATAGGGCAGGTGACAAATGCTTGACTGCTGAGTAACCTCCGGAAGTCAGTTATGAATTCTAGTAAAGTGTAATTATTCATAATTCCTGATCCCAGCACTATTTGCTCAGAGACCTGAGCACTTGTCATTGATTCCAGTGTTAGCATAGCTACTTACTGGCAGCTTGCTGGTGGCCTGTACAACACAGAGGACCACTGTAAAACTTCTGGCTAAGCAGCATTCTTCCACAGCCTAAAAATAAGCCTGGAACAAGGAGAGAGGTTTTCAGGAGGTATGAATGCTCTGACGCAGCCCCCTTGTTTGAATTTCTTTTTTTGAATGCAGTTTTCCTCTTGAGCGCACCTACGTATCAAAGAAGTCCATCAGGAATAGTTCAGTAACAGGAAAGAGCCATCAGCTACGAACACGGGTTTTGCAAGACTTCCCGTGATGAGGGACATCTTCTACCTGACAGCAATTTTCTCTGGAGTCTCACTTGTACCAACACACCACAAAATGCACCTCAGGAAATCAGACCAGTCCCCAGGGAGTGGGTGCACTGCTGGTGGAGGTGAGACAGAGGAGGGAGCCCACCCCACACCATCCATCCTCGTGGGGTCTTGCAGCAGCACTCAGGGCTGGCAGGAAAAGAGGGAGGGAGAGGAAGTGTGTAACCCATCTGGAGACAAAAAAAAAGGGTTGTGGCACAGGAGGAGGGATTACAGCAAGAATGAGAGGTCAGTCAAAGCAGCACTTACTACAGAAGGGACAAGCAATTAAAGGACGGGTGGGATCACCACAAATGTCCGAAATAGAGAGGCATATGTGGAAGGACCAAGGTTGCCTAGGAAAAGACAGGGAATTACTGAAATACTACAAGACCTCAGAGAATTAGGAATTTTGCTGAATTTCTCTGAGTAAAAAGTATTTGTTTTATTGGCAAGTGAACTGAAACTCCTGGGCACCCAGCCACGTGCTCCTGGTCAGACTGACAAGGGTGAGCAGGACTAATTCCAGTGCTTTTCTGCCATCCTCCCACTTTCATTCTGAGAAAAAAAAGAAATCTAATTCGAGCTTTAAAACCAGCACACCTAAACCATAACCTCCTAATTTTTGATTTATTTGTTCTTCATCACGTTAAATCAATGCATTATTGTCCCAAGTGCGACTCCATGGCCTTGCTGGTTCACAAGACTTTTCATGCCTTAGTTCTCAGTGATTACTTACACCGTAGGGCATCAGGGACTGCTTTAGATAAAAAGCTGGTTTGAATTTCTTATTCCACCTGGATGAAGTCATCTCTATCACTTCTCACTGCAACATTCCATCTGTCAGGGCTCCCCTTTTTTTTTTTTCTATTAGCAGGACATAGTTGAAAAACTGCATTTTGGCTACATTTGGAAAGAGCACTCCAAACAATTGGAATATTTTTGGTAATGCCACTGCAACAAGAACACCTGGATGGGCAAAAGCAAACCTCAGAATTCAGCAGCGGTTTAAAAGCTGTCATAAAGTTATTTACTGTAGTGAGGATGAAGAACAGCACAAGCAGCTGTCCAGCTGAGTACTTTCCAAAGCACAGCAGTGATTTAAGGGTTTATTTCCAGCAGACTTCAAGTCAACCTTGAACTCCCAACTCCTTAGGTCACTTCAGAAAATGAGCTCGATATGCTGAGGTAGTCAGGAGAAATTACTGGTCCACTAACAAACACTTCTGATGATGTTTGAGAGCATGAGCAATCCCAGTTAAGGTGTCTTTCCTTAAAAATCAGTGGGTGCTTAAGTGCTTTGCTGGATTGTCGCCCGAGTTCTTCCCAGTGTGTTCTCTAATTAGACACCAGCCACAGCAATTTACAGTTAATACTTCCTTCATTCCAAGAAACTCTAACCAGAGCTCAACACTCTGAGCCAAACAGTGCCATTAGCAAGTCTCAAACTGCCAAAGCAAACCCATGACTGTCACCTCTCACCACCTTTGCTCAGCCAGAGGCTGACAATGGACCAAGTGCTCTGCAGTGGGTCAGCCAGTGGTGCCTGCATGCAAGGGACAGAAAATCAGAGTGTCAGACACACAGAGTCCTTCTTGGAGCAGCCCTTGATGGCCCTGGAGCAAGGCAGCGGGGGACAGTTCATTACAGAGGAAAAAGGTAAGGCTGTAATAAACCTACTGACTTTCAATGAGCCAAAGGGCATCCTTGCAGAAAATGGCTGGGGCAGCATCCTGGACACAGAGGAGATCATCAGGCAAGAAACCTATGAGCTAATGATGAAGCAGCTTAGCACAAGACAAGTCGCTTTTATTATTCCTTTGGAGAAGAAAATTACCAGAATGTGAAAAAATCAAACTCTACAAAATGTACTAGCAAGGCACACCTTTATAATCCTTCAGCCTTACAGCCAACAGAACCGTAGTAAGAAATTCAGAAATCATCCCTTTTTCAGCCCTGATGCCTGAGTGTTTAAAGCACCCAATGCTCTGCCAGGGAAGGGAGCTGGGTGCCAGAACAGCCTCCACTTCTCTGCCCCAGGTCTGACCACAATGTGAACTGCGGCAACCGGGTGAGGCAGGACAATTCCAGTAATTGATAGCTGAATCTTGGCCTCATTAACATCCAGCACTCCTGAGTTCAGGAAGAATTCAGAGCGCACATTTGACCTCTGTGGTAGCCAACGACAGTCTGAGCTGGGCAGGCATAGCTTACATTTAATATTCCTGTGATTTTAAATCAGCTTTCTGAACTGCCAGCAGGCCCACAGTGCACAACCAGCAGAGGAGCTCAGGTCTCCAGGCCACACAGGTACCCTGGACAGGGCCACACCGCTGGATGTGTGCAGGACTAGGGATTCCAGCTGAGGCTGACAGTGCCA
Source organism: Eulacestoma nigropectus (assembly GCA_013397775.1). Lineage (NCBI taxonomy): Eukaryota > Metazoa > Chordata > Aves > Passeriformes > Eulacestoma > Eulacestoma nigropectus. Next base: position 684,884 of record VZTE01002601.1, read on the forward strand.
CGGCTCATCACTTCCATGGGCCAGCTGAGGATGGATTAGACCTGATACGTGAAACAGCCCTTCAGGTACCTTTCATACAACATGCCAAGCATCAAAACTGGGGCATCCTGCTGTTGTCTCGGGAAAGGTCTTTGAGCGTTCTCATTCTGTATTTGCTACTGCAGAGCTTGGCTGGCAACCCAGAGGTATTTCCTTTGTACATGACAGAGAGCTTGATGTCAGATCATTTTTCTCTATTCTGGAGATGATTTTCACTCATTTTTTCCCTTACATTGAACCTGTTCCTCAGATGAACATTTCCCAGCCAGCCTCCTGAGCCCAACTGTGAGCACTGTCTTGCAGGCATAAGAAAACAGGAAAAGCTCTTTGGTTGGCAGAGCAGAACCTTGGAAAAAAAAATCATGTACTAACATAAAAAGGCCATAGATTAGAAAGTGGGACATGAGGAAACAAAAGGTACTCAGCTGCACATGAACCTGCTCATGGCAACATTGGAGCTTGGAGGCAATAAAGGGAAGGAAATTTTCTTCTGTCTAAACCTTCATTCCCTGATAGATGTATTTAGTCTATTTGTATCTGATCCAAGAGAAACACATGAAGTCCTCTGTTTATCAGGCTGCCCTTACAGTCCATTTGGGTTGCACTATTTTTCGTGAAGGACTGACACTGCAGCCATGCAGGTAGTTCAGTGCATTACCAAAGAAAGAAAAATCTTTCCTGCTCTATTTCCTTGCCCTTTTTTCCTGTCTGCAAACTTGCTAAACTCCAAAAATGAGTTTTGCTTGCAGACCTTAATATACTGAGTTTGGAAATGGATTAAGCAATGCATTTAGAGATTTCTGACAGCTTTACCCTTCAGGAAGAAATGCAAACAAAATTAAAGCTGCTTCATGAATCTTTAAAGTGTTTAATACAAGATATGTTTTTCCAATGAACTACTGGGATAGAGATGACTGAAGGTTTCTCTCCTTCACCAACTTGATGAAATTGCTGGGCATGAAGAAACATCTGCAGTTCTGGCACAAAAAATTCCTACCCCAACATTCTCTGTACCTTGAAAGCTTCAGAATGATCTGTGTTCATGTTTTATAGCCACAGCAGAAGAAAGAGTTGGAACAGCTCCTTATTTGGTACATGATCGATGAAAGGACAAAGATAAATGTTAAAAAAGATTATTGAACTCTTTCTCTTTAATACTAACAAATACTACTTTTAATCACCAGGTCAATATGTATTTTGAGCCCTGTTAAACCAAAGGCTCAGACTACTCTTACCTACACGGTTACCTTTTAGCACCTAAATGCTGCTGTGACTTCTACAGGCACAGACGATTTACCACAGCTAAATCACTAAATTTAGTGTCCAGCTCAATGCCTGATTTCTTTCTCCAGAAATGCACTGAGGCTTTACAGCTAGTGCTGGATGTAATAGTAACTTTTGAGCTGCAGAAATAAACTAACATTACCTTCCTGTCCCCCACTGGCACAACAGAGGAAATGTGACAAGCTGCAAACGTCTCCTTCCCCAGCGTGGGATCCAGCTGCTGACCACTCTGCAGCAAAAGCAGTGACAGGCCACAAAACTGATTAGCTTCATGGATCATGAATCTGTCAGCCAGAGGCTCCAACTCCTTCCTAATTAATTCTCCTTCTCAACAGAAGATGTTAACTGTATTATGGCACAACATTCTCTTTCTATTGAGGGTGGATTTTCCTGCCCTATCCAAAAACCCGAATGGAAAATTTCTGAGTTCAAGACTTGGTCTTAACTTTCTCCTCCTGTTTTTCAGCTCAGGGACAGCATTCCCTAAGAACACATAATATAAATACAACTGTGAACAAGAGAGCAGTGGTACAGAACACTGATGCTCTGTGCACCTTGAGAAAAACAGCACATTGTATTTACAACTAAGGTAAAAAGAAAAAGGAGCCATTTTCAGAAAAAGCCTAGAAATTATGGTGATACTGGAAGATACCTTCTTCACAGTCTGTGTTCCTTATGGAACAGCCTCCATTTTGAAATATCCTACAGAAGAAAAATCAACACCTTCTTCCTGAATTTATTTGAAGAACTGCAGGTACAAGATACAGTGCAATTCTTGTTGGTGCTGTGAGTCAGAGGAAATCCACTAAAATAACCTGTTCTCCATCTTTTCTCATGCACAGTGATGTTGATGATCATTTTCTCATAAAGTGAGATCTTAAATCTTCTCCATACTGTGGGAATTCCCAGCAGCTTTTTCCACATGCTTCTTGAAATATTTTTTCTTATTTTGCACCCAAAAGTCTAAGAAAGAAATCCCTCACACTTATCAGAAAGAAACCAGGCCAAGTCCTTGTACCTGAGCTAACCTCAAACACTTCCTGTATCAAGGAAAAATGTCCTTCCACGTCAACCACAAAAGAAATTATTGCAATGTGCAATGAGTTTTCCAGAACACATCTGGTCATGGGAATTTCCCGCATTCCCAGGCTGGACAATTGGATTTGATGTCTGTAGGATCTGCAGCCTGAAGAACAGCAGCAGCCTTCCTAAAATAACTGTCTTTTGTACTTTAGGACTCTCTCTTCACTGTCCTATTTCCTGCAGGAAGGACCAAATTTACAGGAATTTCTGTCCTGTAATATTTCTATGAAGGACAGAGCCCTTTCAAGCTGGACACAGGAAGGTTAAAGCTCCCCATGAATTCTCAATAACACACATTGGACAAGTGTTTCCTGAGAATTATTTTTTGTTCTTTTTCCTTTCTTTTAAATTCCAGGCCAGTACAACTTTGACTAATTGCTCTGCACATAAAAATGCAACACATGTTTGTGCCTTTTGTTTTATAACACATTTGCTCTATTTGGTTTAATTCCTCCTTTCTCTATGACAAATTACTTTTATATTTATAGTAGAAAGCCCTGAGAACTGTCAATCAGTGACTGATAGCACAATATATATGCAGAGTAAACATATGCAGCATGAAGACGACTCTACTTGTAAAGAATATTAACCTTTATATTTAAGATTATTAGACTCTTCAAAAGTAGCTGCTGCACACATAAAATAAGAGGCTTTGTATTTCAGTGAGCTATTTCTGGTTTTCCTCAGGCAAACAATACCAGAAACATGCCATTATGTCTAATACCCTTATTGATTTATACATATAAAAATGCTAAAACTAGTTTCAATCACTTTTAAAACAAGCCTCTTTATTAACATGAAAAATGGCTAAAAGCTCGTGCTCACATCCTCCTGTAGTAAAAAGTCTTTGCCTTTTTTTTTGGTAGCTTGAGTCACTAATATGTTTTGAAATACCATCTGTAAAAAATTTCCACTCTATCCCCCAGTGTGCCCATCCGGATCTGCCTCTGGCTGTATGCATGCTGCATCACAAAGCATTAGGCTCATTGGAAATTAATGGAGAGGCTGAAATCTGCTTTCAAATGCTTTCCAAAAATCCCCAAAGAAAACGGATCCCCTGCGCAACTTTATTTTTAATGTTGCTGCACTTAAATTTAAGGAGGAGCTCGGCTAAATTCCAAGTGACATGTATTCTGCTTCATTTTAGGTGATTAAAACAAATGGCTTGTTTAGTGATTCTCAAGATTTTGCAAATATCCTCACCCCTGTTCCAACTGGATTCTTAGCTTGCATCCTTTTAAAGTAAAAACTAGAGAAGAATTTTCTTCAAACAAAGCCATAAAGGCAGTCTTAGAAAATTCTGCTTTGAGATTGGAGAGCTTTTTGAAGTTAAGTGAAATATAAAAATCAGTGAAACTGATGAAGCGATATTAAATAAAGGCCGAACTTTGTGTCAATTTGATTTGAAGTTCTTATCAGCAAATACAATCAGGAAAACACTACCTTTTGTGCAACTTTTTAAAACTTAATTCTGGGAACCATGTTGTCTGTGGGGAACAGAGAATATACACTCTCATTTCTGCTTTGCCAAAGCTAAGACCTCTCATTTCAAATAGGGAAGGTTCACAAGGAGCCATCCAGAAAGCCAGAGGATGTTTTCCAGGGTGCATTCACAAAATTGGCTGCTACCCAGTGGCACCACTTCTTGTTGCTGCCACCAAGGGTCCTTGCTCTCCAGCAAGCCATGTGAAGCCATTTAGCTGCACTTCCAGCAGTGACTGTTAGCACATTTCCCATTAAAGAAGTACTTTTCCACTCAAGGTGACGCATCAAGATCTCAGAAAAGGTTCTTTATGGCAAAGGAATAATTAATCTCAGCATGTCTGCAGGGAGTGAGATGGTAACAGCCCAGATATCCAAAAGCAGGTTACATATCTGAAGACACCACCTCCTCTGAAGCATCTCTCCTATTGCCTACTGAGCCTGTGCCAGACATAAGGGAAAAGCCGTGGAGTTGATGAAATCAAAGGAATTATTTTCAATAAATAATGCATAAGAGTAAACTCACCCTTTTCCATTTGCACAGAACAGTTTGCTGTACCCTTGAAGCTATTTGTTATGCAGATAATAATATGTAAATAAAGGAAGTTATCCTTGACTATTAGAAAATGTACTGCAAGTATTTAATACTAAAAATTCTGGGTACTTTGGTTTAATTTTGAGTATCTCTGTGCCTCAGCTAGTGTTGCTGGTGCTGGACAGAGGCTGAGTATCACAGTGTTACCTGGAAATGTAGGGCAATAAAAAAGTTTTCAAGGTAACTGCTGCAGAGCTCTTCATGAATTTCATTACGGGTTTGCTGTCACGCTGCAGTGTAGTGGTAAAGAGGAGAATAGAGGAATGCAATAATTTTCCACTATCACTTCAGCTAACAGTGTTTTTTATGGTCTTGGGAGGATATACAACAACGTTTGGCAAACAATCCCTTCTTTAATGGGCTCCAGTGTATTTCACAGGAGACCAACTTTAATCTTTGGTCAAATTCAGTTATGCAGCAGAATACTTCTTTTTACCTATGTCGAAATACAGGATGGCTGGAGGAGTAAACCACCAAATGGGAGGTCAGCCATAAACTGAATAAACCCACCCCACCACTGCCTGCCAAAACTGTAGTGAGAAGCTCTTTAATCTTGACTTGTCCCAGCTGCTGCAAGGCTGGCTGTAGCTCAGAAAGGTAAGGCTCCCCTGGCAATCACAGCACCTTGCTGAGGTGGTGCACAAGCTCATTTGACCAACCAGCAATGGTCTTGAAACGTTTCAACAGGAGTCACGGGCTTCCTCTTACTTTAAATGATCAATTCCTATGAGAGCGAAAACACAACCAAGTTTATGGTATGTGGGAAGAATTATGGTTCAAACAGAGCAGTGTTCCAAGAACAAATGCATAAAGAACATTGATTTAGCACTGAAAATGGGAGTATTAAATCCATGATGTTTAGATGCTTTATATGGGATTGAGGAGAGAGCCCGGTGGCAGCAGCAGAGTGTTTATATAAAGTCTGAGTCAGGCAGAGAGGACAAAGGAAGGTGCATGTGCTGCATGTGGGTAGGAAGCTGCCTGACAATCCGATGATGGAGCACATCCAAAGCTCTCAACGAACTCTGGATCAGGATCCCATAGGATAAATCATTGGGCAACAGCAGTCAAATCCTGAAGTGCAGATGGGACTTTACTCTCTACATCTCCCCCAGTGATACTGGCAGGATTGTTCTCTATGCATTAGAACGACTCTGTGAAATGTCCTATTCAAGTAAAGCACCTAAACGTGTCTTAACTTCACTGGGATTATTCATACACTTAAAACTAGGAACATATTTAAGTGCTTCGTTGGACTGGAGCCTAACTGCACTTTTATAGCTTTTGTTGAAATTAAAGGCTAGTTAGAGGTGAACAGCACAGTATTCGACAATTTCATGCACTTAGAAGTTAAATGTTAACAACAGTTCCTTTCTAACAATTTATATAGCTTCAGTTTATATAACTCGAGAAAACTCTTGCGTTTTTATTTAGCTTTGGTTACGTTTAGAAATGAAAATAGTTTTTAAAATCCAGCCCTATTTACTGTCTAGTACACAGCTAATACCTAAAACACACACTTTACAGCAGCAAAACAGTGCAATGTACAGGGATTTTTTATATTTATGAGCTCTTACGCTAATTCAAAAAAACCCAGATCAACATGTGCTTGCTTTTCACTCAGGTTGACAGAAATTAGGCACATGTCCTAGACCAGGCAAAGTACTTAAGTAAGGCTGTGAATTTGAGCAGGCCAAGGACACTCAGAGCCTTTTCCTGGCTCTGAGAAGATTTAGCCATTGCAGCACTTCACTGTTCCTGCACTGCTCCTGCCCAAACCAGCCTGCGGAAAACTACTTCCCTTTTCACTCTAGGTCACCTGGTGTCTTTTCCTACTTGTCCACAGATCACAAGCATTTTAGATTCACATCCTCAGTGTTTGCAGACTTAAATTAATTTGCCACCATAGAGAAAGCCAGGAGTGAGTACTCTGCACTGGGGGAACGGGGCATTGCCATTAACCGCGTGCCCGGCAGGCCGAGGTTCTGTTCACAACCGTGCCCTTCCTCATCCCTCATCTGCAGACACACACATTCAACCAGTTCCATCCAGGCTGTTTGCTCAGACCTGCACTTAGAGAAACCTTCTCCCCAGCACCTCCACAGATTCCCAGGTCTGCCAGGCAGTGGAGGGGAGTGCTCCTCTCTGAGCAAACAGAACACAAATTCCCTGTCTCTTGGTACATGTGGGTTAATAACACCAAGGCAATAAGCCAATGGAGTAGCTGCAGGTCAAGCATTTGTTTTCAGGCAGTGTAGAAAATGCAGGAGCAAAGCTTCAATGTCATTTTTATCTTGAGTTTAATGGAAACTGCACCATGACCCTCTGGGAGAACTGTGTCCTAATGAAACATCCATGGGGGGGATGAAAGCTTACTCCAGTCGCTGAATGAGACAACCGTTCACGTTGTAGATGGAAGTAAATAAAATTTAAGCCTTTCCTCTGCAATTTTAGGGGTACAGACTAACTTAGCAACAACACCCCAGGGTATTTTAGTGCACTGGTTTAATTATTTTTGCTGCTTTTAATATTCCACCGTTATTCAAGTCTGAAGTACCGTGTCTGCCTGAGAGGTGTGTTTCATACCACCCCAGAGGCCAGCCCCCTGCTGGGGCCTTCACAAGACAAAATGCATAAATGCAGACTAACAAAAGTCTAGTAGTGTAGAATAAATAATATTCTCATCCCCTGGAGCAAAGAAGAAAATAAACTAATTAAGGAACTATTTGACAACCTGAAGGCATCTCACACAGGTAAAATGCAATTCCAGAGTGGTTTCGCTTCCAGAAGCTGAGAAACAGGGAGCTTGTGCAGAAGTAATACACAGAGATGATATCTCCAGTAATTTACAGCTGCCTAGTGCCTCACTGATAAATCCTGACATACCAGCACCTCCTGAAACTGTGGGTGCACGTCTTAGACCAAGCTCCTTTGGAGCTGCATTTGGCAAGGTGGCCTGGACTGAGTGTGGTTTGTTTTTGAGACCACAGCAGAAGGTCTAGAAGCAATGTAACAGAAAACAAGGACATTTCAGAAAGCTGGAGGAAAAGAAAATAGAGTCCTCAAACTCCAATATCACAAAACTTTCAGACAGCTTAACTGGCAGATGCTGTTTCAGAGAAACCAAACCTTGGAAAGCATCTAGATCAAGCTAACCAAGACAGGGAGCTAACATTTGCCAGCCTGTATCTGTCAGGTACTTCTGGATCTGGCTACTTTTAAGAGTCTTTCACTTTTATTAGCAGTAAATTCACTCAAAACAGGAGACACAGGCAAAACAAGCACGAACTGACACTATTAAAATGAAACACTGCATCAACCTGGAGTTCACAATTCAGTTTTATGTCAGACAGAAGAGTAAATTGTCTGACATTTTGGCCTGTTCATGTTTTTATCACGAAGACACAAACAACAACAACAAAAAACCCCTGAGGTTATGTGACCTGAAACCTTGACTTTTCTATACTATGAAACCTATCCAAATAAAATAGGAATCAGAACTCACTAATTTTTAAAGCTGCATCAGGAAGACACCTGGAGATAATACATACCTCACACTGTCAGCAGAACTAAATTTGCATACACTTGTTAAGAAAGAAATGAGAAGCATTATTTCAAACCAGTAGAACTCCTTCAAAGCCCTACAAAGAATCTCAGGTGTAGTGTAACAGAGGTACATGCAAGGAAACATAAAAGCAAAAGAAACACCACCCTGAATTCATTGCCTGTCTTGTTCTGTTACTTCTTTTTATCCTGTAATGCGATATCATGGAGTGTAACATAACATGACAGTTCAGAAATTTACAGGAATACCCTTTTCTCCCTGGAAGTGATAGCAGGCAACAACCAGCCATGGACTCGGGGGAGGGAAATGAAAGAAATTCTAAAATGCCAGCACACAGCTGCATGTCCTGGCTGGATGTGAGCAGTGCTTCTGCAGTACAGATAGGCATTTACCTATGAAAAAACAGCTCACACAATTTGTAGACAGCACCCCACCATTGCTCTTCTTTAGGAGGAAATACTCTTTCTGCCATGGAAATACTGTGGCTTTCTCTTTTTAAGTTCAAGAAATTACCGCAGTCTCTAAAGCATACTTTAAAAGAAAAAAACAAACCATGTTTAAGGTATCTGTGAATGTGCAGGTCACATGAGACACATTTAGTCTGAGGATTGATACAAAAAATTGAGGGATGCAAAATAGGAAAGATTTTATTTTCCTCCCAGCTGGCCAGGCTGCCCATGCTGGCAGCTCATTCTTCAATGAGTGTTGCTAATACAGAAATCCCGTCTTGTTTCTGCACGCCTTGGAGCATGTAACACTTTGGGCTGGATTCACCTGAAATCCTATTTAAGCTGGCTGCCCTAGGTTCCTGAGGGAGGGCCTTCCAGAGGACATTACACTCTGTACATGATAAGCAATGCTGCCATGGCATCTCCATCGACTACACAGGCAGCCAAGCCGATCACCCTAAATTAGATGTCTAATTTCTAGTCAGTGTTATGCAACCCACCTTAGGTAAACTATTCATGTATTCAAGAGTACATTCTGGTGCAGACAAATTGCAGGGAATGGCTTCCAGTCTCACTGCATTTAAACACAACATTGCAATCAGTTATTTTTCATACTCCCTAGTTAATCAAATTCAGCCTTCACTAAATCTACATTTATTAGTGCTGACAGTCATGCAGAACTTGTCTTCAACAATTAGTATACACAAAGGCACTGCAAAAATGTAGAAGAGGAAAATTACTGCATTTGAACATAAGGTGGCTTTTTGGAAAAGGTTGTTCATTTTTATGGTTCTTTTTAATTTAGCCTTTCTGCTGCTCCTTTCATCCCACGGGTCAGTGTTAATAATCAAGACCTATGTTATACACTTTGCAGTATAATTAAAGTCACTACTTAATTGGAAAGCCTAGCACTAAACAAAAGGGAATCAATAATGAATCTAATGGGAAAAGCCAGAGAAAACATCTATCAAATATCGGAAACAACTGTGAGATACTGCCACGTGTCCAGCACTGCTGCCATGGAGACACCATGGAGTCTGGTGATGGAGAGGCTCTGCTCATGAGCCATGTCCTGCAAAAAACTCTGGTACCGGCCTCAAAAAGGAGATGGAGGGTTTCTCAATTTTTTTTTTATTATTCTTGGGAAACACAGTCACTGTGTTAACCTGTTTCTCAGTCAGTCTTCTCACTGGAGTAATTTAACGTTGCACAACTGACTAAATACGCAAAGACCTAAAGGTGACCCGGGACTTGGGAGACGAAGGTTTGAGCCCACATTCCAACTAATCAGTCGTTACTTGTGCAAGGCGAGCAGAGCTCCAGCAGAGGTTGGGAGAAGACCTGAAGTACCTTCATGAACAGGGTCAGGGCATGACTCCAGGACTCAGTGACAGCTACAGACTGTGCTAATACAGAGCACTGCGGTGCAGGTGCTGGCAGTACCTATGACTAACTCAGAGTTTTCTTTCCCAGCCAAACAAACAGGTGGTTTTTTTCCCTCTCCTTTGAGGGCTTTGCACAGTTCCAGTCTGAGCCCTTTACAGCCAAACGAGAAACATTTCCCAAAATGCAGTGATAAGCCTGTGGCGTACACAGGCATACACAAATAAGCACAGCTGGCCCAGAGGCAGCAGTGTGAGTGAATTTAGGTTGTCAGCTGATATCCCAAATGATGTGAGTCAGAACTACAACACCAGATGCTGAAGAGGAGCTGGTCAGAGCCCAGCTCACCGCAGAGGAAGCAGCACAGGGATTTACTCAGTCCACACCAGTTCCTTCTGCTCTTGGGCAAGGTAGAAGTCGGCTGAAACTTGGTTACATCTATCTGGGGCTGTACCTCCAGTTGTTCACACAGATAATGTGCGTGCAAAGGTGCTGTTTGTAGGGGGTTCACAGCCGAGGAAAATGCCCAGCCCATGTAACTTGGCAAAGCTGGTCAACAGCTACAGAAAGTCCCGGAGCACGTGTACACACCCTCCTCCTTCGCCCTGTTCAAAATCCACATCTGGACATTGATTTGGGATCTAATTAAAACCCTTCAGTTAATTTCATCTCTTACTGAATTTCCCTCCAATAAACAATCTTAATCTGTTGCCCAGAGGTAATTCTGTCTGCTCCATTTTCTGTCTATGTTTCTCCTTCTCTCTGTTTCAATTTACGTCACGTATGCAGAGTGCCCAAAAAAGGGATTTTTCAGAATTTTAGCATGGTTTTTTAGACTGATTGAGAGTGGGTGCAAAAAAAAAAAGTCAAATGCTTTCCTACAAAAAATAAGCCTAATTGAAATCTAAATATCATGCCTATACTTTGATTGTGAAACATTGGTCTGCTTAAAAAAATGAAATGCTTAATTTCAGCTAATGTTTCACTTTACTGTGACCTGATATTTAATCTAAAATTATTGGTAGAAGCTAGTAATGGAAAATTCATCATTTCAAGACTGATTTTTAAAATGGGAAACTGAAGGTTTCATTGGTCTAAACACTTAGTTTAAACACACATTTGACAGAAGATGTTCAGCCTAACACAAAATATTTTTAGGCGTTTTTTTTTTTTTTTCACTTGTCATTTTCTGCTAATCAGAAATTCTGATTCCTGGAAAGCTCTGGATCTGTTCCACTTCAAATATTCCTTGTGAAGAAGCCCATTACATTGCACTCTGGTTAACCTGGAAAGAATCCTACGGGTCTGTTTTAATTTGGAGTTTCGTGTGTCATTGCTCTAAGTGGCTCAAAGAACACCCAGCGTCCCCAGAGGATCTGAAAAACGGGTCACGAGGCAGAGCAAGCAGCAGAGGTGGGGAAAACCAAATAATCCCAGACCTAGGCTTCTCCAATGCACTGATCCAAAAGCTGATGCTCTTTGAAAGCCATCTGCCTTCATGCCCTGCTCCTGCAGCGACATCCAGCACGGCCGGGCAGAGGAGCGGCCACCGAGAGCCTCGGGCAGGGGCCATCCAACCACACCACTGACCCTCCTCCCTGCACAGAGAAACTGCAAACACACAGATGACGTGGCTCGAGAGAGCTGCTGACTGATGGCTCAGATAGCACAGGGACTCCACAGAGATCTACCACCAAAAGAAAGGGTCAGAATTAAAGGTGATCGTTCTGCCTTCGCAGATGGCTGGAGCTCACGGGTCGCTAAGGACCATCTCTGACAGCAGGGCTGCTCTGCAGCTGCTGGCCTCACTCGAGCTGCTGTTATTAAACCTTTGAATGAACAAATCAGAGGTCTATTTACCAAGCCTGCCCCCTTGATAACACTATTTGATCAATTCCAGAATTCTCTTTGATAGGTAATTAAAAAAGCTTTTCCTTAGGTATGGAATGGATTGAACCATTAATTACACTTCACAGCCCCAGAGATGCAATTCTTTTGCTATTGTGAAATGTCTATAGCAAACCACAAAAATGCTTGCCTCCATAAAAGAACTGAATAAATGAAAGCAATTTCCTTGAGACCCAGATTTCTCTGCGTTTTATGGCTAAAGACTTCAGTTGCCACGGCATTAATAAGTTTGTTCTTTAGGGCTGAATTTTCTCAATACAAACATCCCTGACCGTAACACAAAGAAATATCTTCTTTGGCTGATAGAGCCAGCAGACTGAATCCATATATTAATATTATTGTTATCACTGAACTGCCACAATGCGCTCAGCATCCAGTTGCACAAAAAAAGATCAGTTAAATTAAAGATCCTCACCAAGCAGTGACAATTTTGTGTAAAAGCCAATTTAGCCATTATGGAAGCTCCAGGATCATATTAACTTTTCTCAAAAGCATGCATAATGCATGACAGCAAGTGGTTTTGACAAGTGCCTGAGTGTGTGTGTCTGTGTGTGTGTGGATGTGTCCTGCATGTAAAGAAACCCCTGAAGTTATTTAAGTTGCAAAGTCAAGCGACAGAAAGATAGAAAATGCTGGATTTACAGGTGTTGCACCTGTTCAATTCAACCCCTTGCTATCCAGCCTGTGCATCAAAAAGAACAGGGGAATTGATGTTATCCTGAGAGACAATGCCTGTGTTTGAAAGCATCTGGTTAGTTGACACTTCCCAATTTTCCCACATGCTACACTGTAAAACAAACAGCTTTTGGAAGTTTGGGGGCCTTTCCCCCTGTCTTTGAATGACATTCCCTAATATTTTGGACTTTTTTCTACTTTCTTTATCTTTGATAAAGTCAAAATCTACTGTCACATGGGGCTCTAGCACCTCTGCCTTCATGCATGGCTGGGAAGGATTGAGTCTGATCCTTTGGAGCAGAGGCTGATGTTTTGTTCTAGAGCTGGCAGCAGTGGAGGCTGTTATTCCCCCAAAAGGGCAGGAGGATGAATTCTGGCAGCCTGTTGTAGCCACACAGGGAAAGCTGTTCCCCTCTTCTCAGTGTCTGCAGGGGTTTTTAGGTGGCTGACTCTGAGAAGTGCAGAATCTCCACCAAAACCTCAGCTCTGTTGCTCCAGGTCTGGTTTTTGACTATTCAATCAAACATTGTCCCTTTGGCATTATGGTAAGAAAGGCATGGACAGGGCCCAGCAGACCTTACAGCATTCCCAGGGGCAGGATTCAGGACTATTCTACACCTTTGAGAGGGCTACTGACACGAATACATGTTCTTGTGCTTTCCCACACACACGGCCCACTGGCATCAGGGGATTATTTTCATTAAGTGCTCAGGTTTTTTCGATCACGACACTCATTTTATATATGGAAGAACATATATGGAAATTAATCCAAGAACACTTCACCATCAAATAAAACTTTTCTTGGAGAAGTACAGAGCAAGCTCTAGCTTAGCCATGTGCTTGCAAAACAAAAATAACCTGTTCCTTGCAAGAAAAGCTTCTCTTTCTTCCCTTGCACAGAGGATGTAAGATATGTTGGTGAGGGCTAGAAGTCCTGCTAATACTTTACTGCTGGGAAGAGAAATCAGGATGTTAAACATTCTGAGCTCTTTGCAACTTGTTTTCTACAGTGGTATAGCCCTTAAAAAACTTCAAATATTACATTATATATACATCTCTGATAGATATTTTAAAATCTTTGATATTGAGAAGAAAAAGCTGAGAGATATTTATTATACCATGCTAGAATCAAACTACAATTTTGTAATTATTGTGTGATTTGCAATCACAAGCAAGCTGTTTACTGCCATTGCCTCCATTTGGCACACAAACACTACTTGCACAAAATTTGCTCTTGTCTCCTGTACCGACAGAAATTCGCATCCTAAAGAAACGGCGTCTGAGCTAAAAGGAATATCTGCAGTGGCAGCAGCAGGTAGGAAAGCAGAATAGAATGTGAGAAAAGCATCTTGAGGGCAGGAGTACCCACTCAGGCTTGAGACTTTGCTGCAGTGGAAGGACAGGGAGGTGACTCCAATTTAGGAGCCTTCATGGTCACGCTGGCTGACTGTGCACCTTTGTAGCGCAACATCTTTTTTAATTTGCTGCATGGGGATGAAAATATCTCCTGAAAAGCAATTAAACTGCCAAATGTTTATGAACCTATGCTTGTAGATGGAACAGAAGGCTTATTCTATCAGAAGAAGATAGTGGACAACAGTAAGAACGGAGATCAAATGAACTGAAATGAAAGTATTTCTCATCAAGCTTGGAATATTACAGGTCCCCAGTTTGCATACTGCAATCATGTTTACTTTCATAAATTGTACCTATGCAATGCAAACTTGAGTATAAATTCTCCCAGTTCGTATCTTTAATACCTACTGGTGTGTGCAAACACATAGATTGAATATTTTAAATGGAAGCCAGAATGGAGAGAAAGTAGAGTTTAATACTTTGGGAATGCAAATTCAGGTAGGTGTTTTTACTCACAGGCTGGCCATGGACTTTGTACGTGGCCTTGGACATTGATTCTACCTTGCTTCTCAATTTAAAAATGAAAAGCCCTCTCTTTTTAAAAATGAACAGTTCTGGGAATTACATGAATAAAAATCACAAGCAAACTGAGAAGTGCTCAGCGACGGAGAGGGGAGACCACTGGGCAAGTCAGCACACAGAGAAGCTGGACAAGCAGGGTTTTTCAAAGCCTGTCTCAAGCTCCTGGAGGTTCAGTTCTCTCCAAAACATAATTAGAGCAGAGTGCCTAAACCAGTCAAGCTCAGCTTTGGTACATGTCCTTCTTATGCTGGGGGCTGCACAGCTGCATGCAGTTCCAGGTGGGGTCTCACAAGAGCGGAGCAGAGGGGCAGAATCCCCTCCCTTCCCTGCTGTCCATGGTGAGGGATGAGCCCAGGACACGTTTGGCTTTCTGGCCTCTGAGTGCACTGGGCCATCCATGTCAACCAACACCGCCATGCGCTCCTCCTCAGGTCTGCTCTCAATCCAAGTGGGCAAAAGTCTTTTTACACCAAGACCTTCTACCTTCTCCAAATTTTCACTCGTTTTCCATAGCAAATTCAGTCTGAAGGGCTTTCCTGTGACTCATAAACATCTAGAGACAAGTGCATCAATTGCAGCATCTAGATCTAACTAGAACCACCTCAGAAGTGTCAAAATGTGACAAGGAGGGCAGTTCTCCCAGTAACTCAGACAGTGAATCATGTGGCATGGCCTTATGAGAAACCCACGATGAGAGAATGAGAGAACGTCAAAAAGCTCATCTGAGTGACGCATCAAAGTGTCTGAGTACAACTGTGGGAGAGCATAATCTGAAGGGAAACGTCACTGCATTGCAAATGGTCTCATGCCTCTGACAGCTGCTGAGCTGGATTCGAGCTCTGCAGCCTTTGCTTTTGCATTTCCTAGCAGAACACAACTCATTTATCCTCATCCCCCTGACCACAGCAGCAAAAAACAGCCAGGTCAAACCTCACCGACCTCCATTTGGGAAACTTCACCTTGATTTTAAGGGTCTCTGAGCCAGGTCTGATGCACAACTCCAATATTTGCATAACTACAGGCTCCTTTTTCCCCAGCATAATCCCATGGTGGATTTTTATGATACATCGCGAGACACCATTGAATAAGTCAGTGTACTTGCATCAAATGTGGTATCAAGGTAAATTGTCTTCTCTCTGCCACTTCTGTTACCTGGGTTTTCTTTTCTATAGCAAGGGTTTGAAAAAACAAACGCTGAGTCAATACTTCTGAGATCAGATTAATATGTACCACAGCTAATGAAATTTCTAGTTAAGCTGAAGTTTTGTTTTTGGCAGCTTGAACTGCCTAAAATCCTAATTCAATTGCAATCTACTCACAGAGCACAGCTGTTTTGCTTGGCTAAACTTTTCTCACCACTTAATAAGAGACTTTTTTATTTAACTTTCAGTTCTGCCTAGGAGCCCCAGTGGGTCTTTTAAAACAGAAGATTATTATTAGAAATTAATTAAGTATTCTTTTCAATCCTGTCTCCTGAGAGCAACTAGGCATTGTTGCTGATCTCCTCTGCATTAAGACATTACTGATTGTCATTCATGGGATGACAGTGCGAATGTCTCATCTGGAAAATATATAACTCCATAAATATGGAAGATCTGAAAGTTATTTAATACAAAATATAATAAATCAGTGCAAATAATAAACATGTAATTGCAATGTCAAGCATAGCACAGGCGTGTGAAGACTATAAACACTGGAATAAAAATAGACACACATTCCAAAGACAAAAAAAACCCCCTTACTGCAATTACAGGACGCCGATGGATTGCACTCAGTCCATGTTTCAGCACACTGCAAACCCTAACTAAACCATGCCAAGAATATCAAACGCAATTAAAGACAGTTGATTTGATAAGTTGAGGTTATTTTTAAGGGACCAGTGACTATAACGTGTTGTTGCACTGCCCCCCTCTCACTGCACATGACTACAAGGCTCAGACTAAAGCTGCCACCTCTGAAGGCTTTTTCTAAATGAATCAAACCCAGTAAGTGCCGATATCCTGATGCAGTTTTTGATCTGAGGCCTTGAACATGCATATTAATGCACTATTGACAGAATTAGCTACGCATTTAATATGGCACTTCCTGCTGCAGATGGCAGTGGTCTCTTTAATTTTCACTCAGCTCAGGGGTATCTGTACAAGTAACTGCTGTCATATTCCAACCGGGAAGGGATGTGAAGAGAAGAATGCCACCATCAGTCAGTAGAACAACAATCAATCTCTTACTCCTGATAATAATGCAGAATTCAACTTACTTTTTTGGTCTGTAGTCAGGGATGGACCTGTCCAGTGATATCCTGTCACTGAGTTGGGCATTGTAACCATATTCTTCGTACTTAGTCTCTGATTCATGGCTATCGTCTCTCAGGGTAGCAGCCATTCCCCCCTGGCCCAAGCCTCCTGGACCTTCAACTAATCCCATGGGCTTTGCCAGACCTAAATGAAACAGATACAAAAAAAAAAAAAATCAAATTATTAATATACAGGATACAGATAGAATCTCTTCTGTGACCACAGAAAATTTTCAGATAAATGAGATCCGAACTCCCAGGAAGCTCAGCTCTGAAACTCTCACGGCTCCGTGGAAATTATCCTCAGCTTTTCAAACCAGAGTCCAAGTCAACACATCTTGTAGTATCTGAGCATAATGAGCAAACTATAAAGAATCAATTAGCAGCTTTCACAATTTCTTCTTTTTCCATAACGCCTAATTATTGTTAAGATAATTAAGAAAAAATTTTCCCCATAAGAACTGGAGGGTTTCCCCATGTAGCTCATCATAGCTTCACTCATTTTAAGGGAGAGATGTTGAATTTCTACCACATGTGGGTGTGCCAGTTTCACTCCACATTAATGTCAGTTCTGATACCTGCTCTGTGACCCCCAAGACCACCACAGCTCTGGTCAAGGTTTGGTTCCTGTGCTGGGGACACAGCTATGGACTGGTCACCAGCTTCTGCTGGGTAGGAAATACAGGATAAATCTGATTTCACTGCCTGTGTCAACACATGGGTCGTTTGGACTCAACTGCACACCCTGCCCTGCCTGTTCCCACAAAGATGTGCTAAAACTATTTTAATGGAGCTGACACTGTCTCTCACCTGGGAATCACTCCAGATTTCCTCTGTACTTCACATCTGACAAATGAAATATGTAAGATATTCAGCTCTGTACAGCTCATAGCAGCAGAAAGTTTGGACACCTGGTAAGTGCTGAGAAATTAGCCAGTCAACAATGCATTTACAGGTTTCATTCAGTGGTCAACTCAAAAATAAAAGTAAAATAAAACTAAACCAACATAAAAAATGCCCATCTGATCACATCGCCAAGAACCTCTTCCATGGCAACAGGCATTTAATTTGGTGCTGCATTCTCATAAATAAGCTCCTCAAATATCCTGTGTTTAATGTCAAAGCTTTCCTTTCCAAAATGCTCACTATCAACAAGTCATTATAAGCGACAAAGCTATTTATAATAATCTTGGGAATACCATACAGGAATATGTGACTCTCCCTCGAATCATTTATGACACCAAGTAAAGCAATTAAAGAGTTTGACCTGCTCAACATTTTTCAAATCAAGACTTTTTCAAGAGGCAAAGTCATTATTTCAACTAAATGATTAAAAAGAAAGAGAGAAACTGTCAACACTTGGTAGCAACAAACACACATTGCAGTACAAATGTGGGACTGGCTTCTCCAAGTCACATTAAGGAGGGCACTTCAGACCCTCATAAAGGAATTCTCTTGCACCTCACTGATAACAGTGTCCTTACTTGTTATAGCTCCATCACCATCTCTGTTTCATGACAGGACAGACCAGAGGGACAGTGGTTCATTACTGGGCTGAAAGAGTAAAGTTGTGCATTTTTACTGCAGTGCTTATGACAAAAATCCTGTGCTAGTGTAAAGTGCAACTATACAGTCACAAATTAGCTTAAAAGGGCTGAGTACCTGCAGTACTCAGGAATTCTGCTACTGAATTTCAGACACTGCCTACAAAATTACAGAAATACTGCAATCAGCGGTCCTGAGTCAGGACAGACCTTGCTTGTGTTTGTGCCTTTCATACCTTCTTCATGCTCCTCATCACCATGCACTGAAACATGACTAAAATGCAAGACTTGCCTTGATGTCAAACCACAGAAATTCTTCTAGCTTATTAAGCAAAGCACTTCAATCCATGTTCAGTATTTCTGAAAATATTTTAGGGAGCTTCATTCTGAAGAAAATTCTAACATTTGTCCTTTTGTTTTTTAGGATGAGAGGCCGCTCGGCACTTTGACTTGCCTTTGGAAAAATGAGAACAGAGGGCCCTCCATGGCTGGCCTGACAATGACTCCTTGCTCAAGTAATTACAGAAATTACACGTCTGAGACTCTAAATCTCTCCCCACCCAAAAGGAAAAACACAGCAGCCTAATCTTCCTGCATGATACAATTTTACACTTATCAGACACCACCAGCAGTGATGCTGCAAGCTCTGCTTTACATGCCCAATATAGGGAGTCTTAAGGGGGGCTCAGTTTCAGAGAAAAGTCAACACAGTTCCCTCCAAAACAAAAAAGTCAAATTAGGCACTTTAAAAGTCAAAACCCCAGAAAACTTGACAAAGCCTATGTCCTTGAAAGACCATAATGTGGAAATTCATTTGATGATCATTTGGAATCATCTGGGCTAGGTTCTGATAAAACATCAAAGCAAATTGAAGATGACTTCATTAAAATTAACTGACCTGCTTTAATGAAAGGGTCTCCAAGACGTGGTGTGCTCATTTGACTTGAAGCAACCAATTTAATTCCAGTAGTTGAAAACTTTACTCTTCATACTACATGTTCTTGCAGTTTATGGAACAAAACACTTGAGTCTTTATGGCACAAGTAATGTGAGAATGAAACTGCCAACCCACAGGAAGCATCAAGCACTTGGCTATTTTACTTCTGAGAGAATCATTGAGACAGCCTGCCAAACCATGCATAATGACAATTATTTCATACACCTTTTTCTAAATCTGATATTCTAGCTCTTTGTGCTGCTAATCTGATCTTGTTCTGGGAAGGAGTGATCCTATGTCTGACTTGCTCTCAGAGCACATTGCTGTGAGGTTTTTTCTCCATTCCTTACCTAAACCGTAGCTTAGTCTGACTGGCAGTTATTCCATCAATGCAGTAACATTGACCAATATATAGCAGCAATTAAATAAATGATACCACATTGCTTCCTTCTTCAAGAAGAGCACTAAAGTGTCTCTAGAATTTCTTAGGAACAATATATATACTGTATTTTATATATGTGCATGTGTGGTAGATGCAGCAGTGTTCCTCAATGCATGGTTAGTCAGCCAGACCCAATATAACCATGTCTCACATATTTGCATTGCATTTTCCATCTCAAAGTTGATTTGCTGTTCCTTCAGCCAATGTCTCCTCAACAGAAAGCTTTTTCCCATCACTCCCTAAGCCAAGACGATGACTTGCTAACCCCCAAATCCACAGCTCCTGCATTGGTCAGCCTTCTAAAGAAACAGAAAAGGAGTGACAGTTCAACAGCATCTTCCCAAAAATAGGTTGGTATTAAGAGATGGGATCAGGAGATACGTGATGGGATGAGCATCCCTCAGTCTGGCTGAAGGAGAGGCTGCTGGTGAACACCTTCCAGCACATCCTCCAGGCCCTCACCTCAGAGCACTTTTCTGTTTTCTTCTTTTTTTTGAAGCTTATTGCAGACTTCCAGATCCTCCTGTTATCTCTGGGTTACTCACCTACAGTCCTAACTCACACCCATTTTTCCATGGCACATGAAGCCAATGAGGGCAAGGCACAGCAGCTTTGCTGACAGCCAGAGACAAGGATTGAGATCATGGGGCCAGCTCTGAAATGCGGATGTGCAGAAAGGGGATGCCCAGTGAGCTGCTATTTTTAAAGCTGTCTTGTCTTTAAAATTTCTGGACTAAAAATATCTGCAGCTGATACACTGGGAATGGCCATAGCCCATTCAACACTGCAGATGACAATGAGGTCACAAATAATTAGTGTCTGTCATTCATTTCAAATTTATTGCTCTCACTGCAGAGATTTCTCTGTAGGACAGAAATTATTGGGAGAATGGAGAGCAGAACAAACCAGCCTTAGCTCCTTAACCAGATTAATTACTCCATAGGATGCATAATTTTCTAGGAAGAAAAGAGATCTTCTATTTTTCATCATAAACCCTGTCACAATGGGAAAAGTACTAAGGAGATTTATATGAGAGACTATGGCAAAAGCTAGATCAGATTATGGCTGTGGTTATTTTACTATCTTTTTTTCTTATTTGCAACACAATTACAGGCAGCTGTAAATCAGGTTCAGCCAAGGTTCTCAGACAAAATTAAACTTTTGACAAATCAAAATAAAAATATGTGATTGAAAATAATAATAGAGTGTCAGAACATTGACAGAACTGCTGCAAAATCTCTGAAATGCCCTTGCTGGCCTGTCTCAGCCTTAGCTTGAGAAGGGCTCCTAAGCCAGACTTCTGAGCTTCAGCACTTAGGTCATCTGCACTTTTGAATAATTAAAGGAAAGCATTTCAGTTTCCAGCACCTTAAAAGGAGGGAATAAAACATTTCCATCTGAAAAACCTGGCATAGGTCAAAAAACCTGACATAGTCACCCAGCAGTTCTACCTGTGACTCCCGAAACACTTCTCTCTTTTAAACAGGAAACATTAAAGTCATCAGCAAAACAGTTGTTTCCTTCCTTTTCCAATTATTATTTCTCAGCCGAAAATATAACTGCCTACCATGTAAGGAAACAAAAATCTTTGGCTCCTAGCTTAACCAAGAAAAAAGAATCAAGGACAATAGCAACTCCACATAGATTGACAAAGCTGCCTGTTATCATTTCCAGTTACAGCTTTGGAAAAGAAAAGAAAAAGGTTCAGAAATTCTGGAATAGGTTCAGTAACAGCTTAAACAAGACTCAGCTTACAATGTCTTTAAAGCTATTTTTATATAAAACCTCCTGTTTAGAGGCAGGAATTACAGCAGTTGCAACTACTGAATCAGCCCTAATGCTTCCACCTTGAATTACTGTATCGTGCTAATTTTGTAATCTTGTTCTGTTGCAGCTAGGAACTTCAGATGAAGGTTACAGCCTCAATGGATGGCATATCTGTAGGCATGGAGTGAAGCACTGATCTTCCTCCTTCAGGAGCTACGTTCTGGAGTGAAGCAGATGCACAAGAAAAGCAGCTGGTTGGAGGAGGAAGAAGAAAAGTGCAATACGAGTGAGCCGTTCAACACCACGCTAAAGGTCTCAGCTCACCAGCTGTTTATAACTTCGTTCTAGTGGTCCCTGAAAATAACTATTAGCTGATAATTTCTAAGAGAACACGCTCACACCAGAGAAAGGCTCTCTGGTGTAAACAGCCCCGTGCCTCTCACACACACCCAGCACAGCCCCATAGGCAGAAATTCAGTGAATGCATTGGCAGTTCAGTGCACCAGTATTACACCTGAGAAAGTAAAGGCATCTTGCAGTTGCTAGAATGAAGATCAACAATATGCAGGAAAAAAAAGTCTTATTTGGAACTATTTCACCATTTGGCAGTGTTTCAGCCAACTTTGCAAACAGCAGCATGCAGCAAAGGGAGTTGGTAGCATCTAGCTCATGATTCAATCTAAATGTTAAACAGAGCCTGGCCCTTAATTTCTGCACATCCCAACTTTCCATATCCCAAATCAGCTTCTCCCACCACGGCCCTGAAGCAAGCCTACATAATATGTAAGATTTGCTGCCCAGAGAACTGATCTGAATTTTGCCCATATCAAAAGGTGCTCACTTCCTGAGCTAGAAGGAATGCTGAATGCAAAGGAGATTTATCTTACATACAGAAACATTCAGCAAACCACATCCCACAGGGATACAAGCTCCAACTTTTGGAAATTGGAGAGCAACAAACAAAACCCTATCTAATTCAAATGACTCCAGCACTTCCATTTATCTGAAACCCAAAACATAGTCTTATTTTTTTATAGTCACAGTCAAGTTTGCTGCATCCTTGCTTGAAAAGTTTATGTCTCCTGGTGCCTGGTATCAGCCCCAAGTATCTCTGAAGATACATCAGGGAGAAGACAAACAGCATCCTGTAGCTGATGGCTTGGAAAGGAAAAAAGTACAACTACTTGTAAAGCTGAAGCACTTGATATGTAACTTTATGGCTCTAGAAACAGGAGGTGCAGTGGTTTTGTAGTTTAACCTCATCTCCAGACCCCAGTGGAAAGCCTGAGACTGTATTTCTCAGTCTTGATGCCCAAATGAGAGGCAATCCTATAAGAACCCATCTGTGAGAAGACTGCTGAATGATGGCGAAGGGATGAAGCGATTTGGCAACTCTGCCTGTTAGGGGGCTGCTCCTTTCCCCACTCACAGAAGCCACTCAGGCAGAAAGTGCAGAATCAGGAGCCTGAGAAATTATGTAGATTAGGACAAATCACCTGGAAAGAGGACTAATATCCAACCCCTTGTGTGCTTTGCCATATGTTTCTTCTTCAAAACAGGGACTTTTCCAGGTTGCAGAGAGCACTCTGAGACATAACATATGAATATCTGTCAAGCGCTCAGAATAAATTATATGGAAAATTCCATAAAGATGCCCAGGGCTGTTCTCAGCATCTGGGATGGAAGCTGACCCTTATTCCATCCTACACACTCCACTCCCACCACATTGATGCTTAATCCTTAAACCCCACATGGTAAGTCCTACCAGGACAGGATTTGGCTAGAACAGTTTTTCCCTTAGTGTTTCCGTAGCACGTAGTCCAGACTCAGCATGCCACTGCAGCAGATGCTACATGAGCCCAAAAAGACAGTTCCCACCCCAAAGAACTCGCCATCAATGAAGACAAGAACCAGAGGCAAGAAAGATAATCAAGGAAGAAGACATGAAGACAATATAATGTGGTCAAGGTGTTTCTGAAATGATCCCTTTTATAGAAAAGCTCGTGATAAAAGCTCCCTACTCCTTCAGGTACTTTTGAGATGATGAAAAGGTGACAGTTCTGTGTCTGTAGAGGGAAAGAGTCCATGGAGATCTCTAGTAAAGCTGCCCCATGTCACATGCAAGATTCCTACTGCGTGACTTAATACTTTGAGGAAGAGGAGAGGAATAGCTGAGGAAATAAAAAGACTGATGAGCAGGTGTAGGAGACAGGCGTAGTAGGACAAACTGTGTTAGTCATCTTGGCACAATGTGGAGAGGGATCTAGTTCAGCAGTGTTGACAAAAGGCCTGCTGGGGACAAAAAGGAACATGATGTCCTTGCAGAGCCATGTTCTCTCCGGATCTGCTATTCAGTGGTGCAGCACACACACCACTGCCCTCTTACAGGCCTAATCTTTTGTTCCTTGGCTTCACAGAAACTGCAGCATTGCGTAGGCTACTGCCTCTCTAGACACAAAACTCATTAGTGCTTTTTAATTGGAAGAAATACTGTGTTTTTATGTACAGATATCTAATATCAAAAGTAATTGCTTTTATAGAACACTCATTTGGAGCTGGTTTCCCCTTGAGATGAGAAAATGTATTCTAATTACAACAGATAATTCAGGAGGAGATAAACAGATTGACGACTGGAAGGACCAAGAAATAGCAGCTGTACAGTCCACTGGAGATGAAGATAAAAGCTCATTTGTGAGGTAGGACACTGATCCCAAATTTACAGAGAGGTGCCAGAGTTCTGCCAGAAATTTGATATAAACAAAAATCGATTTCCTCCTTAAGCAGGGAAGAGCTATGTGATATCTTTTGAGAGACAAAATAAAAAGCCCCTACCGCATATGCATAATTTTAGATTATATGTGTGTAACTCTGATTTTTTTTTAAATTTTCATTTCAATGATCAAAAAGATCATTCACAGAGAAAGATCACTTATCTTTAAATAAATAACAGATGCCACGATTCTTCTAGAAGTTTTAAAATCCCAGATGACTCGTGGTTTGTGCTGGTGAAACATAAAATGGATTTTTCTCTTCAGGGCTTTGGAGGAAAGCCAGAAAACTCCTCTGGTGATGGCATAAATCTGGAGTTGAGGGGGAGGAGCTGAAATGTTGGTGTATCTGCCAGGCAGCCCACTGATATTAAAAGGAGACAAAATCTGAGTGTCATCAGTTTGGCACCTGTCCTCTGGCAGTGGCCAATACCTGAGGCTTCAGAGGAAATGAAACACAAATGATAAAGCACTTGGCCAATTAAACTCTGCACAGTCCCTGGAAGCAGAGTTCCCTTCTGAACCCCATAGGCAGGTAACTAAAGCCCTGAAGCATAATATTAGATTACCCTCATTATCTTAACTCAGACAGGTAGAAACAGGGCATAAAACTACCCAGTGTCCTTTAAAAGCCCAGCCACTAATATTAGATTCAATGGGCTCCTGCAGCAATGAATTCTCTGGTACTGTCACGGCCAGAGTGTCACTGACTCACATGAAATGGATCACCTGTATCAATATATTAGATTTTCTTTAATTTTTCCAGGGAAACAGAGGTGAAAACTCCTGGGTAAAGTGATCATTAAAACAGTAACAGAGCCATTCTAGAGGAAGGGAAAGGGACTTCTCCTTGAAAAGCTCCACGGTGCAAGAGCTAAAACTTTGGGGCTGTTTAATTAGATTCAGGAACAAGCTGGTCCAGCCAAGTTAAAGGGCTTTCATTTCATAAATGAGGAAAATATCTTTTGAAAAGCAAGGAGTTTGCTTGTGTTAATCAAAGGTAAGGAAGGGAAGCAGTGGGCCACTGCAGGAAGGGAGTTGTGACCCAAGGTCTGGCAGGATGGAGCCCACAGCTGGAAAGCTGCTGTTCGATGCAATGACATTTCCTTGACCCTACTGAGCTGACTGCACACCTCTAACCATTAAAAATACCCCTTTGACTTCGGATGCAATTCTGGATGAGAAATCCCTGACTGCTCTATTCTCAGACCTGCTCCACTACAAGTCAATCCCACAGACATAGGTTCCAAAGGGGAAAAAAAAAAATCTTTAAAACACAAGGAATAATAATAATAAAAAAATGTATCTAATTTCAGGTCCTATGCAGATTTGTACTATTCCAGACTCAATTGTGCTGATGTTAAAGTCCATACTCATCAAAAGCTCTACCACATCTGACATTGCCCAACCTGCCAAATTACTGCCTTTCAGCCCAGGATTCAGTCAGGCACCCCTGGGTCTCTGTCTCAGAGGGATTTTGTCCAAGGTTAAGGAAGACTCTCCTCTTCTGCTCAAGGGTGTTTGGAGAGCCCTGACAAGGGCCAGACAAGCCCATCTCCTGCAGCATTGTTTTGCAATCATGCTCCACATTACTTGCAGACACTCATATGCCTTCCTGCTCATTTACCTAAACAGCCTGCTATTAAATTAAACTAACATAATCACACAGATAGCTTTCCCAACAACAGAGTCATATAGAACACTTTGCCATTCATATGGCTGAAAAGCTCCCGGTTGTTGAGCTCATTTTGCACAGCAGAGGATGGCAGCATTAAACCCAGACGTAGGAGCTGCTGGAACTCAGAGTCACGTCGTGCTTGAAAAGTGGATCTCGATTTTCCACTGTTGTGAAATTAAGTCACTGAGTTCACCCCTGGCAATGCAGCCACAATAAAGAGCCAGTTTTAACAACTACAGACCTGCTGGCTACGTCCACTGTTCTCCCTCCGTGCTCCAAGAGCCACTGCCCGCTCTCCCCATCGGCCACGAGAGAGCGAAATTATCTGAGAAAGTCCCTGGGTTTGTCAGAGCAGGGCTGGTTCTCTATCTGCTGCCTCTCCATCTTATCATCGGACATTTCTCCGCGGGAATAGACAGGAGAAGAGATCAGCTGCTCCTGAGGATGTGAGATTCCAAATGCTTCCACCCAGTCTCTTGAAAAACAGTTAATATTGGCTTTCACAGGAGCCAGAGAGAGCCTTGATTCCTCCCCTTTCCTTTCAGTGTGGTATTGCCTTAAAAGCTCTGTAAAGGTGACATACTTTTTTTTTTTTTTGCATCATTGCACATTGGTTTCAAAACATACTCATTTTCCTGACAGACTGTCTAATTTAGATCTGGAGATATGTGTATTTTTCTTGACCTGCCTTTCCATTCTTCTTTTTCAGGCACATCTTTGACACCTCTCAGGGAGCTTGGCTTGGGAATTTGGTTGAGACAGAACTCACATCTCTGCTTTTCCTCCTCTTCCTTCCCTTCACTTTATTTTCATATCTCATGTCAACATACACCACAGCTGTGTCTTGCTGTCAGTGCCAGGCTGCAGTGCCTCCTTCCATCAACCTCTTAATGTGTATATGATTTAATTTTCTGCCAGCAGGACAAGTCAGCTCAAAACCAAACACAGGACACATTTGAAACAGCAAAAATACAGTCCTGAATCCGGTATCCAAACCAAAATGCTTAGAAGTTAACAAATTATGGCAGATTTGAAGCTAAAATGGATGAATAAAGTTATTATACAGAGTCCTCCTAATTGATGAGATGAAGTGACAGCCAGATTTATAGCAGATCTATCTACTAGAGGATGTGCCCAACCAAGGTCTGAGTCTCTCCTGCTCAGAGAGGAGGAATAGAAGGAGTCCACAGTGCTGAGAATCTTACTTGGTTTTGAAGTGCCTTGCTATTGTTCAAGGAAATGTTCAGTCTGGATTTGGTTTTGGCTGTAGAAAGGAAAGCTTTAGCTCTTTATATTCATAAAAGAAAGCCAATTTAGAAATGAAAGACACGATGTTGCATGGATAGCTTATAACATACAATTAATCAGGGATTTATCAAGGACAAATAAAAAGAATTAGGTACCACATTCTCTGGGGGAAGCAAATCAAAGGATGAGATAGCTTTGCAAAAGAAAGGAGAAATGAAGATAAATAGCAATTGACAGTAAATTTGAGAAAATAAAGATGTAATGTTAGGGAAAAAATATTGGCACAATGTTTTATTTAAAAGCAGTAATAAAAACATTGCTTACTTTGATTTCTGCCCTTTCTGGTTTATTGTTGATATAAAGATAAATTGACTCAGACTTCCAGGAGCGGGAAAGCTACAATCCACTATTACAGGCACTTGAAAAACCAGCCCTGCTATAATAACTGATTCATTATTAACAAGATTGGCTTCATTGCATGTGGGTATTTGTACGAAGTGACTGTGACCTAGGGCTGGTTTGGGCCCTGACAAACCCACAGCAGGACCACTGGGCTTGCCTTGGAAAAGGATGCACTTGGTAACAAGGTGCTGCTTTGATCCACCTACAGAGCACGTTTAAATTCCCACACATATACAGAATTCACATCATATGTAAAGACAATGGCCAAGTTTTTGAAGTTGTGGATCAACCTTCTTCAATTTACCTTCCTAATGCCACTGACTGCAATAGTGCTTATCTGGTTTCCACCAATGCAATGTAAAAAGAAACTCAAGTTTTCAGAGACTCAATTTTTCTTCGAGCTTTCCTTTCCTTTCTGCCAAAATTCCATGAAAGAATGAATGTCCCTGTCCCCTGATGTGTCTCCGGTTTGTACTTACAACTACATTATGAGGTGTTAAATTACACAGTAAAGAGAGAAATGAGGACAGGGATAGAAGGTGCCTTTATACAGGAGAAGATCATCCTTCAGTGGAGAGACTGGTATGAATCAAAATTTGAATTTCAGAAACCCGAGTTCTGAGTTTACAGCTTGGGCTCATCACTCCTCAAGGACACAAGCAGACGCGCTCTCCGGTCACGCTTAAACTTCAGGTCACACCCACACTTCTCCTAAGCAGAAAGAGCTTCCCAGCACCAAGTGGTGCCAGAGAAAGGCAGGGCTGAGCCCCCTGGGCCATGATGGGGATGCGATGAGATGAGCAGCAGGACGTGCGTCACGCTGCCCAGCACAGAGCGCGCGGGATCACTGCTCAGCTCATAATTTAATTATTCACTCACTGCTGAAAGGCACTGAGACGGGCTAGTGGGACCCGAGTCTGCCATTTGAGCAGGCTGAAAATAAAGCAGGCTCTCCTGCAGTACTGGTGTAGTGGCAGGGAAATGTCATGCTGCTGGAGTTATTAACGGAAATAAGCAGGAGAGTAGAGAAAAAAATGCTTGTGCTAACTCATTGCCAATTAACAGAGCAAGCAAAGGAGTCCAATGTGGACATTTGAGTCTGGTTCCTTCAAAAGCTCAGAACTTAATTTCCATGACTGTGTTTAAATAAGTAAAAACCCTATTTGTCACCAGTATGATTTTTAGCTTGGTTTGCTAAGAAAAACATTTTGTGGGATCACGCTGTCTCCATTGGTCTCTCAGTCTGCTTCCCTCTCCATACTCTCCCCTCTGCTTGTTAAGATTTCGAGGACTGCTTCTTACTTCAGCCAAAGCTTGGCAGGCAGTCAGAGGTCTCCAAAAATTACATTTCTGTGAGTGTCACAGAAGCCGACATCTGGGAAGAAAGTGCCATTAAAATGCTCCTACTGAGAAGAGAGGTTTGGTGAAAGATCAAACACAAGAGACCTGTTGGGAGTTGTTAGAGAGACCACCCAAGAATTCACTTGTGGGATGCCAACCCACAAGAAAAGTCAGTTTTCTTGGTTTAGCTGCTCAAGGAACTAAACACATATTTTTAGGATTAAATGTGTTAATTACTGGGTGTCTAGGTCTGTTGGATGCCAGGCAGTTATACACACCATTGATTAACAATATCACAAAGTTAACCTGAGCACACAGGTAAGGGGAGGGGATCAGGGGAGCAGAGAGATGGGCAGTCACCACGGATGAAGAGCACAGGACAGCCTCCCTGGAAACAGCGGCCAGGTCTCCTGAGTCTGGGTCTTGCATTTCAGCAGCTCGAAATATTTTCTTGACCCCAGCACTGGAGCTGCTCCTTCTGCCCCCAGCTCCAGTTTCTGTAAGCTCACACATGCTGCTTCTTGTCAGGTGTTAGTGGCAATGATGAGAACCAGGGTAAGTGATAAAAGAGCGTGTTTTCTGGTCACAGATTAAGGGATTCCTAATGAAATAACGAGGTATGCATGTGATCCCATTTAAAACTATTTTCTCATATTAAAGAAAATTCACATGGAAATGCCTGACTCGCTAGATTAGCACTTCTTCCCTTGGAAAGGGAGAACACAGACTTAGAGGTGAGGCACCATGACAGCAGGGCACACCACACCATGCAACTCTCCCTGTTTCCCCTGGAATTTATTAAGAAATTAATCCTTCTGATTGCTTATAGTAGGAGTGCTTTCCCCCCCCCATCTTTGAAAGGAATATAAAGCAAGGTATGATCCCAAACCCATGAAGCCTCACGAGCAGAGGAGCAAACAAAACCTCTCTTTCTCTTTTTAACAGGGAAATTGTCAGTTCAATATCTGTCAAAATACTTTTGAAAATAATCAACCTCTAGTTTCACAACCATACACTGAGGCACTGAGAACCCACAGGCATGCAATATCACCCATCAAACAGATTAGAGGCATCTTCTTCCAGCTCAGGGACAAAAACAGAAGATCATATGCTGATTTCTGTTTCTAAAATGAATTTCCATCCAGAAATATCATTTTGCTTTATGACAGTACAACATGTCTCAGCCTACCCTCACACAGAGCACTGCCTAGTCATGTCTAATTGGTGCTGATCCTGCATGAGCTGTCCTGTCCTTTGGGCCTGGCTCTGACTTCGCTACTCAGTGCCATCAGGAAGCCTGCAAGAGCTTTTCTCTCTCCCAACTGGTCCACAATAGGTATCAACACTCCATGTTAAGATGCATTGTCAAACTGTGGTAGGGGCTCTCCCAGAGTGACTTGTCCTACACGGTGCTGCCATGGGGAGCTCCACCTCTCCTTATGAGGGCCAGAGCAGTTCTGCCATGAATTGGGCACAGACCCTGACCTCAGCTGACTCATCCCATGAGTACTTCCACTGACTATAAGCAGCTTCAATAAGAAAAATTTCACCCTGGCCTCATTCTTCCACAGGCTCCACTGTGTCTCTAAGACTCTGTTTGCGCTCCAGCTTCTTGTCAGCGTGATTAAAGGCTGAGAGGTGCCTAAACAAGTAGTCCTGTAACACATGCAAAAATCCTTCTGCAATGATCAGCTCCTTCTCCGAGGGCTGCATCACTTAGCCCGTGTCCCTCGGCGTGCTGGGCTGCTCCATCCCAGCTTCAAAGTTAAGGCCATGTCTTTGTTCCCTCACAAATATTTCTCCTCCATTTACGCACATCTTTTGTTCGCTCTTCCCATTGTGCAAAGGAGACTGAAAATTCTCACTCTGTGAACTTTTTAATGTGTGACAGAAAGAGGGAGACAAAGAATCCAGTTATTAGGCAGATCAGGTTCGGAATGAATCACAGAAGAAATTCTTCGTTCCATGACCTCATCCGAGAGGGCTCTCTGCAGCCTGGCTTTGAGTTATGTGGGCCTGGAATGGGAACATAGCTGTGAATATGGGACCCATACCAAGCTGACTCTTTCAGGAAACAGAAGGTTTTACATATAACCCCACTGGATACAAGCATTATAAAAGCCACTTCCCTTCCGGAATTAATTTTCTGTTGAATGGAAACACATTGAGCCAGATGGATCTATTTCAGGAGGAGGATCAGGCTGGCACGGGTCTAAAATCAAAGATTATTGGGTTTGTGTTTTCAGAGCTGGAATAGATGAGGGTGAAGTGTTCTGTGCAGGTGCTCACATGTTCATGTCTGTGCCTAAAGGAGGACCCAAGGAAGGATCTGTTGAGTGAGTTTGCCAAATATTAAATTGAATAAATATGTGAAATTTATAATTAATACCTGCAAACACTTTTACTGCTCCTTACAATACCAGCAGTGAATAAGCAAAAGATATTTTTCAACTGCTGAGAAAGTTGCAACTTCTGGCAGATGCAAAAGTTCATTGAAGAGTGGTAGAAACAACTGGTCACCTGGAAGAGATACACAAAGCAGGCTCCAGTGGAGAATTTGGCTGCCCACACCCCTGTGATGGTTTTTGAGTCCGCAGCCTAAATCCACAGACCTGGGTCCTGGGGATTCCCCACCTGACACAGAAATTATGTAACAGAATTACCAAATAAAAAGTGGTTTCCAAACCCAAGGCCAGCACAGGCTCACTCCTAAGCCACCCAACCACCCATTTTTCCAAGCCAAACCCACTCACTGCTTGTGGCTGTTGAAAGCATCAACTCTTTCAGCAGCTGGGCAGCTTAGCATTAGGCTGTTTAATAACTCCAACGTGCTCAGCTCACTCTCCCCTCACGCCCCACTCCCATCTGTTACATGGAGCCACCTGCAATCCATCAGCAGGTTTCAGCATTAACAGCTCTGTCCTGGAGAACCTGCTTTTCCTATTTAGAGGTGTGAACAGTGCCTGGTCCCTGCTCTGCAGCTGCAGTGCTGGTAACACACCCCGCACTCAGCCCCAGCTCAGACCAGAGCAGTGGGTGTCAGCACTGGCCACCAGCTGAATTCTGCTCGTGGCAGCCACCAGTGGGGCTGAGTTCTGCAGATACAGAACTTTGCAGCTATCAGTAGCCTCATTTTACACATGGTTGCATGACCAGAAATCTGTCTTGCAAGGAATCTATAGAGCAACTGCAAATTTTCAACCTGAGGAAAACTAACCTTTGGGTTATACAATGCTATTTCAATTGGGGATATTTTTAGTCTTATCACTGCCTTCAGTTCAGCATGCACGGGAAAGAATACCACCAATCTTTTCTACAACACAAGGCTTGCTTGAAAATGAGTTAATATAACAAAAAATACATTTTTATTTACAAAAGCTGTTCATCCTAGAGGCATATGAGAGCTGTAGAAAAAAATAAACTCAATTTCTAAAAGGGCAGTAAGGCCCCATCGCCAAATAAAACACAAAACCAGCATAAAAAATCCAAATGAAAAACAACCAATTAACCCTACCACCCCACCAAAAATGCCAGAGGAAAAAAAAAAGGAAGCAGCAAACTTCCCCAGTATTGCAGGAAAGGGCTCTCCAGCTGTCTTCATGGATATCTTCCAAGAAAAATGAGCTCTTATGCAACAAAACCCCTTTTCCTTTGCAAATGGTCCTGCAGCACCACTGGCAAGGGAGCCACGATGAAGCGCTAATCTGAGCTGGTCTGAGAACTTCTTTTTGCAAAACGCAAACTGGAGCCAAACAGCGCAAACACAGAAACAACCAGAGCCCCCAGGATCAGGAGTCAGAGGTAGGAACACAAAGCTCTCTACTAGAAAGGGGAATCCATCCAAAACCTTCAAGGAGGAAGGATCCTGCTCCCAACCATACTGAAGTAGTACAGGTACACAGCAAGACTCCATCCTTTGTAGTACATATACATCATCACGACTACCAAATCTCCTGTTCATCCTGTGGCAAAAATGCCTTCACTTGGTCAAATTTACTACTGGAGTTACTGTACTGATAACTACTGACTGTGCTGATGCCTCTGGATCAATAGCAAAGATTAATTTAGGCAACTGATTTCAACAGGACTAAGCGCACGGGTGAGCTGAGGAGAATTTGAATCATTGCTGCAGTCATGAAAACCTACTTGAGGCAGTCATCCTGTGCAGCCAGCAGTGTCTGTCACCCCACACGCTGCTCCAGCACAGCAGGGCTGGCAGCATCTGCACTTTGCTTAGAAAGCAGTGCCACTTTTGTACCTGGCTTGGATTCCCAACTCAACACAACTGCTGACTCAATCACAGACATGAATTTCGACAGTTCCCCCAGGAACAAAACCCAGTAACACGCTGGGAATCCCAGCGAGACCAGCTCTGTGCTATGAATCCTGTGGCAGCAGAGCCCAGTGGCACGCAGGTAACACAGACCTCTACACCAGCAGCTTCTTTCCACAGACCTGTCTTGGCTTTGCACAGGGGAAGGAATGTCAGGAATCTGTTGGGGGAGAGCAAGGCTTGTGCCAGGGCTGTGCCATTTTACAGGGGCTGTTCAGCCCAAGGGAGATCCTGGTGTTGCAGCAGCCTCTTGGGCTTGTTGCTCTAACATGCAGCCCAGGAGGTTGGGGCTGAAACAAATGCACACTAAAAGAATCCCAGAGGCCAAGCATGTTCCTTTGTATGTTCCTTTGTATCCTCATCCACCAAATCTGGGTTATTTAAATGTGATTCCCAACACTGGAATTCCAAACATTATGCTGTGAAACAGATGACACTCTCCTGTAGTATTTTGGCATCAAATATCTCTGCCTGACAGAACCATTTTAAAGCAGCAGAAAGCTCCTTAAAGAGAAGGTCTTTTAAAAGCCTTTTCCTTGGTTTAGTTTTCTTCATCATTGCCCATTCTCCCAGGATGACATGCAAATTACAGCTCATGTATTAAAAGCATAAATCAGACCGGTGGCAAGTGAAAGTGTTTCTAGAGGATGGCTCCATAGGAGGTGGTGCAAGGCTTAAGATATTCAGAAATCTATATTCTCACCTTCTCTAAAAACGTTTTGCTCATTTACTTCAACAACTCTTCAGCCCCCAAGAGAACTCTGTGTCCACACTGCGCATGATGACAAAGCAGAATCACTCTATTGTCTCCTTAGCTCTCTACCCTGCTGCTGCACTCGGACTCTCCTTCAAAGCCAGTAATCAAGGACATACTTGAAGGAAAAAAAAAACCAACAACAACAAAAAAAATTAGGCCTTTTGCCATTTATCAGAGATTCTCAAAACCAGCCCTTTTCTACCGCATTGTTTCACTAAGGACTGCCCTCAGCAAGGATACAAACCAAGTCATAGCCCGAGGCTCATCCTTGGTTTGAGAGAAGATCCCTTAGAACAAGTCATCCAAGTAAATTAAACACAAACACAGAATTGTTCAGGAATGAAATGCCTGACAAGTGCAGTAAGAGGGGCAGGACACTGGTGTGAGAGCTCCTCTGGAACATCCATTCCGCTGGCTTTCCCACCAAAGGTGCTGCTGTACTGTCCTTCCATGCACAGCAATGAGTCCAACTTCGCTAAACCAGGTGAAATAAAAACTTAGTGCAAAGAACTGCAGAAGCACAAGCCCCCTTCCCTCACTGTGGGAGGAGAGCATCCAATCACAGGGATAAGACAGCAGAACTCAGCTCCAAAATACCACTTCCTTGGACATCCACAGACGTGCACACACACACACACACACAGCTCACTTCATCTGGACCTACTCCAGATCATGGGTGTGACATCACTTCAAGAAATAAGAATTTGAAAGCCCAACAGATCAAACTGAGAAATAACTGACAGAACCAAGGTTGTCACCTTCATCCCCAGCAGCACTACCAGTGTCTAAACTCAAAGTAACCCATGCTAAATCAGAGGGCTCTAGACCAAGTTGCATCTTGCTGCTTCCTGACTGCTGCCTTCTGTTGCATAAGTCAAGAAATCTTGGCTCAGGAGATGGCCTTACACTCTTTTTATCTCCTACAGGACTTGCTGAGTAACCAGCAAGTGCCAGTTGTGGTGTATCTCATCTTCAAAACTGTCTGGGGAACCTAGATATTCCAGAAAACCTGAAAGGATAAAAACTCTAGGGCATAAAGACAGTTTTTAATCTGTTTGCATCCGCCCTGCTGTCCTAGAAATGGGTTTTGCCTCCACATACGAGGCTTTCAGATATTCACAGCCATTTCCATGGCACCACAGCTATGAGTTTTAGGAAAAGCAGACACATCCAATTAGTATTTGGCTGCTTTAGCTCTGTGCTCTCAGGAGAAGATGACTTTGGGTCACTGGGAGGATCTCTCTGGCTTTCACTCTCAGGAACTGGAGGTGTCTTATTTCAGAGGACAGTTTTGATCAATAGGACTACAACAAGGTTGGGAGCTGCTCTGCTGTCACTGGCTCTCTTCCTTCCTGTTATCCAGAACATTACAGGCTCTTTTTATTTTCTTCCTTTTCTTTTTTCTCTCCTTCAGTGTGGTGGTTTAAACTAAATGATGGTAATGACTACCAAGAGAAACCCCACAAACAACAACAATAATAAAAAAGTATGCCAAGTATACGGAGAGAAACTGAGTGCCCATTAGTAAAGTTGGAGAGGGGCATTAAAAAAAGGCAGATTTGTTAAACATTACTCATTTATTTTCCTTCCTTTCATAAATCTTAGTATTTCCTTGGAGAAGTGCCACACATTCAGTGTCTGGAACCTCATTCTTAAATGGTGCTCTTGGTTTAACTGCTACCTGCCTTTATTTACTAAAACATCAAACAAACAAACAATAAAACCCCCTAAACTCAAAAAATCAACTCCACCTCTCTCTATGAAGGGTATTAAGTTAAAGCCAGGTTTTCTAATCCTCTAAACCTGTGCAGTGGCTGTAGGTGTGCAACCATCACACTGCAGCTCTTCTCTGGGAAGATGACAGACCCATATTTGCTTTTCCAATTCCAGCTACATGTACAAAGAAATGGAAAGATACTGAACTGGAATACAGCTGAAAAGGCAACGAAAACAACATCAGTCAAAGATTTTTTTTCTGCCTCTGTAAACATTGCTTTTAATCTCATATGGTACAAATGATTCAAGTTCCACACAAATGAGTCAATGATAAAATTACCACGATTTTTTTTTCCTGTCAAAATAAGCTTTCTTCCCAGCTACAAAGGCAAAAAGCAGAAACATTACATAAAAAACAGTTACCACTATATGAAACACAGAGTACAGGGAAAGACTTTAAAATCACTGATGTGCTGCTGGAATTGAAACATTTTTTTGTATTTGTCAGTATTTTGCAGAGCTGAGTGCAATTTTGCCTGTTTTACAAAAGAGAGCTGCCCTCTTTTTTAACTAAACTTTTAGAACTTTTCTTCCTAAAGTGCCTAAATAGAGTAATACTATTTCGAATATTACCTTATATTTATATAAGGGCTATCCAAATATTGGCCCATTATGTTTTCCTTCTGTTGTTTTGGGGAATAAAACCTTGACCTTCCTGGAAGCACTGATTGTGAATCCTCTCAGCTACATAAATCAAGACTAACACAACTAAAGCAGGTGTGATAGGGAAATCGGTCTTTTGGACTTGACCATCACTTTGCACTACAGAAGGTCAGGCCTGTAGCAATGGGGACTTACCCAAGCTTCAGAAAATGACCCAGCAGAATAGAAAATACTGTGTGGTAAACCAAGAGATGGCAGCCTAACTTAAAAAAACAAAACAAAACAAAAATTAGTATTTTTCACTCCTGCCTTCATGAGGCCCAACCTCGCATTTCTTTAAAAATGTCCTGAAAATGAGACCACGTGAAGAGAAGGCTCTCACCAGGATAAGGAAAGCACAGGGCTGAGAGCAGAGCCTACAAAGGAGCAGATACTTCTGGAGATATTTATGTTAGCAGCAGACCATGAACACATGAAGTAGAAATAGTTATAAAATGTGTGGGTATGAGAAGGCGCAGTTTCGTTGCTACACGGCTGCAGTCACACTAAATGTGACCCACGCAGAGGTGGCTTTACCTCTCTCCTCTGCCAAGGAACTGCTCTTCAGCTGAGAGCTGCCAGCTGTAAAAGCTTCTTTCTGACAAAGCTGATGTGGACATTCACATGACTCACTTGCAGCCTGATCCCAACCCTTACTTTCAAACATGGAAATCTGGACCCATTTTCAACCAGTGCCAAGTTTACAAAGAATAAACTGCCCTTTTAAAAATACTACTGTAACTTTTACCTATGCAGATTGCCAGGCTGAATTTTAAATGCAATCACTTGGCTTCCACTGCACTCTAAAAATCAGGAGTCCCAGCCAGCATGAATCAGTACTCTGCACCCAGGACCTGCTATTTCCATCATTTGAAGCCTCTGTGCTGCAATTATGTGAATTGTCCACTTTTTCCCCCAGCCTCCTCCATGGAATGCATATGTAATGTAAACCCCATTTATCACACTGGAAATTGCTATTGCATTTAATCTTCCCAAAGAGAGCAAAATCAAATTATGATGTGTAACGAATGAGAACCTGTCAAATTCAAGGGAATACTCCCAACTTATCCCTCCACATCTAAAATAGAACAGGTCAAAGGGGTCTAGTGTAGAAGACATGGGTAGGAAGACATGATGTGAGAATGCGTAATGAGAAGATGAAAGCTCTCTTAATCTTTGCAGATTGAATGAAATCTAATTACATGCTGTATTGATTGTTGTGTATTACTGGAAAGAGAGTGAAAAGGGAAAAAGGCAATTAGACTGAAATTGTAGTCTGACCTTCAATTGCTTTTGGCATGAAAGGTTATGCTCTACTTGGGGCATCAAAAATTCTGTATCGTCTATGGCAAATCATTAGCAACAGACTTAGATGCAAAACTGATTAGAGGAAAAAAAAAATCAGTCAATTAAATCTTTTTTTAATTTTCCCCTTTTCAAATAAAAGTAAAGGCAAAGGAAGAAAATACCAAGGTGTTATCATTATGCCATTTAATGAACTGCTACCAAGTCTAGCTGGCATTAATTCTGTGTTGAATGACAATAAAATATATCCATCAATAGCCATACCATAGCAAAAAAAAAAAAAAAAAAAGATATATAGATTGCTCAACTACATCTATAACAACTCATTTTGTCAAAAGAAACATTGTACCCAAGGTCAAGCATCAGGAGGTAATACAAAGTCTCACCAAGAAAATTCCATTGACACGTTTCATTGCTTTCCTTCCCCTTTACATGCTCCGCTCATTTGCTTCCACCAAACCAAGCAGCAGCTGAGTGAAAAGAAAGCTTTCAGAAATACTATTTTCCCCAAGTTGATAAAAAACCAGAGCACGAGCCAAATGAAAACTATTGTTTGGGTGTATGTCTGCACGACTCTGCAGGGAATCGTGGCAATTCTCATTCATCCTGTTCTAAAGACTCTTGTTCTGCCAAAGATAACTGCAAGGACCAGCTTTCTCCTGACTTTCATGCATGGTCCTCTGCGTTCTGCACGCACCTCCACAGGCACTGCACTCACTGATTTTATTCAGACTGAAAAGTTAATGAGTTCTCAAGTGATCAGTTTTGGGTTGCCTCTTTATACATTTGTAATGTTACTGCCGGTGTTTATTTTCCTTGCAGAAGGTACACACTTCTAAATAACATTTCCTTGATTGTATGTAAACAAATATGTGTGATAGAAACAAAATTCTGTGCAGCTGCAGGGCTGGTCTCTCACAGAGTGACTTTTTGTTGCACTGGATCATCAACAGAGTCCCTAGAAAATCCAGGTAAGCCTTATGAGTTTGGGTCTCATCTGAATAGATGAGAAAAATGACATAAAAGAACACTGAGATGTTATTACCAAAAATACACCTAATAGGTAGCTCTAAATTTGCTGATCTCAAAGAGAAAGAACCAAGAGCAGGAAACTGAAATACTGGGCTGGGCTGACCTGCTGCAATGATAACATCGAGCTGGACTCAGCCTCCTGGTGCTTTGAGAGGTTCTGGGTATGCAAGGAACTCGTATTCCTCCTGAATAAAATCTGTCTACCCGTGTCTGTCTCTCCATATAGAAGTGGCTTTGACCCACCTTATGAGAAAGTAACATCCAAGACAGCCTCAGTCGGCTCTCTGACCTTGTGATCAGGCAGCATGTACAGGACAGGCTCTGAGAAACCTTACTCAACATTTGGCTGAAGCTGCAGAGCTCCAGAGCACACGGGGTGTTTGTGTAACACCAGCCTTGCTGCGTGGCACAGCACAGCCCTGTCAGACAGGCTCCCCTGAATCCCAGTGCTGCCAGAGCAGCATTATGCCCATTAATGGCATAAATAAGGAGTCATGATATTAAAAATAGAATAGCAGTGAGCGAAACCCAAATAGAGATGCTTGATACTGATTTAACTTACAGCAATGCAACTCTGATGATTTCAGTGGAGCACCTCCTAATTTCTTAGGACTTTTTGCTTTTGTTGAAACAGGGTGGGGAAAAAAAAGGGTTTTTTTCAGAATGCTGATGAAATCATTGATCTGTGATAATATACCACTGTGTAATAAAAAATGGCCCACCACTCACATCAGAGTGAAATTAAAGGGAAATAAATAGGAAATTTGAAGAGTTCAGCTTGAAAAACTTTCTGTATTTTCCTGTGCAAGAACTTTCAGAAAAAGAAAACTGCCTGCAGTGTTTGATATGACCTGAAGAAGCAACATAGCACTAAGTTCAAGTGATTTCACTATGAAGTTCCATACCCAACAAATGAAATTGAAGAAGATGAAGAAAATAGTTCCCAAAATAGAGGCACACTCTACAGAGAACTTCCAGTCATTGCGTGCAGTGGTGCCTGCCTAGCACGTTAAGGACTCCTGCTGATTCTCTAGGGGATGCTATGCTGAGATGAACACAGCACAGGGAAATTCCACCCCAAGTCTCCCCTATGAACAACACAAAGAACAAATCCATTTTGGGCCAAAAAAAACCCCCCCCATTCATTGAGCTGCAACAGATATATCTCACGGAGCAATCTAATTTAGTTTGGGAACTTCGTGGCTTTGTGGAATTCACGAGAAGGATTTTCCTCTTAAATCCTACATGCTTCAAAATTGTTCCAAAATATGGTTAGAAAACACAGCTGTTGACACTTTCTCTCTCACTCCTGCATGTGTGGGTTTGGGACTAACAGCCACACTCCACGTTCCCCCTCTCTGCCCTGTTTATCCAGAGGACAGCGTAAGGGGACGCCTGTTCTCGAACACTTGCTGGCACAAACTGCATATTACCGCAACAGCCCAACTTACTTAGATTTATACATTCATTCAGAAAGTAGTAATAGGAAACACACTTTATGCTAACCCTCCTATTTGTCTGCATTTTGAGACTACAGTAGCCTTTCTTAAATCAATGTTATGAGTTAAGATTTCCACAAGCAGCCTCGAAGCACATTTGCTCTACTTAAACATATTTACACTGAAAATTTTATTTGGTGAGAAACACTAAATGTTACATTTATTTTCTAATTTCACGCAAAAGTTCACTCCTTCAGCCTTTTCTTGTCCAAAACTCTGCTGTATTTAATCGCATACTTATTTCTTTGATATCTCACACTTAGAACTTTACAAATCTACGCAAATACAAATGCACTTGAAGAATTAGTTTCTATATGAAATGTTATCTGTCCTATAACAACTTTGATAGCTTAGCCTGTTCTAACTACCATGGAAGAGTTCTTTGCTTACCTAGCAATATTTTTCAAGGCTGGTGAATTAGAATGGTAAGTCATAAAATGAACTGGTGGATGCTTCCCCTCCTCATCAATGACAGTAACAAATTTAAGTGGCAAAATCATTAAGGAAACATATGGGTGCTATGTTTAAACAGACCATTAATAGTGCACAATATAAGAACTCAGCAGAATTTTGAAAGGAGTTCTGAAACCAAGTATATGACTTCCAGCTATAACCTAACAGTGTATTTGCTATACAAACAAGTTCCTATGTAGAGTTAATATATCCAGGCAAACTGTAAAACCCGGTGCAGTTCATAGGGACTTCCTCTGATCCTGAAACCCCTGAACTGCAGCCTCCTTAACTTTGCATCTATTGAGGAAGTCCTGACTTTGGACCAAGAGTTGGCAGAGAGGCAGGGTGGTGGTGGTGGGAGGCTCAACAAACCCCTCCAGCAAAACCCTGCACCCCCTCTTCCCCTCGGTTTTCAGCACTTCAGCGCTGGGGTCGGTGAGATCGATGAGATCGGTGCCCGGGCTCCCCTCCCCTGCGGGGGGACACTTCGAGAGCTCTTGCCCAGCCTGCAGCACCCTCCCGGGGCACAGGACACCCCCTCCCCGCCCCTCGTACCATTGAGCTGGTTGTAGACCACCTCCTCCAGGTGGTCCAGGCGCTGCAGGATGGACTCCCTGTCGGCCAGGCTGCCCACCTTGGCGCCGCGGCTCCTGGCCCGGCGGTCCGCGCTCCGGACGATCTGCACCAGCTCCTGGGAGCGGTCCTGGATCCTGCAGTAGACGGAGAAGAGGATGATGCCCACGAAGACCAAGATGTTCACCGTCAACAAAGTTTTGATTTTCCGTGCCACCGCCATGGGAGCCGCGGGCGCGGTGGCGGGGGGCGCATCCAGGCGCGGCGAGCGGCGGCCCCGCGGCCACCCGGCGAGGGGCGCGCACGGGGCGCGGAGCGGAGCCGGGGAGCGGAGCCGAAGGCAGCGGAGCCAGAGGGAGCAGAGCTAACGGGAGCGGAGCCGAGGGGAGCGGAGCTAAC
>VZTE01002601.1:726789-751970 GCA_013397775.1 Eulacestoma nigropectus
CCCCGCCTCGCCCGCCCCGCGTCCGCGCCCTGCGGAGCGGCCCCGCCACCGCCGCGGGCTCAGCGCCGCGGGAGCTGCGCGCTGCCCGCCCGCCCAACGCGCCAGGGGCCATTTTATCGCCGCTGCCCACCTGGAGAGCGCTTGTCCTGCCCGAGCATCGCTACGGGCCGCTCCTGAGGGCGGCAGGACGAAGGTGTCCTTGGCTGTGGTGCAGCCCTGGAGGGGAGGTGATGCCCCACCCGTCTCAGCGGTGGAAAAGAGCTGAAACAAGTTCAGGCGCTCCCAGCCAGAGGGAGAGCTGATAACGCGCTCGGCTCCGTGGGTTTGCCAGCAGCCCGAGTACAACGCTGGCTTGGGATCCTACATGGAAATGACATGGTTGGGACCACGTCCGCAGGCAAGAGAAGTTCTTGCCAAGCATCCGTAGAAATACAGACTCCCAGAATAGTTTAGGTTGGCAGAAATGTTTAAAAGCCCATCTGGTCTGAGCCCCCTGCAACGAGCAGGGACATCTTCAACTAGATCAGGTTGCTCAGAGCCCTGTCTGAGCTGATCTCTAACGTTTCCAGGGATGGGGCATCCACGAGCCCTCTGGGCAACTTATGCCAGCATTTTACCACCCTCGTCATAAAACATATATTCTTTATATCTAGTCTAAACTGATAATCTCTCAAGTCAAAACCATTAACTCTTTAATCTCAACACCTACAGGCATTAAATATGCCCTTTCAACAGCTTCTCCATTCACGTTCCCAGTGATCCTGCTTTTATACAAAAAGATACACCCATCTCACTTAGAGCGTCACATACCATAGGATACATCCTGGTTCTGGGAACTTTTTCCTTTCATCCTTCCTTCTTCGTTTCAGGAGCTGCCAACTCAAAATCCAGCAAAAGTTACAGCCTCCCTGAATTCATTGAAACTTAGCAAGTCCTGCTCAGGTTTTCCTGAGATATAAATTCTCCACTGCTGGTCCAACTTCTGACCGTCCTGCTGCTCACCTTCTGCAAGGCCCATGAGGGTGCAGTTTCTTCGAGAAGATGTGTTTCCGTCCTAGAGGAACTCTCCCCTGGTCTTTTGAGGATCACCAATGCGACCTGCATTGAGGAGATCAGCAAAGCAGAAAAAACCTAGACTGGAGTTTCACCATCATTTAATCTTATCCCTGGAAGAAGATGCCACAAATTTCTGCAGTGTCACCTCTTCCAAATAGGTGTGTCTCTATGGAAATATGTCCAGGATTTAGTTATTTCCTACATTACTGGATTCTTAAACACAAAAAATGCCTAAATAGTGCAGGATCAGATCTTTCACTCAAGGTGTAGCAAAACTCTCTTAGTCACTCAGCAGAAGCAGCTCAGAATCTGAAATTTTTCAGTGCTTTGATTATTTCAGTAGTATTTTTATTGCAAACCTCTCACAGCATTACATTTTCCTAGCAAATAACAATTTGGCTTAGGAAAATATTGAACTAATGCTCTAGTGCAGCTTATTTGATGGCTCCACAGCATTTAATATATTATAGCAACACCTGCTGGTCTTGATATGGTTAAGAATCTGTTACATCCATATTTCCGTTATCAACCCCAAGTTCACAAGCTGGCCACAGGAATTCAGTTTCTACTCTGACACGAGTTTATAGTTTGTCCCAAGGTTTGTAAAACATCTTCATCTTTCTCAGAGAATTTACCAAGTTTTGATGAGGATTTTTTGCACCACTGCAGTTTTAAACTGGCTTTCACAGACATGATTTCACCCATGACTGGCTTAGCTAAAGGAAACCACTTTTTGACCTAAGTACATGTTCTTAAATGGTCAGCTTAAAATATTCTCATATTCTTCTGTGCACACCACAGACTATATTCACATGGCTGAAACCTCACCCAGTATCACTCAAATAATAGCTAGTTTGTATAGCTTACTGTTCCCTCAGACATCTCAAAGCAAGTTGCAAAAGAGATACTAGAGCTGACTGAAGGACAGGAGTGTTTCTGGAAAAATTTCATGATCAAATGATATATTTTATTTTTTCCTTGGAACAAAACAAAAAAAGGCACTGAAATATTTTCACACAAACAGCACTAAGCTGAAGCCACTGTTTCCTGCCCAAAAGGGTCAAGTTCCAATTTTTCTTCCCATCCTACAAACGGAGATCATGGGAAGGCATTGGTAGCTTGTTCCCAATCAAAGGAACAAACGAGGGGCAATGCTGGGATCCCATTCCAAACCACAAATCCAGTTTCTCTCTTTTTCTCTCTCTCTCTTGCATTCAAATGGCAGCCCACAGGTGACCACACTCTCCATCCCTGTGCTCCTGCTGTGCTCAGCCAAAGGGAACACCTGGACAAAGGACAGCTGGCTGCAGATGAAGGTGATGTCAAACAGCCAGAGGTGAAGACTCTGAAAAGCCAGTCAGCACTCTGAAATATCCATCTGCCACAGGCATCTCCCCGAATGCAGCAAAGATGGTTTATTGCCTTGGGGCACTTCTGAGCTGCCACTGGGCTGTCAAACAGCTGAGGCTGTGATGGTAACAGCAGCACGTAAAACCAAACCTTGCTGTTGTCTGTGGTTCTCCTTGAAGCTGTGCTTGGTCTTGTGCAAGGTTGACCTTGCAACAGTTATATTTGCTTCTGTTGGCTCTTGGTTACTGCAGATTGCTCCATCTTGGCATGAAGATGTTGATATAGAGGAAAACTTCAGCTGCTTCTTCATTTGAAATCCTGTTCTACATAGCTACTGAGGTATGAGACAGAATCACTTAAAGCAACAGGGAACTAAAATATTTTGAAAAGGTTAGTAAAGCATCAGTCTTGCAGCCATTTTCTGCAGAGTCCATCAAGCAGCTCCTCAAGGCAACAGACTCCAAGTCAATCTGACCTCAGTTTATTTGGAGCTACTAACCTCAACCAACACACATTTTTTTAGCCAGCTACTGAAATCTGTAGATTGTGCAGCAACTG
The DNA here is from genome assembly GCA_013397775.1 of Eulacestoma nigropectus. NCBI lineage: Eukaryota > Metazoa > Chordata > Aves > Passeriformes > Eulacestoma > Eulacestoma nigropectus. The sequence continues at coordinate 729,754 of VZTE01002601.1, forward strand.
AGAATGACCGAGGTACCCACCATCATCTGGACAGTTCTCAAGTTCCAGTTTTCCCAAAAAGTGCTCAGAAAAATGTATTGAAAGAGACCATGTCGAAGTGCCATCCCCACAGCAGAACCCTTGGAGGCACCATGCCTTCAGTCCCAGGTGTGGAGGGTACATACTCAGATAACCAATGAGTTTCAATTTTCTATGAGGTGTTTTATGTTGAGTTTCATTTTAAATAAGACGAAGGGATTGGCTGATGAAACACAAAAAGTAAGATTTTACTTTTGAGAAAAGGCAAGAAGAGGGTGATTGAAAAGTTGCTTGAAAGTTTTTTGAATTTTAAAAAGCCTAGGTTGAAAAAAAATATTGAATTCAAGTTAATAACCATAAAATCATTCCCAACCACTCTTCCAAAAGGACAAGATTGATTTACCGTATCTAAAGAGACGTACCTTTCCGATCATCCTACTGCATGATACGAGACATTTGCAAGAATGAATAATGTGTAGAAGGGAAGACTTTGATGTTTAAAGTATTTGAACACTAGCTTTAAAGAAAGGAAAAGACACCACAGACAAAATATTATGGCAGTGATGGTCTGCTACTGTAGATTCCAGCTGTAGTTTTTCACACACAGACATCCCCTGCCATTTTCCCAGTGAAACCCCAACTGCACTTGCCAGCACTTTGCTTAGGGTTTTAATATAGCCTGATATTTTTCTACTTCATTTTCTACTTTTCTACTTATTTAGAAGAAAACAGCAACAAAACCGACCAGGAGAGTCTCAGATCTGCTGAATACCCAGACACACAGAGCTGAGGCCCTCACTCTGTTGCAAAGAGGCACTGCAGCCCCTCAGATACTCGGGCAGTTCAGGGTTTGTGCAGCCCCTTCTCACCACGGCACCAGCACACTCTGTGAGATGAGATCTGCACAAACACGACGTTTGCATGAAGCTTTTTGCACAAGTTAGGAGAGAAATAAATGAGGAAGCCTCAGCTGTCTCACACTGGAGATGTTTCCAACCAGCCTGTTACCTTTGCTGCTGCAGCCAGGGTGGTGATGTCAAGCTGGAATTAAGCGCACGAGGAGGCCCAGAGGAAAGAATTCCTCTTGCAACCAGGTGCTGCCAGGTCCCCAAGGCTTCAGCTCTGCTCCTGTGGCTGCTGAGGCTTTGGGGCACATTCACAGCTGACCCAGTGCCCGTCACTGGAAGCAGAGAAGTTCTGTGGCCAGCTAAGGCTGAGAGAGGAATCTGGTATCCACCTCACCGCGTTAAAAAGGCTGGAAGCCCAAAAGCCATGAGGGATTTCCGTGCAGTGATCCTGTGCTGGGAGCGTTTAGCGCTGGCTCGGCAAGTGAAGGTGTGTGGAGACTGGACAGCCCTGACCATGATCAGCTCTGCTTTCCTTGGGGCAGAATGACAACACGCTGTGCTGTGGCTGAGCCAGCATGAACGTGTTTGCTTTAGTAAAATGACCTCTGTGCTACACTTATTACACACACCATGCCAGGGGCGTCTGTTAGTGGGGCCACAATTACAGTGGGCAAAGACTCGCTCATAACGAGCAGAGCTGCTCAAAGCAGTGGGCATGACACAGGGATTAAGTATTCACAAGATTAGCCTGGAGGTGCTGAATTTTAAATGCATCTTGAGGATGGCTCTAAATGAAATGAGATGCCTTCAAATCTGAACACACATTTCAGAAATTATAGACATGTGTGTAATATATGTGTGTATATATATCCTTTTAATTTTGGCAGTATTAGTCACTTAATAAGATTACACAGAAGTTTCATAAATGGAATTTGGATGCTTCCTTCTAAAACTGCAGCAATTCCCACTTGCACATGGGACAGTTCTTCAAATATACAGATCACATTGTGTTCTACCACCTGTGGCTGTGACACAAATATGCACTGCTTTTATCTTCTTCCTGTTGCATTAAAGCTACAGGTTGGCCCTGCAGAGAGAATTTATAATAGACAGCACAATTGCCAGCAGATCTGCTGCTTTCACACCTGTGAGATTGTGCTGATGACCACCCTGTAGTAAAAGCATACAGATAAAACTCAACAATTATCCAAACGCACATTAAAACCCCCAATAAACCTGTCATTGTAAAAAATAGAATATAAATAACATCAAGACTGAAATATTCAACCCACATACTTACATTTTACAAAGCTCTAATTTATAAACATTACAGCTCTCACCAGTTTTATTAAGAATTGAGTTGAGCTACCTTTTTAAAATCCAACTGCATAGTCCTCCATCCATTTCCTATTATTATCTCCCACTGTAATTCCTGGATAGGTGCTTGTTTGCTAAGAGAGGATTGTCACCATTCACCATGATCAAAAAATTACTTGCAGGGACTTAGATTTACCCATGCAACAAGAGAAGAAGAATCCTTGAGGACCTTGTCTCCCCCAAATGACAGAGAGGCTCAGCCCACCTGCACCTCAGAAAAGGGAAGGTGGCTGGGACCTGCCTGGCAGCTGCTGCACTGGGATTCTGAGTTGCAGAGTGATGTTTTTGATCATCACCATAACTTACTGCAAGGAATTTCAGAGTTGCTGTGATAAGATAGAGACTCACACAGGAAATAAATCAGGGAAGCTTTCAAGGACAGCTTCTATGTTTATGAGAGTTGCAATAAAGAAAATAAATGTGCAAGATATATATAAATGTAATTTAATATCCAGCTATTACAGATATAGAAATTACCTCATTATACTCCTTGAAATCCATCTTTACTTATTCCTGATGCCAGAAAACTTACAAAATCCTAAACAATGGCTAGGCTGTTTGCAAGCTGAGACTTCTACTTTTCACACAGACCAACACTGTCTTCTGGTTCTGCATGTTCTTTCTGCTGCTCTCATGCACTGCATAGCCTTTAAAAGAGAGACTGCTTTTTGATAGGGCTGTTTTAAAAAAAGGATTCATGAATGATGCTCCTAATAATTCCAGGAGCAAATCAATTTTCGGCTCTGTCAGTGACATCTGTGGATTATGATCCTCAGTTCCTCCTTGGAATCCATTTGTCTCATTTCCACTTTTACTCTTAAACAGCCAACCTTATGGTGGGACAAAAATCCCTGTCAGGTCTTTTATTAGTATTTGATCAGATATTATTTTAGGAAACACTGTCCAGATCAAGTTTTCTATGACAGCATTTGAATACGGCAGCACTGGCTTTGGGGAGAAGCCCGTTCTCAGATTCCTGTGGAACGTAAGAGTTCTTCACTGGCACCAAACAGCTGGAAGGATGTTGCTCCCTGTCCAGTCCAGCTGAGAGCCTATGAAAAAGCTGAACATTATCCCTGGCTTAGAATAGCTAAAAATATTTTGCTACTGGAATTGCACTGAATCCAGTAGGGCACATCAGTCTTTGGCCATCATCGCAGCAGTCCCAGTTCTGCCAGGAGGAACAGGCTTGTGGGCTTGGGCAGGTATTTGTCCAGGCTGATCCTCTGGTAGGAAAAGAACCTCATACAATATTCATTACTTACTCGTCTCTATCTTGATGCACATTACTAAGAGCTGCCTGGCCCTCCAGCAAAATCTTCACAACAAAATTAGGAAACACAGCCAGCCATCGTGTCAGAGTCCTAAGAGATTAAATATTCTAAGTGCAGCAGCACCAGGGTAAATTAGTATTGTTACCTCCTGACCCCCGGAGCTGCACCCAATGCTGGCTTTAAACAATAAAAATAATGAGATTTTTAGATTCCATTTATTTTGAAACAACAACTGGCAGCTTGAAAGAAGAAAACATGTTTTGGCAAATAAAGTTGACATTGACATTTTTAGCAAAGAATAGCTATATGGTGCCGTGTCACTGGGCAAATCTGAAGAATCACTGCTGCCTCTGATGTATGATGTTTTTCACAGGGACAGAGTATGTATGAGTAATAAAGAACATTTAGTACAGTTTGTATCTGCCTTTAACTGAGATGTTCAGAATATTTAAATAGAAACCATTTCTAGCCTTAAAGTCTTCAATGTATTTTAAAAATATTTCATCTTAAAAAAAAAAAAAAGTTAAAGGCTGATGCATGATAAAATTCCATCCGAAAACTAAGCCAGTGAGAAGCCTTGACAGATGGAAGTAGGATGAAAAAACCACATTCATGTTGTTGGGTTGGATTCCCTAATATTCCCAGTAAAGGGCAAAGTCCAATTTAACAGTTTTGGAGAAAGTTTTTTGAGGGTTTTGGTTTTTTGGGGTTTTTGCTTAACACACTTGAAAATGAGCCAGTCAGTAGGAAAAGAACATTTAAGACTATATCGGACCATGCAAATGCTTTCAGAGCAGTTTTGTCTTTTCCTGTTCCAGACCATACAACTTCTCTAGCTTTCAATTCCTCCATCTGAAAACTGGGGACAGCTTGCCATAAGGGAAGTGACAGAACTTGCTTTCATTAATCTCCCTCTCAATTGATTTAGAGACCATATGGAGTTTAAAACAAAAAGAAGTCCAAACCAAGAAAAACAAGGAAAATCTGTTAGGAAGCACCAAAAGTGCAACGAAAAGTGCAATGGTGAGGGGAGCTGCAGGTAGGCAGAGACATGGAGGTATGACATGCACACATATTCATCACCCTTTTAGCTCTAGATGCTGGGAAGACATTCTCTATTATTCATTAATTCTGTGGTGAGCAGATAGATTAAGCATTTTTCCCTATTAATTAATCTTGCTCTGGGCTATGAAATGGAAAAGCTTAATTTATTTATATATTTACTTATTTTGAGGGAGAATGATTTCTCAGCAAAGCCCTCCCCAGTGAAACTGCAGCATCAGAGCCTCTGGCCAAGCTCCCAAGCATTCCATACTGTGCCTGCCATCAGCCACTCCATCACGATACATAATTACAGACACAGATCACTTACTGCTTTTGATCCTAAATACAGGGAGATATTTTACATTGGTGGCTTGATTGTGGCACAGACATTAGCACCAGCCATAAAGGACAGATCACATTCCACTGATACATAGGAAATGAGAAATGGATCAGGTCTGTAGGTTTCTTTATGCTGTTTACTATTATTATATATTATATGCAACACACATCCAGTGGTATCAGCTCACAAAAAAATCCTGGCATTAAATCCTTTAATGTCCATTGAGCTGCTTTTGATTTACATAAACCAAAGATGAGCAACAAGCAGTGACTGGGCTGTCCAGCCCCAAGCAAGGGTTTTGTTGGTGCTGGGTATTGCCCTCCACCCCTCAGGCACACAGATCCCAGGAGGACATGGCTGGACTGAGCTTAGCAGGGACCTGCTTTGGCCTGAAATCCTGGGGTTTCAGTTGCTATTTAACAGAGAGTGTTGCAGGGAGCTGCACTGCTGCCTGTTAGCACACTTTGTTCAACACAATTAGTACAATTCCCTGCCAGAGGAAACACTCAGGGATAGCTCGGTGATAGACTGGGGTTATTCAACTTTTGACAAAAGGTTAGGGGAATTCTCTTGAAACAGTAATTGTCTGTCACATGAAATACTGCAACTTCTTGAGCACAGGAAGGAGAAGACCATGACATGAAGTGGATTAGGGCAGGAGGAAACTGGAGGCAGGCAGGTTAATACAGAGGAATCCAAACAGACTTGCCAAAATAGTCTCGGGTAGAATGGACAAAAAATAAAGAACAAAAGTTAATAAAGATCACAGTTTTGTCTGATGTGTTTGTAGCTAAAATAACTGAAGCTGGTTTCCTTCCAAGTCTTAAAGATTTTTGAGGTCAGTCTGTGCACAGGCAACTTCTGTGGTATTGCACAGAGGGGCCTCAGAGGAATTGGCATGTGAGCCAAAAAAAGACAGGATGGCATAGGAAGAATAATGTATTTCTTGTGGTGACAGCATTCAGTGCACTATGGAAAGAGACTCACACAATAAACACATCATCCCAAAGCTCCAGAGCCCAGTCCAGACTAGGTGCCACTGTTACCTGGCTAACTGGGGGCACGTGAAGTGGATTACCTGCCCAGGCAAATGTTCTGCAGGTTTGGTTTGAGGAAATAATACGTAGGAAACCTTCAGAAGGGGCACGCCTTTTTCAAGCACATGAGTGCACAAGTCAGGTTTGGAACAGAGGGTAAGAAAGGCTTAAAGTGAAAACTTAAAATCTTGTAATGGAGCCAAAAGCGATGTTCACAGAACACATTTTACTACTAGCTTTAACTGGTCACAGATGCAACTACTGATTACTATTAGATTAATTCTGCTGATGAATCCTTCAGTGTGTATCTTACAGTCCTCTTTTCTCCTCCATGGCACTCTGCTAAATTTTTTGTTCTCAATGCCTTGAATGGAGCATTTATCTACAACAGGACCTGGTCTTGACTGGGACAGGGAGCATCTTCCACCTGACATGTAATACACAGACAGGACAAGTGACAGGCAGCAGTGATAAGAAGAGTGCATCTTCATAACACCCACTCTATGTATGACATAAATGAAGGCATCAGATTATTCTTTAAATAGCCTACTCTAAAATTAGATCAGTGAAGGCTGCCACGTAACACTCATACTAATGGAATTGGGAGAGCTGGATATCAAGAGCAGACGGTGTTGAGAAAATTCTCTGCCTTGAAAATGTTAATTCATTTAATTGCCACTAATTGTAGATAGCATCAGTGCAAATTCAAACACGAGAACTGAAGCAGTTCTAAGCCTGACCTTTGCCAGGTAAAACCTTCAGTTTAAGGAAAATCTATCTCAGCATTAGTGAATGTATTCTCTTTCATGCTCACCTAGCTTTCCGAAGCACGCTGCAGGTGTGCAGACAAGCCCAATACTAAGATAAATAAACCCCACATTCACCTGAAACAAAGTGCAATTTCTGTGGCACACACAACAGTTCTAAGTCAAATCTTCCATCACCTTGTTCCTTAACTGCACGATTGTGAACTTGCAGCAAACCTGATGGTGTCTTAAAATGGCCAGAGAGGTACCTGAACACCTTTCTATCCAGTCCTCTAAATCACAGCAAATCCTGTAATAGGTAATTCAGTTTTATGGTTGGACTTTTCCAACCTAAACGATTCTATAAAAAATTCTTACCCCAATGGGCTTCTGGGGTGCAGAGAAGAGAGAAGACAAACCCTCTTTGTTTTATGGAATGAAAAATCTAGATCTGATAGCCAAGAAGACACTAAACAGTGCCATGATGGACACAATTTGGTATGCTAGAGGAAAATTGCTTAGTCTTTTGGGAATTTATTGTCACAAGCCAGCTGCTTATACTGGATTAGAAAGGGAATTAGAAAATACACAACCCAATTAAAAAGTAATGTTTGTTTGTTTGCTTCTTGCAGTTCTTTTGCTCTTTCGTACTAATTCCTTCTCTTTTTCATTTTTACTTAACTCAGTATTAATATTGATATTCACAAATAAATCCCAAGATTCATGTCTTTTTAAAATGCCTCTAGCGTTTTTCACGCCATGGCCTGATCCTGCAGCTGTAAACGGAGCTTCCAGTTTCCATCAGCTCAGGATACAGCCCCAAGCACTCCCCAGGCAGGACTTCAGTGGGATACGACCTTGGAACAAAGTAACCTTTCCATAACGAACCAAAACGAAAAGGTGCCCCAGCCTTTCAAGCAAGGACACCGAAAGGAATCAATATCACTTTACACAGATTTATAGCAAAGCTGAAGGAAGGACCGTGCTGAAGGCAAAACAGAAGAGGAATTTTTTCTCTGTGTGTTTTTCTGTTGGCAAACATTGGCAACGGAGCTGGCACGTAACAAATGCTGGTAGTTAACTCTACTACCCTCTAGAATGGGCCATTAAAATAACAAGGACGATAGCAGGTGATAAAGTAGGACTGAAATTCCAGCAAACTGTAGAACTGACTGTAAATACCTGCACAGACTTTAAACAATGCCCAGCTCAGATTTACCAGGTTTGAGGGTAAATTCCAATTTTCCATCACGGTAGAGCAAAATCAAAGTACTCAAGTCCTTAGACCTATGAATTCTCTGTTGCTTTTAGAAGTAAAAAAGTTTTTAAAGATGCAAAGTTCTTCCTTGTTGAAGAGAAGAAAGAAATACAGTAATTTATTAGGTTCCTTTAAAAACTGTGAGAAAATTTCAGATAGAAAGCTTGTGGCACTCTATTTTTACTTTCATAAGACAACTCACATGATTAAAAAAGAAACACAAACATTCTGTGCTGAGCTGAAAAAAACCCTTAAAATAAGAAAAGAAGAAATGGGAAAAAGAAAACCCTCCAAAATGATGGTCTAGAAAATTCCTTTAGTCTTCAGATGAATAAATGCATCCCATTGTCACATCTGACACTCTGAATGGTTCCAATCCAGGTAACTTCTCATTTTGGGAAACAAAGCTTGTACAGAACAAGGAATCATTCAACATTTATGTATTTGCAAGTCCCATTTTTTGTGCCATTTCTGCTGTCATCCCCCAGCTGAGCCACCTGGCTGCAGAGGGGCTCTGCTGGAGCCCTACAGCACCCTCAGCTGCACTCTGGTGAGCTTACCAGGGCAAGGCATTTGAATTTTAAATTGCAGAGTTCCCTCCATCTTTCAAGTTATTCTCGTTTGATGCTCAAAGCCAGGAAAGTCAATTGAAACTTAATTCTCTTCTTCTTTGATTTATAGCAGCTGTGGATTAAGAAGCTGATTTGGGACAGATTCAATTGTTTCCTCACTGAAAAAAACCATAAGAGCTTTTCTAAAGGTTTGCACCTAGAATAATGGTTGTGTGTGTTTTATTGTATTACACCACTATGTTTTATTTGAAAGCATTAGTCAACCCTTATTTCCTGGAATTCCACCGTGGCCCGTTCGTGTGTTGTCAGAACATGGGAGTGACTGAACAGCACTCTGTGCTCAAGGCACGTGGGGACGAGGGGCTTGGCCAACCTGGGATTTCATCCATTGAAAAACAGACTTCAGGCACCCCAAAATGGGCCACGTGAATTTACTGCAACTGTTAGTAGGATTTTTTTTTTTTTCATATCAACTTTAAAAGGGTAGCTTTGTTTCAAAATTTTCACATTTTTCCACACTTTCAAGTCCTACATTTCTAAATGATGCCCTGACATGAAGTGGACCAATTCTGACCCTGAAGAACTTTCAGGTTTATATACATATATATATATATATATGAAAAAGCTTAAGTAATTGATTTTGGCCTGGCTATTTCCCTTTACCAATGTTTCGATTTCGTGAACAAAGGAACAAACAAGCCAATTATTTGTATATCTCCATTCTCCGTAGTGAAGCCCTCCCTTTTCAAATTTATAGGAGACAGCATGCTTCAAAACAACCCACTGTGATCTGGGGCTTAGAGAAAAAGATGTTTAGTTCATATAAATCAATATACGCTCAGTGAGGAACATGAAACTCTGCTTTCATGCCAGGCCAGCAACCTACCTGGTTTTACTATCTCAGTTCAGAGTAACTTTTTTGTTTGAAAATATACGTGTTTCATCACTCAAAAACATCCAGTTTAAAAAATACTTTGATTACAGAAAACATTAATGATGTATTTCTCTAAAATATGTGCATTGAAATGCACAAAGTATTGGAAGATGGGGACATGCTGTACAAAACATAGGACCCCTTGACAAAAGAGGAATGCTTTGAAAAGATAAAGGGAAGATCAATATGTTCCATCTTTATAGGCTCTCATCTTGTATTCTCCTGCAGTCTCAAGTCAAAGCCTACTTTTGTCTGTAGTCTAACAAAGAGTATCGGTGTTATGAAAGGTACAGTGGTTCCTTCTTTATGCTCCCTGATAACTCGTCATTTACAATCAGCCTGAGATTCAAAACAGCTTTTTCTTTACCTGCCTGGCTCCCTTTGTGGAGCAGCTCACGCCCAGCTGCAGTGTGGACCCGTGGTTCCCTACAAGGCTGTTCCCTTTGTCTGGTCCCTCCCTACAGAAGCTGTCTCAGTACCCTGCCAACAATGGCCAGAGCAGAAAGCTGGGGGAAGAATAAATCTGTTTATCTGATGTACCAGGGACTGCCATAACTCACAGCTGTGTTACACACTGATTGAAAAACACACACCTCAAAAATACCTCAACCACAGGTGAGGCTGTGGCAAATCCGCCCCCGTTCACCAAAGCTACAAACACAAGGTGCTACTGAGGTGCCACATCTGCCTCAAGGATGTGCTGCCTTGCCATAAGCAGCTGGAAACTGAAGCATCGACAGAGACCAAGCCCAGAGATTCACCAAACAGCCCGCTTTGTATTGTTCCTGAAGGTCCTGCAAGGTAAATATAAAACACCCCTCTGTGGGCAAGTGCAACCCACAGCTGCACAGCAATTATAGAACAAAGCTTGTTCCCTGTCTCAGAAGTATCTGGATGTGACAGCAATTACTTGTACATAAAGAAACACCACTTTCTTCCCTTTTCACCCAATTATCTGTATTTAAGCTGTGCCTGTTTACAAGGAGTCATGCGGGATGGAAAAGGAAGTACAAAATCACACTCGCCTCTTCCACAATAACTTAAAATAGCTTCCCTGGAAACGCAGAGTCCCTGTCATATTCCTTGGTGTCTCAGCCAAGAAAACTTTACAAAGTCCTTCCATGAGGTACACCGTGCCTCTGTTATTTTTGCTTGTATTTATAGCAAGGTTTTCCTCTCCAGTTAAAGAGTATTGGTATTCGGCACTATTTTGAGAATTTCTGAAGGAGTTTGGGGGGAGGAGGAAGGGACAGGGGGAGGATGGTGACGGTGGGTGGTCTGTCTGGGAAGCAACATCCCTCCACAAACTCATGGCAAGGCAACTTGCTGGACCACCTACATGGGTTGTCACTTTCTGGCTCCACAGACAATTCACTCAAGAAAAAGGAATTCTCTTCAAAATCAGATTGATTGATTTCTTTCTTTTTCATGTGTCACCATTCTGGCCAATTACATCAGGAGCAGACTGGTTAGCTCAGAACATTCTACAGCTACTGCACGAAATAAGAAGTGGGGGTGTTAGAGGGTGCAAATGAACTCATGCAGACACAATCTTTGTCCACCAAAGCAGCTACGCTTATAGGAGCCCAGAGCTGGCGGCAGTGGAATGTAGTTGTTCCATTTCTGAATCCTAGAATCCATCATTGCAACATCAGGGATTGTGGGGAATCAGAAAACCCTTTTCCATATTGGCTCTGATCATAAAACCCCAGCACTACGCACTCATGCAGAAGCCCATGAAAGTATAAGATGGGCTTTTCTAATCTGAAAAATCAGTCAGGACCTTCACTTACTTGCTGCCCACCCATCCCACCTAAGGAAAGCAGGGTACCCACCCCATCCAGAGGGCAGCCCTTGAGCCTGGGGAGACTTGCACTGCTTCCTCCGCAGAGGCTGTAAATCAGGCACTTGCTTTATCCAGACATAATTGCATTTACTTGTGTTACAGCAGATAAGGAAGCAGCCAGCAGGACAACAGAGTAAATGATGCCCACTACCAGCCTTCAACTTGCAAACACGAAAAAGCACCTTCTTTAGAAACTCAGAACTCTGCTAGTTGAAAGCCTGAATTCTCGATAAGGAGGCAGATGTATACTTGGAAGAAATGTTTTTAAAAAGACCAAAATCCTTTTGCTGCAGACCAAGAACGGCTCTGAGGACTGAAACCCGTTCCTTATCTTCCAGAGAATTGTTTTGTCTGGATGCTATTAGCACAGCATTCCTCTGATCATTTGTAAATGTCATTTACGAACTCGGGCACAATTGTTCTCTGCAGAACAGATTACAGGGCCCAGCCCTCCTCCTTTCAGACTGCAGCCCATGCTCTGTGTTTAATAAGGATGTTGCATATTTTGTTTTTCAGCTCATGCTCCAGTGCCCACGACCCACGTGCTGCACTGTAACAAACCAGCCCCAGCGCACTGCTGAATGTGCGATGTGTGACATAGAGAGGATCCCACTCCCACTTTGAAAACTTGCACTCCTCTTCTCAGAGAGCTTTCCTTGAAGTCACCACTGGTCCTGGCTGGATCAGAGAAGTGGATCTGAGAAGTGGATCTGAGCCACAGAGAACCAGCTGCACGAACTGCCCGTGCTCACAACAGCCTCGTGCACACAGGGATTTCTGGTCCTATTCAGGGCTGTCTTCACAGCTGCACTAGTGGGTTGATCCCTGGCCTTACACCTCCTAGAGTAACATCAATTTGCAATGTTTTTTGATACTTTTTATCTTGCTTTTTGCCAAGAATATAACAAATAACAACTACTGTTTACACAGACCAGATTGTCATTTATGTTGTCTCCTCAGAGGTACTGAGGCAGACAGAAAGGGAAGTTTGATTTTGACCCTATGCTAAGAATTGCATATTTCTTGACCTAAATCCTACCTGCAGAAAGATCTGAAATTGATGTCAGTAGTGTCCATTAATGAGATATTTGACATGCCTCATCTCCATTCCCACTAAAACAAAACAGGGCACAGCTACCCCACCACAGCATCTGATCAGGAAAAGAATGAGTTAAGGACAAGAGCAGACGTGGCAAATAAAACTCTTAGGATGGCTCACCACAGACGGAATTCTGTTCTGGATTTAATTGCTGCATGCAGGCAATCTAGGAATATAGAATACAGGTAAGGAATGCTTCACCAGCCATTTATATGGGGGGCCATATATACTTGCTTAATTTTAAAACTCCAGTTATCAAATAAACACGCTGAAATCCAGGCCACAGGAAGCAGATGCTGTCTGTTTACTTCTACTTTGAGCTGGAAGGTGCACTTTTTTCTTGGTATTTTAGTGACAATGTCCAATTCTGAAAGGCGCTGGCTGTTTATTAATTTCAAAGGAAGAAAGGGAGTGCTCTGTTGAATTAATTAATTTCCTTCAATTCATGCAAGGCTCCGACTTCACAGTTTGTGATCAAAGAAAGGACGCCTTAAATAATGTTAAATATGGTTTAGGTTTTACAATGTGCTATCTGCTGGTTTGGTTTCCATTTCTCTAACAAATCTTTTGCAAACACATCATGCAAGGGCTCTGCTAAACACCACGCAGGAATGACAGAGCGAGGGCACTGGAACCAATGCTGAAACCAAACAAAAGCTAGTTACTGCCTTGTTATTGCCAGTCCTGAGCTGAAACAACACAACATCTCCTAAAAACTACCCCTACAACCTCCTCAAAACCATCAGTGAACAAACACCTTCACAAAGGGGACTGGTACCATTTTTTCTAGAGGAATCCAAAGTCAGGTGGTTCTCAAATGCTGCCACGTTCCAGATCCCACATTGGTGACATCTGGATTTCTCCTGGTGCTGCAGTGAGCAGGTCCCAGCCAGAGGGGTGTTTGCTCCCTCAGCACACTCCAAAGGCGTGGAGCTGGTGAAGCTCCAGCATCACAGAGACTGCACTGATTCCAGCCCAACACAGAGAATTATGTCGTGTTTGCCAAAATATTAATGTGTGTTATGCTCCAGTGTTAACTAAAAACATTTCTTAATCCATCGGCTAATCCAAACAAACAAATTAGTATAATTGGAGAGCTGTGCTTGCGAATACAAAGCATAAAGAGAGGGAACACCAATTGTCTTGTTGTCATTCCTCTCAGGCAGCATGTGCAGCTAGTTCTGCTCCTTGCAGTCTGAGCATACTGGTATAATTGATGGCAATATTTATCATAACAGCAGTGCAAAAGCATCAACTGCTTGATGAATTTATTTACTCCTGCCCAGAAATGAAGCTATGATTGGACCACTTTATAAACATCAAACTGCTGTAGACCTGGTCTGTTGTTGTTGATGGCACAAGGGGAAAAGAAGGGGAAGAAAAAAGAATTAAAAACAGAGCAAAAAAAACCTTGATTGGGAGGCTGGAGGTTCAGTGAAAAGACAAATCTCTTTCATTAGAGGAAAACAACCATTACTTTATCTAATTTTAAAAAAATAATCACTCTTGCATCCATGATCAAGAGCTGCAGCATTATCTGCTGCAGAATTTAGTTCTTTCTCTGGCCGGTTTTTCCTTCCCAGCCCACAGGATCCCTGGAGGCAGAGAGTTGTAAAGGAAGTACCAACCTTCCAAACTAACACGACAAGGACACTGGGTTTAGCAAGGCAAAACCAGGAACCACACCACATTCCTATTTTGTGATCTTTTGTCTTCCACAGAGAAATATGGGGTCATATGCTCTTTGCCCTGACACTACACAGTCATCTGAACCTATGCAAAACTCTTCCTACTTTTCCTAGGTGGATTCTGCACTTTTTGTGCACAGATGGAAGTAAATCCAATGGGAAACAGGTCCAATGGCTTTACATTTGGTCACTCTCCAGACTTTTTTTAGTTCTAAAGGGGTCTGAAAACCATCACTTGAGATGGAATGGTCTGTGACCCTCAGTCTGCACACTAATTAAGTATTGTTGTTTTTCAAATAATAGTTAAAAAAAAAAATCTTATTTTCCCTGGTTGGCCCCTTTGACTCCCCTCTGAGAAGAACAGAGGGCAGCAGTATCTGGAGATGAGTTTCAAACATCCAGTTGCTGTTTGGAGCAGTCTCTATCCAGTCTACAGCAGAGCCAGCAGTATCATCACAGGATGATTCACAGACTGGGAAACAACACGAATGCCATTGCAGGCTTCTGCAGGGTAAAGAGTTCATCCATAATGAGATCTTAATGTCTTATCTCACTAGATAAAATTTAGTTTATGATATTATGCTAAGACACCAAGTTGCAGTCAGCCCTGATACAGTCAAGCTCTTAACTCCATAATTAAGACTCAGCTTAGTGCTTCAAACTGCTGAGAAACTCATCTCTGCTCCTGAGCTGTTTCCTCAGCCAGTGATTTTAGGAAGAGGTATAAGAAAACCCAAAAGGGGACAAAATAGTCCATGGTAGAGCATGTAATGACAAAAAATCAACTTTAGGTAATCTTAAAAAAGACCCCACAATTTTGTACTTGAGGTTGGAAGAGCAGCATCTTTAGGCTCCCAACTGGCCCAGGAGCTGTGAGTGATGACAGCTCTTCCCCAACAATGTCTCGTGTGTGACCAGAGGCTCACAGACACTGCCTGAGGGTGGAGATGCAGGAGCCTGCAGTGCCTCCCACCCCTGCCCATCCGAACACCAAACCCTGCTGCATCCAGCTGCGAATGCCACGGCCCACATGGAAAATGGGATGGCAGCAGCAAAACCTGCTTGTGGCTGCTTCCCTCCCCTGCCAAGGGATGAGCGGGGACATGGAGAGCTCTGGTGCACGAGGCATCTGTTTTCAGGGCAGGTGATGGAATACACTGACACCGCCTTTGGATGGGAAAAATTATTAAAATACAGACTTCTCTGTAGCAGTAGGCAATTAGTATTTTCTACTACCTTGACAAAAATCTTACAGACATTTTAAGGGGCTTAGCAGCTGAACTGACACCTTTGATTGGGCTTTCATTCAGGGGCTTTGGTGGTGCCACTTGATCAAAGTCTCAACCCTGAGCTCCTTGAACACACCAAGGGCACTTGCTTTCTTTGACAGTGGCCAGGTGAACGACTGAGGGCAGATTTTTTGTTGTTCTTTGACACAATAGCTTCTGTGCTCAAAGGTGCCACCTTTCACAGCACTGGGACAAGAAATTCCAAACATCTCTTGAAACAAATAAGACTTAAAAGCACGCAGGGGTACCTCCCAAGGGAAAGAGTGAAGAACTGTCCTCCAGAGCCTGTGCAAGCTAGCAAAGGTAAACACTGTGTAGGGCAGAGACCAATGTGCTCCACAAGCAGTGCAGCAACTGACAGTGGCTGTGTCAGGCCCCAAGCAGAAATAAGTGGGCTTTCAGAAGCATCTCAGGCCTCAAGAGTACAAAAGTCACTCCATTTCTTTGTTGCTTGCATTCCTTAATAACTTGGGAGCTTTAGAAAATTCCTGCTGAAAACTTTTAAATTCCCTTCCTAATTATGCTGCATCTACCTCTGAGGAGCCACATACAAGGCACTTTCCTGGAGAAAGCTGGTACAAGCACCATGCTCCCAGTAACAGCCCGGGCAGGAGAATGGGAACAAGCACACTGCCTCCCGAGTGCCTGCAGGACCAGGCTTGCATTAATATAATTATTTTTATGAGTGGGACTTGTGTCTCCTTTATGTTTTATGCAGCACTTCAAAGTCTAGGTCAGTGTCACACAAAGAACAATAGGATAATCATAGTAATAAAATGCTAATCTGTCCCATTAACCTCTGCCTGGAAAATTGCAGCAGACCTGGCATCCAATAACAATGCAGGGAGGCCTGAGGAAAGGGCAGATTAGACAGATTCCAGCACAGGGAAATAACCCTCCAAATCCTGCTGCATCCAGCTGCTAATGTTATACACCCCATGGAAAATTGGATGACAGCAGCAAGAACTGCTGGTGGCACAGTTTCCATCCTGGCTGCTGAGCACAGGAATTGAGTGAGCCCCGGGCAGCCCAGCCAGGGAGAGAGATGGCTATTAATGCAAAAGAAAAGCCTGCATAAGTAGGGGTAAGCAGTTTCTACCACACTCATCGCTGCTCAATGAAAGGCACAGCTGCACCTTTCTCTGAGTTATCAAAGATTATTTCAAAAGAGTACAGAATGGCATTTACAGCAAGATACATCCCACCCTCTCTTCTGTTACTCTGCACTACAAAGCACTGGGACGTGGTCCCCTCCCTTCAGCAAAAGCCTCTGGGCCAAAATATTGCTTCCCACACGAGGTGGCTGCTCACAAGTAGCCTGTCCTTACTCAAGTCTTTCAGAGGCTGTGTTCCTTTTGCCAGAGAGGCAGAGGGCAGACAGATTGCCAACAGCTGCAGTTGGGACTTAGAGGAGCATTTAAAGTCTCAGACAAATGCCTTGGTAGATGAACCAGGGCTGGCTCTGCTCGTCCGTGCTAAGGGGAGTCAGCCCCGGCCTGGCTCTGCTGGGAGCTGCCAGAGCAAACAAATGCTGCAGATGGAGGAACTGAGCGCGGCACGAGGAGACCACAGAACAGGTCCTGTGGTTCCCTTTTCAACATGAATCTCACTGGTTACTTCAAAAACTCTGTGAAGGAAGGCAAAGGGACTCTCTGCTGGCTTTCAAAATTCAAGAGACTTTCGACTGCAAGGAACAAATATCTACCAAAGGCAATTATTTTTGCTTTTAGTATAAGTAGCTCCTTAAAAAAAATAAAACTACAGCAGTGCGTATCAGCTGAGGACTTTGCTTCCCCCATACTAACATCAACTCTACTTTTCAGCAGTTTTGCTCAGCAAATCTTTGCTTTTCTTCCCTTTTGCATGACAGTTCAATGACAGGACAAAAAGGTGATGGCATTTCCATGTGGTCACTGCTCTTTTCACTGAATATAGAGGAAGGAGTTTCTCTGGAGCTACACCTTCGTGGAAGTCTGAGCTTCTCTTCAGGCCCCAAAGGTGGCTGTGGTCCAAGGGAGCTGAGGGGTCTGGAGGCTGGGATGTGCAGATGGCCAGCTGGCTGGTGAGGCACAGCACAGAGGCTCTGCGGCCAGGTGGCTGATGTGAGGAGGAGCAGGACAGATCAGCTTGACTGAACTTGCTGGCACCGTTCATGGTCATTTCAGGACAGGCACGAGGGCCCATCCGTGGGTGTTGCTCTGAGCTGTTCTATCACACATGCACACACCCTCTCACAGAAGAGAAAATCACAACCACCATGGTTTGCAATCATCCTCAGTAGCATCAGAGTAAATCCTTCCTTGCTGTCCAAATGTACTTTTGGGGGATACTTTATTGGAGCTTTAATAGGGGTTTTTAATTATTAATATTATCTATAACTATTAATACTCTTTCTACATTATTTAACTACTTCACAAGCATGCAAAAGCCCAGCCAATTAACAGGCATTCCGCTGCAAACTATTAATTGCAGAAATACCTCTCAGGTATGCCCTGGTCAGGACCACACAGTCAGAGTCAGGAACAAGCCACAGAGCTGCCAGTCACACTTCCTTAGCCTGGTTCTGCTGAGGAACACCTTCCCCACTGCAGAAGATGGAGCTTTCCTGGAAAAGCACAGCACTGTCGACCACATCAGAAGGGCATGACCGGTTTCCTGTTTATTTTCCATTGTCCTTCTGCTCATTTCTTCTCTCTGCCGTCTTTCTGAACGATCTCATTCACTTTCTTCTCCTTCACACACCAGAAGGATGACTAGGAATCACTCCCCCTCCTGCCTGAAGAGAAAGGGCAGCAATGCTGTGAGGAACTCAGCAAGGCAGAGCTGCTGCAGTCAGAGAGGAGCCTCAGCTCGGGTCCAGGATCCCTCGTGGCCATGGCAGCACTAATCCCCGGGGACGATGAGCTCTCCCAGGCTCCTCTTGCCTTTTTGGGGAGCTCTGCATCCTACCCTGAACTCCAGGCTGATGGAGCTGCACCACAATCAGGAGTGACTTTAGACTCAACTGAGGATGCTGTGCACCACAGCTGCAGGTAATGTGAATGAGCACCAACGTCAAGGCAGATTTATACCAGCTGAGAAATCTGTTTTCTCCCCAGCCCACCTTGCAAGAATAAAGCATTTCCTTTCCTCAGTCATGAGACACTAGCAGGGTTTGCAGGGCTCTGTCTCCAACTCCCTCCAGAGCCAGCCCTGCCTCCTGAGGCTGCAGCAGTCTCACCCAGGATGTTTGGTCTTTTAATTCAATTCCCTTAAACCAACAGCACTGCCTAGGCTTTTCCCTTCCATTCTGATTAGCAGACCAAATATGTTCTAGATGAATTGCATAATTATATCAGCAAATCCATTTTCTTCTGCAATTTTTTTTCCAGTTTCCCAAACTGCAGGGCTTTTTTTTCCCCTGCAGAACTCCCCAAAGAGATGCCACAAAGCAAAGCAATCATGCAAAAAGATTTATGACAGTCATTTGTATACATGAGTATGCTCACAGACATTCAAGTTCCCTCTTCTGTCTTCTCCTTTTATTTAGTGTGAAAGCACAAGCTGTTCCCAAGTCACATTTATACATTTTTCATAAATCAGATACACTACTCATATCATTTGAAAGATGGACATGAGGGGGGGTTTGTGTGTTTTCTTTTTTTCAGGGTCCCAGCATATCTCATGCTTTGCCTGATATCTTTAAAAAGCATCAAATTTAATGAAAAGGGACACTCACCTCAGAATTAACCATGACCTGGACTGAGCCTTTGCTCGGTGTAGGACTGGCACAAAGCAAGGGGCCCGGGGAAGGAGTGGTGCTGCAGACACAGCTCCTGCCTCCCCATCCCCTGTCTGATCCTGCAGCTCTCAGCAGGTACAGGCTGCTCTTGTGGAGTCACCTTCCAGGTTATATTCCTGCTCAGGAAAAGCATGAGACAGAGCTGAGCAGTGACACCCCAAAAAACAGAGTGTGACAGGAGTTCCTGCAGACTTCTGCAGGGCCCCACCACAGCCTGGCTCTTCTTTAGCATTAAACCAGCAAGATCTGGTTAAAGCACGCGATTCGTGAAAACTGATACAGATTCCTGGATCTGCTGTGGACTTGCAGAACAAACACAGACACATCCTCTAGGTTTTCCCCCATCTCAGTTTCCTATTTGCAAATGCCTGCCTTATTTTACAATAACACACAGCAAATGTAGAACACGCCTTTGTTAGAAACAACTTCATCCTCAGGTTCTTCTCCTCAACCCATCTTGTTCTCCCTGAAAAAATAATGAAAACTGTGCAGAATGGGAAGAAATGTGTATTTTTGCCCTAAAAACCCCAGCAGTATGCATACATGTCATCTTGCAATCTGCTGGAAGAACAAGACAGATCAGAGCTTGATTAGCCCATGTCTGTCTCGTGCAGTCCTTTGCTTTACTCTGTGCAAGGTAAATGAAAAAAATGCTTGAAATCAGAAAAGACAGGCTCAGCAATTCAGATTGCTGATATCCTAGGATGGAGTTTGGGCTGCCCTGTGATGCGGGGAGAGTCCCAACATTTGCACAGGTTGTGTCACAAGCCCAGAGGAGGTCCATGGTTGCATGTTACAGATCACATGCACACAACACACAGAGGACTGGAAGCAGCAGGCACTTGCCTTGCTCTGCTTTGGCAATTCTCCCTTCACTCTGATCACATCAACATCGAAAAACCAGGCAAATGGCAGAATCCAGGGCAGAATCATCCCCTGCTTTGCATCCTGTCTACACAGGCACACAGCCACCTGAAGGGCTTGGCAGGGGGCAATCAAACCACAGCACGCCGTTTGTCCTGCGTGCCTGGCGAGTAACCCATCTCATTATGGCATAAACTGGAAACACAGAAGCAGCCTAAATGAGTTCCTGAGCAGAATGTCTACCCTATTACCCAGCTGAATGCTCCCAAAGAGTTACCAGGACACATCAATCTGCGGTGTTCCTGGGAACGTGCCGATGCAGCATGGAGAGTTGAAGGCCAGGGAAGACTTCAGCCCTCCAGACGTATTTCAGTGCTCAGCACAGAACCTCCTCTTCCTCTCTCTCAGGAAGCAAAGCCTGGCCAGGATTTGACTGACATCAGTCACCCAGAGCACTGAGATACATCTTTATCTGTGTTTATCACACATTTTGTGCTACTTAAGGCAAGTATCTTCTCTGCTTCAGCAGAACTGTCAGAATTTGGATTCGTTAGATAATTTTTTTTTTTTTTCCTTTCTTGGGGAGAAGTTGAACAAAGCCTTTTTTGTTCTTGTGAAATGTTCATTTGCAAAACATTGGCAATTATTAGACACGAAATCTAAAGAAGGTGACATTAAAAGCTGGGTTAAAAGAGAGTTTGGGCTGTTCTCTGTGAATAAAAGACAAAGCATTGCTAGACAAAATCAGATACTTTCTGAAAACATTTCATCTAATTGGATATAAGCAGTTTGCCTGCTGATGATGTTTGCCTGGTGATAATGTTTTCCTAATACACAGGACAGCTGAAGCTCTATTCAGAAAGGCTTTGAAATCACACTGAAAGATGCCATTTCTGTACAAGAGCAGTATCAGAAAATGTTCCATATTTTAGTAGTCCAGAGTATCAAGATCACTCAGCAGTGGAAGGTGGTGAAATGAAGAGGCTATAAAGTTATCAAAACAAGAGGAGAATCTGTTCAGATTAGAGAGAACTGTGAACAGGAAGTCTCTTTATTTTTAAATACTATGTATTAAAAGCCTAGCATGAGCAAATTGTGCTGAAATTGTTGCTATGTGTTGAAAGGATAAAGATGAATATGACAAGAAGAAGGGGAAAACAACTAACACGTTAAGAAAAAACCAGTTTCTAACTGAGAGCAATTAAACCTGGGTATGAAGGTTAGTCTCCTGATGTGATTTTATTTCTAATCACTGCAAAAGTGGGTATGTGAAGCTGTAAAGCCAGTCAAAATGTGTCTATCTCAAGATCTATGGGTTGTACACTTGGCAGATTATTTCTTACAGGGACATTATCAAGCCGCTGTTCCCAGTGCTCATTTAAATAATCCTGTAAAGATAACAAGTAATGCTCTAATTAAAAACATTCTTTTCCGTCATGTAAATCACTTTAAAGATATCTGTGACTGATATGATGGACATTACAAATTCTGGTTGCACCCACCCAAGCCTGTGCCAGCAGCACGCTGGTGTATAATTTTATCTAATTGATCAATTAAATTAAAATAATCTTTGAAACAAGCTATAATAAGAGTTGTATAATTCCAGCGCTACCTATTATATTCCTTGCTTCTTTATCTACTGTCTCACTAAAACATTCATCCAGGTCCTGGCTGAGTAATAAAATGGCAGCTCTGATGGTTTCATGACAGAGCAGTGGATGAGCTATGGCTGAACAGTTCAATTAATTCCAGCCTCTCCCCGTGTTAACTGTTTCTTGCTGTTATAAAAAGTATTGAACCAAGTCCTTTTCTACGTCCCAGTCACTTCATTGCTTGCAGCAATTCTCAGCCTTTAGAAGGCAACCAAAACTGACCCAAACCCCTCAGTGACATGGCAGTTTCAGACAGCAGGTTCTTCACGGAGATGCTCTGTTTCTGCTGGGTGTAGACAGGACCTTCTGCAGAAAAACTCCCACTGTATTTTCTTCATCTCGTCATTCTATGAACAGTGTCAAAATGTGATTATCTCGGCCTCTCTGTCTTTTGTAAGAAACAGGACATGTAATACTTTTTTCCAGGTGGAATCCATAGGTAGTTTAAAGTGAGTTCTGATTGCTTTGCATGATTTGGGGACAAAAAAAATCACACACAAGGGAAAGCTGAGAGACAACTGGTCTAGGGGGTTAGCAAAAAAAAAAAAAA